>JAEQBH010001646.1:600000-984149 GCA_016808115.1 Tetrastigma voinierianum
TCCATCTCTAGTGACTCTCTTCATACCTTTTAGAATTAAGTAGTTGTTTATTTGGTAGATTTTAGGATTAGTTTAAATCAGTTTTTGTTTCAATTAAATTGATTTATTGACATCACCCATTAGCCCTAAATAGTGAAGAGCCCTTATGTCGGGGTGATCAAATTCCAATTATGAAGAACCTCGATCCTCGTGGAGTACGATATCAGGACTCATAGGAGTCCTTTGTGCTTAGTATGACGTGCACTTACTTGGAAGGGTTGAGTGTTGAGTAATACTTTTTTATTTCAATTTTTGAGTATACTTACTTTTGTTTCAAATCAGTTTTTGAGTATTTACCACATTCACTCCCTTGGCCATATTTTCACATATACATCATTTGGCCCTTACAAGTTTTTGGCGCCGTTGCAGGGGATTAGATAATAGTCTTTGGTAATAACGTCAGAAATTGGTATATGTTCTTTGGTCTTAACAAACATTACCATGAGTTTTGTGTCAGGTTTTCCCCCCACGTAACAAAAACATAACTCTGTCTGGGTGATTGTTGATAGGCTCACAAAGTCGGCCCATTTTATACCAGTCAGGATTGGCTATTCTATGGATCGACTAGTTGAGTTATATGTGGATGAGATTATGCGATTGCATGGTGTTTAGTTATCTATTTTGTCGGATAGAGATCCGTGATTTACATTGAGATTCTAGAACGCATCACAGTTAGCCTTGGGAACTTGGCTTAATTTCAGTACAATATTCCACTCGTAGATAGATGGACAGTTCGAGAGGTTGATTCAAGTGCTCGAAGATATGCTTCGAGCATGTGTAATGGAATTCACTGGAAGTTGGGATAGGTATATTCCATTGATAGAATTTTCCTATAACAATAGTTATCAATCAAGCATTGGCATAACACCATATGAGGCTTTGTATGGCCGGAGATGTAGAACTCATGTGTGTTAGACAGAATTGAATGAGCATAAAGTGATTGGTCCAAACATAGTAAAAGATACAAAAGCAAAAGTTTAGGTTATTCGGCAAATGTTAAAGGCTGCCAGTGATCGACAAAAGTCATATGCCGATTTGAAAATGAAGGACATTGAATATGAAGTGGGTGATAAAGTGTTCTTAAAGGTATCTCCATGGAGTAAGGTGCTTAGATTTAAGAAAGGGAAGTTTAGTCCAAAATTCTTTTTTCTTTTTTTTTTTACCATTGGCCCATATGAAGTTTTGGAGAAAATTGAACCAGTGGCATATCGGTTGGCACTCCCTCCAGAGTTAGCCAAGTTGCATGATGTGTTCCATGTGTCTATGCTTCGGAATATCACTCGATGTGGCTGCCGTACATATCAACGCGTAAGAAGTGCGCACAAACAGATTTTTCATATGATGAGGAGCCAAAGGCTATTCTGGCTCGAGAGGTGAAGCAGTTGCGGAATAAGCAAGTATAGTTAGTGAAAATGCTCTGGCAACACCATGGCAGGGAAGGCTACCGGGAGCCAAAGCAACTATGGCAAGAGCTGCCAGCATCTCAACTCTTCGATTCGTGTAAGAATTTGAGGATGAAATTCTTTTAAGGGGGTGGAAGATGAATACCCAAAAATTATGCAATTCTCGACGCTTTATAACATGTTTAGGGATATAATAAAAGTAAATGCATATTTTTCCTAATAAAATAATGCTAAAAATAAAATAAGAAAAACCCGAATTACTACAAAGTCAAGGGTAAATCGGGTAAATTGCCAATTAAGGACCCAAATGACATAAGAAGAAAAGATTATATGTTAAAGTAGGAAATTGAATAAGTTAGAATGGCAAATAGATGAGAAAGAGAGGACCAAATAGAAAAAATGGAATTTGATATCAAAAATTGGATAAGGCCAAACATGGCCTTATCTTAAGACCCAAAATATCCCATTTTCGTAGGGCTTTTACAGAGAGGAAGAGAGAAGAGGAGAAGAGAGAAAGAGAGAAGAGAGGAAGAGAGGAATAAGAAGAGGAGAAGAAAGGAAGGAGAGAAGTTCAAGGAGAAGAAGAACTGTGCATGGATATGTAAGGAATTTTGTATGAATTTATGAATTTGTATGGAACTTGTTAGAATTTTGTATGGATACTTGTTTGGAGGTTTAGAATACCTCTTTGTGTAGAATCCTTGTTTGGAATGGTTGTTTGGTTTGGTTGTGGTCCTCAATGGAGGAAAAATTTGTAAAGAGAAAATGTTGGGTTTAGGGGAGATGCTGTCCATTTTTTTTTTGAACCCATGTTTTGTTTTTGGCCATAACTTTGTCATCACGCATCCAATTTGAGTGATTCAAAATTCTGGATAAACTTGACATATAGAAGAACACATCTCCTAGAAATAAGTATATCCAAATTTTGACCCCATTAGACCAAGAAAATTCGTCAAAGTGAAGCTCTGTTTTGGGTCAATTCTAGTTCAGTTCTGATACAGTTTTGGGTTTCGGAATAGTTTTGGTATTTAGGCCATAAGTTGAGATTCACTCATCCAAATTGAGTGATTCAAATTTTTGGATAAACTAGACTTCTAGGAGAACAAATCGTCCTGAAATAAGTATATCCAAATTTGGACCCCATTGGACCTAGAAAATTTGTCAAAATATAACAATTCAACCCCCTCGAAATTTGTCTCACGGGCCTCCCTCGAATCGAGTAATCTTGTTTAAATCATAACTTGAGTTATACTCATCCAAATGTGATGATTCAAATTTTTGTACAAACTAGACATTTGGGAGAACAACTTTCCTAAAGAAAGTATGTCAAATTATGTCTCTAATGTTCCTAAAAAAAAATTCAAATATAAGACACAATCTAGATTCTGTTCCTGGAAATTGTCTAGGAGCAGTTCGGAATGTTTGGACCATATCTCCCAAATTAAAAGTCCAAATGACATGATGTTTGAACCATATGAAACTTAAGACAAGGGTTATATTGAGTTAGAAGATCACTTTCTCTAACAATCCCAAGCATGTGGTCAAAATTGTAGTCGAAAAATGGACTCGAGCCGCTGTAACTCAATGTAGAATGGTTATGGAAATCAAATTAAAGTGTGTTATAAATGTATTGTTATACGAAAGCTAAAGAGAATACACGTATAATTTTGTTATATGAAAAAGTGCAAAGTACAGTTAAATGTTTATAAGAGATTATTTGATAATGAATATCTCATAAGTATACATGATATCTTTTTTTGATACCTGAAAGATTGTTAAGAAAACATAATAAAATTGATTGCCTGCTTATGACCGGGTTGTTCGATTGGTAGGTATGCATATAAGGATACAGTTGTTGCAGCATATAGTTTATAGATATTGAGGCCCCGTTTACGTCATAGATCCCATTTGGATCATTATAGCGGCCTTGGTTTTTAAATATCATATATGATAGAGATCATTGTCTCAGATAGCATAGTACTTCGGCATACATATGTTCTTTCCTCAGATCAGACTTCTGCGAAGGTTTATGTGCATGAAAAACATAAAAAGCAAATGACAAGTATACATAAATGAGATGTATATGATATATGACATGATATGAGAAGCCTATCACTACTATGTGATGATAGTATATGGTTACAAGAACAAGAAGTAAAGTGTAAGATGACACAAAAAGTATATGAAATATGATATGAAATAAAACATAAAAGCAGAAAAATAGATATGAGAAATGGATAAGTATATGTAAATGTTATTTTTGTCATAAGTATATGCATGTGTCTAAAGTGAGATGATCTCCACGAGTACTATTCCCACTAAGCTATAAGCTTAGCACGGGTGTTTCATCCGTGTAGGTACACAAGAGGAAACTAGAGAACAGGACAATCCGTGACGTTAGCTTAAAGTCAACACATCACTCAGGGTGCCCACCGAAACCATTTGGCTCAATGTATATGTATTTCTTGTTTCTTTGTAAGCAATGTAAATATTGTAAATGTTGAACACTTTATATATGGAACTTGTATACATTTTGTAATCCCTTGCTACAAAATATAGTATAAGTAAAATGTTTAACATTATCTGAATGAACAAGCTTAAAGTTTATAAGCTTATAGTAAATAGGAAAAAAATGACACCTCGCTTGACACCGGGTGCCGAGTTGGGGGCGTCACATATGCAGGTGTGAGGGAGTTAGTGAGGACTCAAGATTTGAGTCTTGAGGGGCATACTGCATTCATGACATGTAGACATTTAGGTACATCATATTATAGGTACTTAAATGCGTGTGATTGTATTTATTGGCATTGCATGTTACACTTAGGTGGGGATTAACCTTGGTAGGAGATATATATACTAAGCTTTGCTCATCCCGTCGTGGGACCACCCTTTAAGTACAATGAACATCACGCTCTTTCGAGGTCATGGAGTACGAAGAAGGTCAAGGTTGTGGCCTTGAGAAGTATTTTATAAATATATTAGAACAATCTTGTTTTAATATATTTTGGTAATACAAAAAAGAGAGTTGTACATCAAACTCTTTGTAAAAATATTATTATATGAATTTGTATATTCAGAAGAAAAAAATATATAGAAAGGCGACCACTTGATTATTCCACGGGTTGACGAAAGGTCAATCGACCTCGAATTTTGGAGTGTAACAACATGCTATTATATACGTAATTCTCGCAGTTTTGGGGTGTCACAGCTCTGGTATTAGAGCTCTATGTTCAAGGGATACCAGTGCTCGATGGGCATAACCCCCATTAGTAATGTGAGCATAAGGTTTGCGATTACAGGCCTAAAGGGCTATTAGTCCCGATACTAGGTTGTCACAAATTCTAAGACGGTGTTAGGTACATGATTATCTGTATTCTGGGTGGGGTTATCCACTGTTGTTTTTCTGATATCGATTTGTCATAAATGGTATTGAGAAATAGGTATACTAATACCTAGGATTAGGTGGACATGATTTAGAAACATGGCATGGTATGTACGATTTTTTTTATTTATTTTTATTTTTATGTTCGATATAAGTTCCACGGAGATGTTAGTTTTGTAGTGAATATATATGTATGATAGAATGTTTATAGAGAACAATAGGGTTAGAAAACATAACCTTAGGGGTTCGGAAAACCAATGAACATGATTAAGTGGGATTTATTAGTGTTTGGCATTATGCATCACTAATATGATAAATGGAAAGAGAGGAATTTCAATTTGATATCTTAACATGTGTCTATGGCAAGTCGAGGGCGAGGACGCAGAGGTCATCCACAGGGCAGCAGCCGACCACCGCCTGGCTTTGATCAGCAAACATTTGTGGAGGCGATGAGCACTACATTTACCACCATTGCACAAACCACAAAATCGTTTATAAGGGAGGGTTGAGGTAAACTAGAGATTTAAGGCTATCATCTTCCTGCATTTATAGGAGAGGGACTACGCAACACCATTATTCCTAGATAGAAAAGGTGTTAGAGGCTATGGAGATCACCTCCGACACTACACGGATCTGACTAGTAGCATTCAAGCTAGAAGGTGAGTCCCAGGTGTGGTGGGACTAGGTGAAGACCTCCAGAAATTTGAAGGCAATGACATGGGGAGATTTTCGAGAGCTCTTCATGAGCAAGTTCTTCCCGACATCCGCTCGGCATGCCAAGGCTCGAGATTTTCAGAGCCAGGCAGGAATACGTGGCTAAGTTCATAGAGCTAGCATGTTTCGGGGATGATTATGTGGCTACAGATATGGCCAAGGTCAGAAAATTCAAGGATGGTCTGATATTGTCCATCCGGGGTAAGATTGTGGGATTTCTCCTACAAGATATGGACTCTATGGACTCTATGGTCAGGACAACTATGGCCATAGAGAGGGGGATAGATGACGCACGGAGCATCCGGGATATGGGTGCCAATGAGAAAAAGAAGGAGAGTCAAATTCTTCTTTAGCTCGTGAAAGAAGCTTGAGGACTTTGCTCCACGAGGACATTCAAGATAAGGTCGTGGATATCAGTGGCCACACACGATGTGGATGCTAGTCACAATGATGATATGTTTCACTGGTCACCAAATTTAGACACAGGAAGCGGGATTGCCTACAAAGTGTGACTATGAACACCATAGTCTCGACATCGGTGGGACGTACACCGATCGCTTTGTTCCTTCACACCTGCATGGGTCGAGGAACTGGTTTCAGCCAGAGTGCCACGCAAGCACCTTCGCAGCCCGCATGCCGAGGGCCAGAGTATGGTCGAGGTCGAAACAAGGCTCGTTGCGTCGACTTTGGGACTCAGCGTGTCTACGCCTGCTAGACCATAAGTCGAGCGTGCATCAATGATATGTAGGTAATGCTTTCTACTTACACTTGTTGACTAGAGTATTGTTTAAATTCGGATGCATGATATTCATTATTGTTATATCTTGTGTGATAGATTTGGGCTTGGAGGTTGAGACCTCTGGAAAAGCCGTTGTTTGGGAATTCTCCCCTAGTAACTAGGGTGAGGGTCACCGTGATAGCGGCTGGAATTTTATGAGTGAGAGATCTTTTGGCCTTCTACCATGGTGGACCGAAGGACCGCGAATAGGTCCAGTTGATGTCATCCTCGATGGACTAATTCCACGCATTAATCGGGTCATCATAAATTATGACCGAATGAGAGTTAGCTACCTACATGACAATATCGTGATATGATTATTCACGGAATTTCGAGACGAAATTCTTTTAAGGGGGAGAGGTAAACCCGTGAAAAATTTAAATTTAAATTTTTCTCGTAAAATTGGCAAACTATAATTTCCATGATTAGTCCCGCAGGGAAATGATTTTTCTGTATCCTGATGATCAAACAAATTTCACCGTTGGAATCGTTCTCACAAAATCTAACACCATAGTCACCCACGGAATTCGAGACCGTCGAATTGCATGAAAAAAAATCAAGAATCGCTACGAGGTCCACATGGCACCGTGGTAGGGCACCGTTTGGCTACGTGGGCGGTGTCAGATGAAGGCGCCATGTCGGGCCGCATAAAATGGGAGGCAAGTGGGTGGGACTTACCCCCACCGACCAAAAAAATATTAAAAAAAAAAAAAAAAAGAAAAGCGAGGAAGGGAATCGGAACTAGCGCGCTGTTAGCGAGTAGAACCTGGACAAGAAAGGAATCGCACTGCAATTTTGCGAGAGGTGTAGGTTTCTTCCTACTCCAACATTATTTTAGCCTACGTAATGGCTCACGCTTTGCCCGTCATGGCGAATTTAAGATGTGTGGTTTGCTATTGTTATGTGACGCCACTAGCGTTTCATCGGGGTTTTGGGATCGCCCGAGACCAACAATGTGTTTCTAATGGAAAATCCCAGTAGAACGGAAACTGGTGCCTGGTTACATTTTCGTACACCCTTAACAGCCGCCAACTTTGGACGCACTACAATTTTCGTCCAACTTCGATTCACGTGTTGTTAAACTTTATGGAAAGCTTGTTGCGTCTAGAATTTTATAAGATGAAGTCTTTAGCCAAATCCTAGGGTTGAATATCAGTTAGTCACTGACAATGAGGAATGGTTCATTTGGTTTTTGGAACTTCGTTCAAACCTATTTAGACCAAATGTTTGGGACTCGTTGTGATATCTGAGTGTAGAATTTTGTGCTGATGTTTTGTGTGGTGTATTTACAAAAGTTGGACTTTCCGACTAAGTCCGTATTATTTCGAGGCCAGTATACCTGATTTACGGTCAGAATCCTTAATGTGTGTGTTATTGCTTAAATTGAATAAATATGCTGAATGTGTGAAATTATATGATATATGTGATAAAAATGGAAATAATTATATGTATTAAATATAATTTATCCAGCTATGACTTGACATGTAGTGTACGATATGTCGCATGTGATGCGTAGCTGCATGTAGGGCATGAAATGGCATGCAATGACACGAATTGCATTACGCATTGACATCACGCCGACCGGTGTGAGTGCATGTCAATGGCTATTGTTTGCGTTTGACAAGATGGTAAATCGATTAATCGGTTTGATGTTTGACAAGATGGGTAAATCGACACTATGCCGTGTTCATACGTCGTGAGGAACATGGTAAATCTACACCGTTGTGTTTGATGTATGTCGTTAGGGGACATGATTAATCGATTAATTCATGTTTGAGAAAGTTCGAAGTAGAGCGGCAAATGTGACAACGCCCAAAATTGAGTGTAGCCTATGGTTGCATGGCATGAAAAGTATGTGTGTAAATGGGTGAAGTAAGTAGGGAATAGACACTCTTAAGGTGAAAACCTAGTATATTTGTATGAGATCGCTGAGTTCGCAAAATGTTGTATGTTCACAAGGCCCACGCGAAAAACCCGAAAACTGGTGGGCCCACAAATGCATAACACATAGTACTTAGCAAGGAAATAAGTAGGCATTGGGGGTATCTAATGTGTTTAGAATTACAAAAAAAAAAAAGCTTTTGTTTTGGAAAAAGGGTTAAGGGCAGGACGCCTTTGAAGGTTTTTCACACTTGGCATATGCAGGTGTGAGGGAGTCAGTGAGGACTTAGGTTTGAGGTCATGAGAAGGGCATCTTGCATTCGCATGACATGTAATTCCAGTACATCATAGCATAGGTACGTGAATGCGTGTGATTGTATGTATTGTCATTGCATGTTGCACTTAGGTGGGGAGTAACCTTGGTAGGAGATATATCTACTGGGCTTTGCTCACCCTGTCGTGGGACCACCCTTTTAGGTACAGGAAAAGACGACTCTCCTTCGAGGCCATGAGTACGAAGAAGGCCGGGTTGTGGCCTTGAGAAGTATTTTTGTAAAATATATTAGAACAATCTAGTTTTAATATAATTTGGCAAAAGAGTTATACATTAAACTCTTTGTAAGACAGGCAATAATTTGTATATTTGAAAGAAAAAATAGAAAGACCCACCATGAAGATTCATATTGACGAAAGATGAAGTTTGGACTCTCGATTTTGAGAATAAAGATGGTATCCGGTGCATATTGCACTTCAAGCTGGGCTACATTATTTTAATAAAAAAATGTGAATTTTAACCATTGTTATTTCTATGGAAAATGGAAGAGTTATTTATGGACCCTACATTTTTTACCACATAATACTACTAAAAGTATACTTCTTATTATTAAAAATCATCTTTAAAACTATTAGAGTCATCAATATATCAAATTGATATTAGATACAAAATATGAACACTTTATATATTCAACGCATATAAATACACAACAAATATATAAATAAAGCCGAATGCAGGGAAATGTGCATCTTAATGGGTACACAAGAGCGTTATAAATTGAAACCATACTAGCTAATTATAAATATAGAATATTTAATAATCAAATTAAAGAACATATAACAAATCTTTATTAAGTTGATATATGAGATGTAGAAACCCACCTAAACTCATTCATCTTTTATACAAATTAACTCTACAAGATATTTGGAATTGTAGAATTAATTATGTGACTGAATTTTTTGAAAACTTATTTGAAATTTTAAAAATGGGAAGTTAGAAATTAAAATTTTGGAAATTAAGAATTTTTAGATTGGATTTGAAAATTTTAAATTTGAAAATTTGAAATTAGAGCACTTAAATGTTAAATTGGGGATTTGGAAATTTGAGATTAGGAATTTAGAAATTTGAAAGTAGGCCACTTGAATCTTGAAATTGAAGATTTGAAAATTTGAATTTGGGAATTTATAAATTTGAAATTAGGGTACTTGAATCTTGAAATTGAAAATTGGGGGAATTGAATTTTGAAATTAGTACATTTAAATTTTGAAATTGGGAATTTGTAATTGGAAATTCGAAATTGGGGGAGTTGAATTTTGAAATTAGAAATTTGTAGTTTTGAAATTGGAAACTTAAAATTTTGAAATTGGAAGCTAGGGAAATTGATAATTGAATTTGGAAATTAGGAGTTAGTTGTTTTTAAATTTGAAACTTTAAACTTTGAACTTGAAAATTGGGAAATTTGAATTTAGAAATTAAGATATTTGAATTTTGAAATTAGAATTTTGTAATTTTGAAATTGGAAACTTGAAAATTCGAAAATTTAGCATATGAATTTTAGAAATTGAGGATTTGAAAATTTGAAATTGGGACTTGGAAATTTAGAAATTTGGGACTTGAATTTTGAAATTGGGGATTGAAATTTTATGAATTGGGACTAGAATTTTGTAATTCGGGACTTGAATTTTAAAATTGGGAATTTGAATTTTTGAAATTTAGAGAAATTGGAAATTGACTTGGAATTTTAAATTAGATTTAAATAAATTTAAGGGTGGATAGATGCTTCAAGGGTTAAAGAAAAATAAGCCTGAAATATTAAACAACAAAAAATATCAACAACCAATTTAATTAAATAAATAAAAAACAACAATATATTTACAATGAAAATAAAACAATAAGACTATAAATTAAATATCACAATAAATTAAATAGATATACAAGACATATAATTAAATAATAAAATAGTTAAAAAATTTAAGTAAAAGAAATATGAATTTACTGCAATCAGGCAACCCCTAGGCCACTTTTTCCAAACGAGGGCTTCCAAAGCCTGGAATCCCTCCCAAGTCGACCCCAATTATAAAAAAACTTTAATCAGCGTGGGCACTTCACTATTAAAAATTATTTTTAATTGGGCATACAACCAGCCTCCTGCGAAGTCTTTCCTCCCTTCTTTTCTCTTCCTATAAAAGAATTAGCCCAACTTTTTTTCTCTCTTGAGCTGGACCTTATATACGTAGACTCACCTTCCTAAAATATCTACATTTATTCTTTCCATTCCTTCTCCCACTGGGGTCAAACCATAGAGTCAAATATAGAACTTTGCTCCTTCAACCTTGACTCAAACACTTTCCCTTCCCAAGGTAACCTCTTCCCCATGCCCATTAACCCACTCATCTTTCACTACAAATGGGATATCCAAGTTTAGTTACATGTGGGCTCATTAGAGAAAAAGAATTTTTTATTATATTTTTTTATAGGGCAAAATTATTGATATACAAATATGCCCATTTTTGATAGACTGAATGATTAAGAGGGAATGCGAGCATGAGATAAGAGTGATGATCGAGTAGAAATGAACTCTACTAAAGAACTATAAAGACAAGAATTTTTTTCCATCCTAAGGAAACAATCTATTCAGAGGATCAGTCAAGAAATTTCATGCCCAAAGAACTGGTTTGTGTCACCTGATAACAACTCAACTGAACCAAATTGAGATGGAACCTGACTTAGATGACAAGAAGCAGTCCAAGAAAAGCCCAAATGTGATTAATGATGTAGTCATATGATATGAGATCAACAAGATATGTAAGACACAAAACAAAGTCTAATGCTTTGAGTAGTGATTAACTTAAGGATAGATGTAGTTCCAACACTTGAAACCGCCTAAGGACAAAGTCTAAACATTCAGAGTTGTGATAACACAGTTTGAAATGTCTGAGACTATGATGGTTTTCAGTTCAACATCTAAACCATTCATAACATTTATGATAGATAGCCCATTGTGTGGATCTTTAGTATTTGTAGTTATATTTTATGTGCATGAGATTTGATGCCAGATCGTTACAGAGATCATAAATTGTGATAAACCTTCCATTTGTTTTGGTGAATTTTAGTGAAAATCATGACATTTGAGCAAGAAATAAGTTAAAGAAAAAGACAAAGTGAAAACAAAGCACTCATAAACAAAGTATTAAAACATATGTGCAATAGAAGTAAATTTTCGTAACCAACCACCGACATACAAAAACACAATGAGAAGAAGCAACTGAGCATCGAGACCTGTATGCTATGATAAATCAGCTTGATGTCAGCAGCAAAAGAACTAATGAGCCCGCATTAGGGAAAACGATTTTATATGTCAGGTAAGCTACTGGCCTTGCAAAATAGCTATTTTCAACCCATTTTTTAGCCTTTTCTCGAGAGACAAAAACCATATTTGAATGTTTCGGAGTGGTTATGAGTTCAGACTTTATAGAACTGATTGAAGGTTTCTCCTTAAATTTAGAATCACTTAGCTTGATTTTTTAACATATACCTGAGATTTGGCTTATTGAAGATTTAGTTTGAAGGAAGGTTGTAATGCGTAGTTAGAGAGAGTTAGATAGACCAAGCAATTGAAGAGTGTTTTATATTCTTAACTTCTACTCTTTCCTACATTTTTGATTTCATATAAATGGGGAGTACACATTGACTTAGAGTTGTGCCTCTCTTTATGAGGTTCAAATCATGAGGTTAACAGTTGAGTTTTATGGTTGATTTGAAGACATTGAAGAGTTGTGAAATATGTTTAAAGAATGTTAAGAGGGTGAAATTTTGAGCTGATTATGCATTTTTAACAGAATGTGTTAGGAATTTGAGTCCATTCAAGGGTCTCCTGGTGACAATAGAATTAACTCAAATTTTAATGGGTCAAAGGGATTTAATTAAGAAAGATTAAGCTTTAACCTAATCAAAGAGATTTAGAAAATCATAACTGCCTTTGCAATTAATGACTTATTAGAGGTCACACTGTAATTCTCCAATATATTGTGTAGGAGTCAGGGATCTAATAGTATATTGGTTCCTATGATAGTTCATATCACCTTATTGTATGAACTTAATATCAATTCAGAATAAAATGATTTAAGAAAGAATTTCTTAAGTAATTTCAATATAACACTCTGATATTCAACAAAGAATAGGTGTTAGTATAAAATTGGGACAGAGCTAACCCTCCATACCTTTTCCTTGACAATATGTCAGAGCCACACAACTCAGTTAATTATAAACTGTAAGAAAAAAAATCAACTATTGATTTTGTCTTGAAAGAATTCTTTTAGTATTAACTGATACTCTGTTAGTTGAGCCAACATCATCCATATGTTTTATTTGACTTTTATTTTCATATATTTCAATTTCCAACTACTTTAAGAAGTGATAGGTAAGACTTTGAGTAATCTCTGAAATTTTAACTCTTATCGAACCATAGATCCTTTGGATGATAGAATATGGACTAGAAGTCTAATATATTGTCTCAAATTTCAGAAGAAGGTATTATTATATATACTGAACAGTATTTAACACTTAAAGCTGGTCATTTAATAATATAGAGAAGTCTGATTGAAAAACAGTTCAATTAAAGGTGCCAAAGCCAAAGAGTTTAATAAAATAGTTGGTGAGAGATTGAATATAGTGATAGCCAGGATTTTGACTCAATCAACAATTCCTCATATAGGTTTATGAGTCCTAAACCCATCTATATTTTTATCTAGCTTTTATGGCATATTTGTGCTTAGTGACCATTTAGAATGCAAATTATAGAGATCATTAACCAGAAGTTTAAAGTTTAATGCAAAAGAAGCAACTAAGAAAGCAGCAGAAGAGAAAATTATGAGTGCAATGTCGCGACATAAGCCGAATGTCACGACATAATTTCAAGATAACCAGGTAGAGCCATAAGGCAACAAGAAATGATATGTTCGGAACAAAGAAGAAGTTTAACTCAAGATTTAGGTTTTAGATTGTCATGATATTTCATAGTCTTACGCGAGCAATATGAGAAGAACTCCAACGATCAATAAAGAACAAAGAAAGTGAATGTTGTAACATAGTGGGAATCAAAAGACAGAACTTTGTCACAACATTCCTTTGTTTTGTCGCGACATTGTTCCAAGCAAATGGTGTGAGATTTGTTTATGATTTTGCAACTATGTCGCAACATAGAGCCGCGTGCTGAAGCTACGTTTTCAAAAGAAAATGAGGTCATGCACAGAAAATAAATACAATGAGACAAGTCAAGACAAGTTGGTCATATGGCGAGATTTGGACCCTTTGTAAATGCAAACAGCTTCAAGAAGACAAGATCATAAGAAATATATGTCGTGGACATTTTCAAAGTCTGTGGCAAGAAGTTTAGATTCAGCGCAAGGTAAGATACTAACAAGACAACAAGAAGAAACATAGTAAGGTTTTATTGTCGCAATAACAATAAATATGTAGTTTGAGAACTCACAAATAAAAGAAGGCATGTCACGACAGCGATTAGAAGAACCAAAGAATGAACATAGTAATTTAAGTCAACAAATATGAAGAGCTTTAAAGGCAAGCATTTGTTGCTAATCAAACCCAGTGTCACATGATGCAAGTTGAAGAGAAGCGCGTAGAACAGAATGTAAGAATCGCCACCAATAATGCGTGAGCAAAGAGTACTTTATGTCGCAGATATTGAAAATTTGCGGTCGACATAAATAAACTAAAGGGTGAGAAGCTTTGTCGTGAGAAAGAGCCCTTATGTCGCTGTATTTTAAGAGTAGCAAGACTAAATGCTGTTAAAAACAAAGATATGGCGCGCGCGCCACGCACACCCATGTCAAAATTATAAAGACAACTTCAGTCAACTTGATTCGACATTTTCTAAAGCTCATGACATAATCGCGTAAACGCACCGAAACTAAAGCGCAACATAAACTCACAAGCCATGACAAAGCTAGATAACAAAGATGAGCGCTATGTCGCCGACATAATTTTTCAATGTCGACAAAGCAACCTATCGTTAGATTTTTGGATCCACATACCTTAGCTGGTGTCATTCATTTAGTTTGAAAATCTATAAATAGAAGCATCTAGTAAGTATCAGGAATAATTTTCCGCTAAACTAGATTTGGCAAAGTAGAGACTCCTAAAGTATGAATTTTATTTTGGCATTTTGTTTTCAATTTAGTTTCAGTTAGTATACATTTAGTTTTTTTGGATTGAATAGTGATTTGGTGCGTTTCGGTTAAATGTCAGAAATCTAGTTTCATTACCCCCCAACTTAATTATAATTTAATTTGGAGTTCATTTATTTTAGTTCAGTTGCAATTTCTATGAATTCTCCCAAACAATAGTCGCCCTTTATTGGGATCCAGCTTTGAAAAGCTTGAGCCCTCTGGAATGGATTTATGTTAATTATTGTTTTCGCATTAAACTCAAAGAATCCACTACAGTTCGAAACTTAATATTTGAATTAGTGTCATTTCGAAATTACTTGCCCAAAATATTATTAAAATAAATGGAAAGGATTGTATCTGGCCTGAATTTCTGTGAGGCCCCTGAGCGACACATATATATTCCCGGTATGGAGCAAGCATTTGAAAGTTAAACATTATGGAACTAATGAACTCGTAAAGATTACTGATAGATCACAAATTTACTCATGGTGTGAGTGACATTGACGAATGATCAATTTAATCGATAAAGAGGCTCTCTTCTTCAGTCTCATGAAAGGATAGTCGATCCCGTGTTAAATGTATCTAACTAAGGAGACAAGAGAATTTATCGATTTATGGATGAGTTAAATAATTAGATTGCTGAGGCGCGCTCTTGCATTATCCCGTCTAGGCAATTTTTAATCTAACATTTGGGTGTGAAGTAATTAAAAGGAAATAACGCATCTTATAAAGATGATTGTTTTCTTGTTAAAGTAATTGATTATAATTATATGTATCTGAAAGGAAGATGATATCTAATTAGTGAAACAGAATGAAGAAACTAAACCATAATTACCTGCATCTTGACAAGTTCGCATTTCAAACTAATGGCTAAACTATGTTATAAAATGATGCACTTTATAATCAGATAATCACCTATTTCTAATGTTAACTTTTCCAATCCAATTATTTTGAATTATATAGTTATATAGAATTTTATTATTATATTTTATTAGTTTAAACCAAACAATTTTAACTTGAGTTCAAATAGAAGGATCTTGTAGAGATAGGTGTAAATTGATTTTTAGTTTTTTTCAATTAACTTGGAATGATATTTTAATTTAAATCCATTTTTATATTTGTATGATTTGTGCACTTGCAGTGATCAGCTAAAACAAATTCTAAATGAAGCCTTCTACACAAGGTGCATAATATTTTTTTTTTTTATTATTGTTTAGATCAGAGAAATAGTCTGAGAGTGTTAAAAGTAGAAGTTTGGCACACACTTATCTCATCTTATTCTAGTTTTAACAAGTTTTTGGTGCCTTTACCGAGGACTGATTTAGTTAGTCTTTGGTAGCAATGTTAGAAAATTTGTCTTAACAACAATTAGTCAGTTTTAGTCTATGTTAAAATTTAGCCTAACAGCTTTTTAAAGGAAGTGTTTGGGATAGAAAGGAGAATTTAAATATCAATATTCTGTAAATCTAAAAAGAGTAATTTATAATGACATTTTTCTTCTCTCGCTTTATCAAAAATTTCCAAAATTACAAAAATAGTTAACTATGGAAGAGTTTGAAAGTTATTAAAATTTTTTAAAGAGCTTAAATTGATATAGCCGTTTCCGCATTTCATTTGATCTTAGTGTTTATTTCGTGAAGATCTTGCACAGAAACTTAAGTAGAATTGCCGCTGGACAGGAACTGAAAGAACATTGAGAAATTTGAGGAAATAAAAAGTAATTAAATCATCAACATGGTGAGTAAAGAGGATGAACCTATTCTAGGAAGAGAGTCAGAGAAGAGAGAATCCAGATACAAATGAATATGAAGGATTTTTGGGAGTGGCCAAATTATTCAAGATTTAATACTTCCACTGTGGAGATAATCCTAAGCTGCAGGCCAATTGGAGCCAAAGCCAGCTTTGATCACAATGGCGCAAGAGTTAATCAACACACGACATCCTGAAGGAAGACCCTAATGGGCAAAGGGTGATTTGCATGGTTATGAAAGTCGAATGAGAGACTCAGTGGTGACTGTCGCAACTCTTCCTTTTTCAATCGAGAGATGTGCAAACCAATTATTTGAATCAATCGCCATATGGACTAGCCAATACTTAAAGAGTTGGTGGAGCTATACAGCATATTATTCTTCTCCCGCCTCACTCGAAAGAAGAGGAGAAATCATAGTGTTTAAACAAGGAGAGGATGAAAGTCTCTACAATGCATGTGAGAGATACAAAAGATTGTTGAAAAGATGCCTAAATCATGGAATAGATTTGATTGCTCAAATGGACATCTTTTATCACTTTATGAACTACACCTCCAAAGGTATAATTAATGTAGTCATCGTGAAGGATCTGAGAAGAGGTGCGTACAGGCAAGAATAAACTGATTAAGATCTTGCCAAATGCAAACTATAGAGCTCCATCCGAGACTTAGGGAGCAAGAAAGGTACTGTGGCGTAGTTGTGTGATAGAGCCGGAATGAAGATCGCCATAAAAGCAAAACTTGATGCATTGATAAATAAGATAGGAAACTAAGATAGAAGAATGCACTCAACATATGGGAATAAATGAGTGTAACAGAGCGTAAGAATGTGGGTGCTGATGAGGACCAGCCCATATGGCTGCCATCAAGTTGAGGAGGTCAGCCAATGCTAATAGAAGCTAACTTTGGGTCAAACCTCAGTAACTTGCCAACTCACTACACACCGAAGACTTTCTAGAACCATGAGAATTTCTCAGCATGGAGGTGAGGTGAAGAAAGTGCTGTCAAAGACAGTGGTACAGACTTTAAACAACAATATGTCTACATGGGTTCCAAGGATAGCAACAACAAGGAAGTTAGAAGCAAAACTGTGTGGATGAAGTAGATCTCATTCCTTGAAGATTGATGTCATTATCTCGTGGGAGATAATATGAGGTTGTTGAATACTACGAGCGTAGTTCTGTTTAACTTCAGAAGATTTCAAGTAAACACAAATAATTTTAGGCTAACACTACGCTCTGAAAATCTGAGACAAAATAGGGTGCTATTCAGCAATGCAAGAATCTCAGCTTCAAGGGATGCCTTCTAATTGAAACAAAGAATAACTCAGATTTAGCGGTGGCACTGGTAGCGTAAAAGCTATAGAGTAGAAAGGAGAAAAGCAAATAAGAGAAGAAAGACCAAACAATGGAAAAGAGACTAAGTTGAGCAGTTCAGAATTGTCTGAATAGGTTGAGAAAGATGAGAAAGACGAGTAAGAGTGGAGAAAGGAGAATTGAAAAGAAAGAAGAAAACAAGTTTACATGCTTAATTGCTTCTTTCTCAAAGGTTTTGAGTTAGTAAAAAATTGAAACACTGATTCTTGGATGTCTTTGGGGAAGATAGATTAATCTACACCCTTGCAGAGCATTGACTAGAAATTGCCTAACTTACTGTGAGATTTCTTCAAGGATATCTGAAGAGAAAATTTAAGCCAAGAAGGAGCAGAATTTGATAGCAAGATAAAAAGTAGAAGATCCAGAGGAGCTACTCAGAGAAGATCATAAAGATCCTAGTAGCTTCACCATTCCCGCACTAGTTGTAGAATTTTGAATTCAAGAAGCTTATGTGATCTAAGCCAGTGAATCACTTGATGCCAATATCACAGACTGAGGCTCAAGAGCTCACTCCCACAACTAATACTTAGAAATAAGAAGATAAACAAGGCACTAAACCAGAAGATCTCAGAAGATATACTCATCAAGGTGGAAAATTCATTTTTCCTGTGACTTTGTAGTCATGGATATGGAGGAAGATATAAGCACAGTCAACGCTAAGTTAAGACCTTCAGAACACTGAGGCCTTGAAGGAGAAGAACCTAGAACCCAACTGGTGGGAGAAGGCACATACTAATCCTCTAATAAAGCTCAAAACAATTCAGAATGTAGTATGATTAGAGACTATAGAAACAATAGTCTGCATAAGTCCCGAAATAGTATTATTGTAATTTTTAAGGAATTCAAATCAATGAAATGTAGATATTCTGGTAGTGACTATAAGGATCTGAATGTGGAATGGAAGAACACAGTTTTAGATTTAAAAGAAATAGTCTAAAAGTTAAATGAGAGTAAATAAAGAATCAATCGCAGCAAAGAAAAGAAATGAAATAGAAATGTTAAATGGTTAACACCCTTGGGTATCGTATATTTCAGCAGTTTTCTTAGCACCTGGAAAAGAAATCAGAAGTAAGATATTTGAAGCAATATGAGCTTAGAAAATTGCCATCTCGTAAAACATAAGAATAAATATTGTTTAATAATAGAAGATTTAAAGAATCACCCTTCATCTTCATACAAGAATCAGAGAGCAATGCAAAATAGAACTCCAATAACATCAAAGAATATCAATAATCAGAATGGTTAGTTGTCAAGAAGCAATGAAATGGCTTAATGAGTTCTATATACAACTGAGTAGCCTCCTAAAGGGAGTCTCAATATGTTGTTCCTAAAGAAGGGTATATCCACAGATTAGAAATAGAAGAATGAATGACTTCACAGAACAAGAGGATATATTTGAGTAAGAATAAATAGAAATTGAATAATTTCTTATAAGAAAGGATCATCATCCTCTGCACCCTTCATTGACTAACAGTTGACAAATAGAAGGAATCTTACATGCCATTTTCTTATTGATATTCTTAGATATGTTGCATTAATATAAATTTGAAGTGTGTATCTTGAAAATCATATCATACGACCTTATTGAACCTTTGCTTTTAAAGATTACTGATTTGTAATGCTCTCTATTTTTCAAATGTATGATGTTTGAGGCTTTCAGACTTAGTGGAAGAAGCAGAAATCTTCATGGATGACTTCAAGATATGATCCACATTTTATAAATAGTTAAAATTTTGAACAGTACTAGAAAGCAGACAAAAATCTAGCTGAATTGGAAAATCTCATTTGTGTAGTGCGTGGTTAACTCAGGGCAAGATTTATGCAAACTGTGTTATATAAAGGTTACAAAGTATTAAAAACGATCTCGCCACCTACAACAGCTTAAAAGGATAAGAAGTCAGATATGTTGGGTTTACAAGAGATTCATAAATGACTTCAAAATCTTAGACGACAGACCATGAAAAATGCAAAGTTGACGTGATGAACGTATGCAAAGCCAGACGAAAGAAATTAAGTTTAGATTGGCACATAACCATCACAGTAACACTGTGATTCAGCAAAGATTTCAACATATGATGCTGAGATTTGTAATATTGGCAAGACAGATGAACCTAGAAGATATTCAAATCCATATATTATACGGGCAAAACCTCTTAATGAGTGAGAAGGCAGAGAATTACTGCACCAGAAGTGAGGGGATGCCACAATGTGTTTTCTGCAGTTACCCAGCCTTACGATTTGGGTCCCATGTTTTAATACACACCGATCAGAAGCAAGTAGTTAAATTATTAGATAAAAGAAAGATACAAATCAAGATTCATCATATGGTATTACTATTTTGTAAAGTTGACTGAATCAAAGATAAAAGGGTAGTTTACATGAATGACACTTTGTCTAGATTGGAAAGACTACTAAAGAGGAAAAGGAAATTGAAATAGCGTAAATTATCTAATGAGCAAACACTAGGCATTTACCCAAGTACTCATGGTATCGATATTATAAATTACTGAAGCCAGGTAATTATGCCATATGAGTTCACAATCACCAATAGAAAAGAAACAGAACTCAGTAGATTTACATTCGGGATGATCAGTCACTTTCAGAAGATGAGAAATATGATTATCAAAGATGTACCAACATAACAAAGGTAGAATTCTGATAAATACGCATCATATGAGGACACTAGAGATAACAACCCATAAAAATTAATTAGGTTTTATCAATAATTTATTCACCAAAGATTGTTTTGAATGGTAAACACGTGATAAAATGAGAACGGGAACATAAGTAAAATGAGATGCCCTCACAAGGAATCCTAAAATGTAAATTGTTTATGTATGATAGATAGACTTCACAGACCTTCCTATCCTCATTTGGAAATCTACATTTCTAGCCAGATTATGTATCCAAATGGGTGGAAGGAATAGCTTGTCCCAGAAATGATGCCAGCACAGTGGTTGGGTTTATACAAAGAAATATTTTGAGAGAACACTTAGGGGAGCACCCGTGAATGTGATTTATTTACGAGGGAGCCACCAGTGCAAACAAAGTGGTCAGTAAAATTGATAGTAGAAATGGAATTAGACATGTTGTAAAACCCCGAAAAATTTTAAATTTTCTAAAAGTATAAATTAATAATAATGATGAATGGCTCATTTGAAGCCACGATCTAGTAACCCAAAGAACGAGAATTTTTAAAATCGAGAGTAATTATCTGGAGTTAAGTTCATTAAAATAAATTAGAATGAGACTAAAATAAATTGTTCTCGATAGAAACAAACCCGATTTAGTCAAGGTGACGTATACAAAGTGTCCCACGCCTAATTTAACTTAAAAGAGTGGCATAAGAGAAAATCCGATGAAGCCCCATTTTGGGTAATTACGGCAGGGGTGAGAGAGTGGATGGCATAGTGCCTTCCATTCTACACCAAAGATCGCTGGTCGAATTGCCGAAAGCCAGATTTGAAAGTTCTTATCTACTCGACGAGAGGGTTACGCAGGATACCAAACACTAGCTTCACCGAAGATTTCGGGTTTGGAGAAGAAAAGCTAGTGATAGAAGCTCTACCTTCTCTCTAAGATTTATGGCGATCGGTGGCTCGGTTTCCATCAGGTCAAGACTTAAAGTCGGAGTACTCATCGAGGGCAACACGTGGACATCGAAATCAAGAATGCCGGGGCATCTCGAAAGTGTAAGTCTGAAGGCCGTGGGTCTGGGTCTTCGGACTCTAAAAGTTTTGGGCCTTCACCCAAGAGTTAGGAGCCTTCCTACTTGGGATGGAGATTTCCATCTTAAATGCTGTTTTGGTCTTGGTTGAGCCCTATGGGCTATTTGGTTGTGTTCCTGACACAAACCGGTTTTTTTTTCCGGTTTCTGAGCGTGATGTTCAGTTTTTTTGCAGTAGCTTGAAGTTGATTGGGATGAGGTTCAGGATGAGTTTTGTGCCATGTTTATGGCCGATTTGTGGTCCACTGATGGGAATGGTTGTTCGTGAAAGGGGTTATTTCCGAGATGAGTTTGGGTAGGTGGGGTAGCATGTACGGAGCTGAAGAGCCCTGGAAAGCAATTTCGTGGTTTCACAGAGTCGCGCAGCTGCACGCTTCACGCCAAGTGCTCCAATTTCACACACCATAACTTTTCGTCCAAGCCTCTGCTTTGAGTAAGTTTTAGACCGTATGGAAAGAAATTTGAGCCCAGAATCCATCCATATATAGTTTGATAAATCTGAGCCTATAGTTGGATCTGAAAATGATGAAAATGTGAGGTCTTTGTTCCGCTTTCAATAATGTTTAAAGAGGCTTCAACTTTGAACGACTTCATAATTTTCTATCTGAGCCCGCTTGGGGTGTTCTGCAATTTCGTGGTAGACTGTCTTGAATCTGACCATATGATTTTCAATGGAAATTGATGCTAAAACTTTGTTGAAAATTGATTTGTTACAATGGCGTTAATTATCGTCAGGTGGATTTAGAGAGCTTGAAGCCGGCTGCCATGGTGAGCATAAAAGTCAGGCTATCTTTAGGCATGATGAGGCATGAATTAGCCTAGGAAATATGGGTGTGGCAACATTGCCTAGGTAGTGACACTATTGAAATGTTAATATAAAAAGCTTGTGTGAATGACGAATGGCATTGTTAAGAGGTGCTTCATGTTGGATGTCAGCATATAGCTCTAACATACTGGTTTGTATGTTTGTGTGGACATGAATAGTAGTATGTTAGTATTAGTTTATTGGGCATTATGTGCTAGGAGTGTAGCCTAGATTTATACATTACTTGCTCAAGTGTAGTAGTTTGAATACGTTGATGCATGCTTGTTCGATGCTGAGATAATGTGATAAATGCTAGTATGACTGCATGTATATTAACGTTGAATGAATGTATGGACTTTGTGTACAGATGGAGGTCCATGTGTTACCGTGGCAAATAGATAAAAATCAAAGGTAGAGGTCTTTATAAATTGGGCATGACGAGGCAATAAAATAACAGCTGTACTGCGCATGGGGACACTGAAAGGGCGTGAGTGCATAGTCATTGTAATTCACCATCCTTGATGAATGAGTTGTGGACTCACTTCTGGGACGGTCCAAACTGAGATCCATCGTCATGGTGCCGCACGGTAGAAATGGAAATGTATTCATTGCATTTCACATAATAGGCACCCGTAACAACAGATGGTCACGAGGCTGTTTCTTGAGAGAACTGTTTCGGAGGGTTGACTAACAATATTAGCCGGTGGGAGGCTTCACGATATACACCGAGGCACCACTTCCCTCCACGTCAATCGTCGGATATACCCAATTGATATAATATCGGAGGGGAAGGTTCAAGGGCCAATCACGAGTATGCCCAATTGATAATAGTATGGAGTGATTGTCCATAAATAGATTATCGGAGTGTGGTCCAATTATTTATATCATGGGTTGTCCATGGGTAAAATAATAAGAATTTTGTTTGAAAATGGTTTTCATTCATGGAAAATGCATATTTGAGGGAGTCAGGTGGGAGGAACGACAGCATGGGGCATGATGAGTCGTGGTCTATCTGGTTGTCAGTGAGGATTCTCAGCTAGGATTACATGTCGTAGCTTGATGCGTTTATTGTTCGTACCATTCATGTGCATTTAAGTGGGAATAGCCCTTGTGGTGGAATTGGTCTCTACTAGCATTAGCTCACCTCATCGTGGGACCCCCTTCGTGTACGGACATGTGCAAGGCATTTGGTGCTCCTTAGAGGCCAAAGATTATGAAGCGAAATGATTGTGGGGTTGATCATGAGGTTTAGTATTATATTAGAAGCAGGTTAGTTTTGAGATAATGCTTGTACAGAGTGATGTAATAACTCTTGTTTTATTTCGGTGATATAATTGTATTTATATGGATAAATGTGGGTCTTACGTGGCCATTTTTACTCGTATGTGGACCCTGGTAGTTGTGCACTTATAATATCGGGTTAGGCTGCCATGAAATCGCACAAAGTTATATTTCATGCAGGCCCTCGTGCACAAAGGACTCCAACCACCCTTGTTAAACTTCGGGTCCTGGAAAAGGAATTAATGGAGGCGCCGTTACCGATCCACAAATTTTCCACGGCCGACGGGTTGTCAAATGCACTCCGCGATTCGGGGTGTCATGTTCTGGCATCAGCTACATACCTAATATCATAGGCCTGCTTGACATGGGTCTGTGATGATACACATGGAGCCGGTATGAACACCAGTAGCTCAGGTTTGAAGTAAGTAGCAATGCCTTGGCATAGCCAGTGTGTTAGCTGGTAGTGGACAACAGTGCCCTATGGTCTAATGCCGCCGCAGCAACCTTTAGTATCGTGGTCTGTGTAGGTGGATTACCTAGAGTTACAGTCGGAGATAGACCATCGTATAACAGGCTTTCAGCGTATGTGTTTGGTGTTACATGATGTGTGTTACATGTTGTGTGGATTATATACATGGTAGATGCATATAGGAAACATACCTAACACTAGGGTTAGAAACAACTTAAAGTTTGGAAAACGAATGAACCAGGTTCAGATGGATGTTTATTAGCGGTCGGATTATGCACCAATAGGTATTAGCAAAAGGAATCCCAATTTGCTATTTGACACATGTAGATGGTGTTGGAAACAGAAGTGTAAGTTCTCCTCAGAAACCAGACGGTGGGCCAGATAGATGGTTGGGACGCGAGGTAGATCTCACGGATTCTCTCAATCGCGGAACTAAGGGTCTGAGATGCGATTACGATGGTATCCTCGAGGTATCTAGATTACGCACAATCGGTCGCATTGGTCGGAGTCAGGAGAGTCACCGGCCACGCGATAGGACGGTTATGTAGAGCGTTTCAGGGGATGGCGATAAGCAATTCCCGCACTGCGCGCAACTCGGATAAGAGAAGATCATACTGTTGTAAGCCTTACCCTGGGGAAGACGAAGTAGAACGCTTGGGCCCACTCTTCGGGTAGTTGAGAGTAAGAGGATGTTTTTCCGAATGATCTATCGAGATTATCTCCAAAGAAGGATGGTATTCTTCTGTGATATGACAAATTGGTTCTCAATCGCAGTTTCTAGGAGATCCTTTCCTGGAATTGCATCGTTTCGTTGTATTCATGTGTGGTATAAGATGTAATATAATCTTTCTATCGTTAGTATTATCGAGCGGGATGAAGAGACACGTTGGGGATTTTGTTTAACGGTGTCTCACGTGTCAACGACATGGCTGAGTATCGAGGCCAAAACGATGGTTACTCCAAACATCGGGAGGCGCTTGAGCATCAGATGGATTTTTATGGACTTATTTGGCTACTGATATCGCGGCTACGATGTGTGAGGACAGGGCCACTACTAAGTCGTGTGATATTTTCATAAAGTGATGACCTTCAAGACCGGAGGAATTCTCGCAAGTTGCATAGTAAGAGACAAATGCAATAGATGGAGTATAGCTTCCATAAGTACCTGATCGATCCCAAAGCTGAGGTCAGTTCCGGAAGAGCTTCCAGAGAGCCAGCGAGACAGGCACTGGACATAGAGCACTGCGTTTCATCCGCAGATAGATGGTCAGTTGGAGAGGGCCATACAAGTGTTAAAGGATATGCTGTGAGCATTTGTCCTGAATTACAAGGATAGTGTAAAGAAACAACTCTCGTGGGTTCGCCAGCAACAATAGCTGTTAGGTGGACATGGGAGGGTCTTGCAGAGATGCCTCGGTAGAGGACTGCGGGATCTGTTTGTCGGACGGAGGTGGGAGATCCACAAATGAAGCTCGGAATTGGTTAGAAGCACCTCTAGATAGTGGGACTTGAATGGAGGCGCTTCACTATTATTACTACAAGAGTTCGAGACAGGATCATGTCTTCTTGAAGGTGATACCTGGGCAGGAGGCGTTCGGAAGAAGGAGAGCTGTCTAAGGCATATCGGGCCTTTTGAGATACCGAGAGGTACAATGACGGGCTGGTTTTTCCAGCCGTTAGTCAGTGTTCAAGAAGTATTCATGTTTCATGTTCAGAGGTAACACCCCTGCCATCCGACTCGGAAAGCGCGATTGGGGTGAGCTTTATCAGCATGCAAGAAAGGACCTTGAGGAGGGATGTACACTTCAAATTGGGGTCCGTTGAATTACCCACAACTCAGTGAATATTTGAACGCCGCGACCCATTTTTCACGAACTGGGCAAAGTCTCCTTTGTATGGGGAGCTCACCCAAATATAAAACCCTGATAAACTGTCCCAAACAGTCCAATATAATAGTCTAGTGACAAAACGGCCACTTGGGCTCATAAAACCAAATACTATAATAATGTATATAGTATCCAAACTATCCAACCATAGTCTTTGGTGAGTTCAAATTTATTTCTTATACAAGAAAGATATTAAATTTAAAATACCTGTGTAATACATGTAATACATCATAGCCCAAAAGTCATTAACCCAGCTTTCTTCTTATAAACTCACTTAGACGAATGTTCCTCGCACGCCCCGTACCGAAATAATATCCCCATTAAGGTAGAGCTAATGCTTATAGTGTGAACTTGCTGGCTACCTTCCACCTAAGTGCAGCGGCAATGCTCCAAAATGAATGACATTCAAAGTAAATACATGATCCTACTTGAATGTCTAACTGATCATCTCATACCCCGAGTCCTCACCGACTCCCTCACACTCACCCAAGCCTCGGGAGCAGAATTATGTTTATTTTGTGGGATAACTTTTCACTGTGATATATATATAGTATATAGTATATTATATATATATATGTATATATATATATATATGATATAGTATATCAATCGGGCTATCTCCATCATTGATATTATTTATGGACTGTTCAATGTATATCATCTGGGTCATTCCGACGATTGATATTTTTCTCTTTGTGTACGACTAACTAACATTGAAGGTTTAATAACCCTCCAAACCATTTTCTGACTCACCATGCACTCACCCTATCATCCTAGTTCTCTGGGCAGATGGCGGCACATATGCCAATTCCATTACGCCTATATCATATGCAAAATATATAAACATGATATATTCACATAATTCAAAATCACACAATCATAAAAATATAATTTTACATTTGATACATCAAAATTAGTCAATACGGTTAATGATCAAACACGAAAGTAATTCAATTTGAATTACTCAACCAAACACATTATTTCACAAAATTATTTTTAGTAAGACTATTCTTGGAATAAAGAAACCTCACTACTAGTCTGGCAAAATCACTAATCTGCGTCAATTTTAATCCATCACGCCATTTCTCGCCCATTCTGACCTAATATAAGATTATTTTAAATTTGCACAATTAATCAAACCAAAAGCCCGCGCCCAAAGGATGGATGTACAAATGGGTTTAAAAATTTTGATACACTGGTCCCAAATTTGATCCATCAAACAGCGTTCGCTGCCTCAAACCAACCAAACATTGAAAAACACTTAAATACGTGAAACTGGTAGGAGAAACCCTTACTTGACTGAGTTTGTCAAAACTCCTCAAACCGTGCCCACGCCAGAGGCTCGCGTAGAGCAAATGTTTATCCAGACAATCTACTACTGATTCCGCAGATTCGAGAGAGAAGATAGGTCCTCTGTAAACCCCATATTTTTTCACTTCATTGCTGCCCATCTCCTCTTTCGCATCAGATCTTTAGCCTTTGAACTAAAGAGATGATATTAAGCTCCTCTTTTGTCCATATTATCATTTTGACTTTTAAAAGATCTTATGTCCTTTCTTTCCCGGGGCTTATGATTCGGCACTATCTCACGCCCAGCCTTCATCATTTCGCTCGCCACTTATGGCATGAGCACGCGGTTATATGTGACTTTCAGTCTATAATCATCGGAGGGCACCCAAACCGCCGAGTTCGCCAAAACGGCTAACTCCAGCCGATCGTCAGAATCATCGGGGCCTTAGGATGTTGGGCTAGATTTCGCAGACATTCCAACTTTAACCGCCGCTGGTCGCCATCCGATCTAGAGAATAAATTAATTTTTTAACTAAATAATACCAATCAATTACGATTTTTGGTCTTTTCCGAATTTAAATTTGTTCAAGGCGGACCCGTACGTTTGAGATAGTCGGATCGTCTGCAATGCAAAAGAAGGAGGTTAGGAACGCAAAGAAACACCGCAGCAGTGGTAGCAGAGAAACTTGAGATTGCACGACAGTCAAGTTATCCTTGTCACAGGAGGAGGTACCGTCAGAAGCCCATTGGTATTAGACATCAGCATCAGATTCACAAAGTGTGAATTTCCCAGACAAAATCTTTCAAGGTAATGAAACTTGGGAAAATTAAAATAAAGTATAAAATTAAATAATAAATTACAAATGGCTCTGTAAGCCTAAATCTCCCTAGAGCTCGGACAAAACGATCAAAACGTTGAGTCCGTTTCATGAACGAACAATCGTAGAAATTTTCTGTGTTGATCTGGTAGTGTGGGAATTCTTGAGAACTTTTGCAAGAATGAAGAACCTGGAAGAATGAACTGTGTACCCTGAGAGTTAGAAACACTGAGTTAAGTCATTTAAATAAACTGAACCGAGACGAAATAAATTGTTTGGGAAAGAAACAAATCTATTATCGACGTTGTACAAAGTGGGCCCACGCCCAACTTAAAACTGTGCTGGTAAGAGGTGGGAACGATTTTTTTCTCCATTTTGGGGCAATGGCAGTAAGAGGAGAGGAGAAAGTTCTTCCTTTCTCTCTACCACCAAGGAGATCGCAGGTCTGAATCAATACTAAGACGAAAGTTCATCTATCATCAGGAATACGTGTAAGATCTACACACGCTAGTCAATCAGATTTGAAGGCCTGAGAAGAAAAGATAAATGAGTAGTCTACCTTCTTCTCTAAGATTACGTGCGATCATGGCCTGGTTTCAACAGGTCATGTTTAAAGTCTGAGTACTCATCGAGTGCAAACAGATGATAATCAACCAAGAATTTTCATTAAGATTCGACAAAGTCTGGAAGGGTCAAGGGTCTCGGGTCTTCGAGACCCAAAAGTTTCATTTTCTCTCAAAGAGGTAGGGAACCTTCCTGGGCATGGGCTATTTATATTTCATCTAATGTTGAGCTTTTGTCTTGTTTGAGCCCTAGGGCTGTTTACAGGCAGCTCTCGGACACAAAACTGATTTTTTTTTCCGGTTTTGAGCAAGGGATGTCCTTTTTTTTTGGTAGCTTAGTTGATTTTCAATGAAGTTCTGGATGAGTTTTGTGCTATGTTTATATTGATTTGTGGTCCCAATTGGGACTCGCCGGTGGTTCGGGTGAAAAGGGCGTTTCCGGATAGTTTGGGAAGTAGAAATAGCATGTATGTGGAGCTTTAGCGAGCCTCGAAAGTAATTTCATGGGTTTCACATAATAAGAGTTTGTACACTATTTATGGCATCTCTAACTCATTTAATCGTAACTTTTCGTCTGAAATTGTTTGTGGTGTTCTTGGACTCTACGGAAAGACCTTTGAGTCTAGAATCCATCCATATATAGTTTGATAAAATCTGAGCTCATAGTTGGTCCGAAAATGATGAAAAACAGTAGGCCCTCACAGCTCAGTGGTGCTACCATCTCATAGAGGCCTCCAACTCGAACGGCCATGACTTTCTCTGCCCCAGCCCGCTGTAGGGTGTCTTTAGACTTGGTGGAAAGATCTTGAAGTCTAGAATCTGAATTGGCATGATTTTCATTTTTAATTAGTGCCTACATCCTCCTTGTTTAAAATTGATTGTTACAACAAGTGTACCAATTATTATTGTGTGATGTGGAGAGTTGTGTCCGGCGGCCGTGCGGCGTGTCGAGAGTTATCTAGGGTGCATGATATGCCATGCACTAGCTTCAGGAAATGAGGTGTTTAATACTTGTTTAGTGGACTGATGAAATGTTAACATGCTAATGGTGTAAAAGCTGGGGAGGAAAAAAAAAATGTAAAGTTTTTTCGTGATTACTGAAATGGCATTTGACGACTATGTTACGCTTGGATGTCGTAATATGTGTTTCCAACATATCATCTTGTGATGTGTTTTTGTGTGACATGGCTATTGTGATAAGGTTGTAGGGCCAGTATTAGTCATTATGCTATGATGCAGCCTAGATTATATGACATTTGTCTAATAGAAATTGGTCGATGCTGATGCATGCTTGTTTGATGTTGATACTTAATGGGATAAATGTTGGTATGGACTCGCATGTATATTAACTTAATGGTATGGACTTTTTGTGTGCATTAGACATGAGTGTCCATGGCACATGTGGAGTGAATGTATAGGATGTCCATGTGTAGAGGTCTTGTAAATTGGGAGAAGGACTTAGTGCAATGGCACAATTGTACTGCACCGGCAAGGGGACATCATGGTGGGTGTGGAGGCAGTCGTTGTCATTCACCATCCTTGGTGAGCTGGTTGTGGACTTTAATTGAATTAAGTCCAATGAAGATCCACGGTTTGCTTGGTATGTCACGGGTTAAGACAATGGAAATGGCTAATTGCATTTCACATGCATTAAATCTAGAATATAGTAGGAGTGAATGTACGAGGTGGTTTCTCGAGAGAATTGTTTCTATGGGTTAATTCAACAATATTATTTATGGAGTATGCCCACTGATATACATCGGAGGGTTGGGTCCATAAATAGATTATTGGAGTGTAACCACCATTTATATCGGAGGGTTGTCCATGGGGTAAACACAAATACCTTTGTTTGAAAATGGTTTTCATTCATGGAAAATGCATGTTTGAGGAGTCAAGAGTGATGATATGGGGTATGATGAGTTGATTAGTCCTCAAAGTGCTTTTAACCCCTGCTGAGGCAGGTTTTGAGCACTTTTGTGTACTATTAGTGGTTTAACCTAATTTGTACATTATATCCTTAATATTTATCGATCATATTTGCGCTAATTTTGTGCTTTTGCAAGCTATTTATGTCAAATTATTATCGATCCAAGAATAAAGAACAGAGTCAACCCGTGATGTGACAGAGAGAACTGTAAGAGTGTGAAGAGCAGAAAAGGTGCGAAAGCGATATTAACAAAGTTTTCAGACGGTTGCTAAATGCTTCTCTGATGACATCTCATCATCCGTAATCGTTCATCCATCCTTCATTGTTGGGATTTCCTAGCGCTTTTTGATATTTCCTTTTTGTTACAAAATTTTTGCTATTCATTTTATCCCCTTAGTTAGCTTTTGGTTTAGTTTTTTTTAGAATTTCCTGCCTGCAGCAGATATGCTTAGAGTCAAGGTCCTGTAAAAGGACCATAACTCACTAATCAATAAAAATTGACGGAAGCTGCCTTTCCCACTTCTTCTCTCTTTCCGTCTACTTTCTTTCATTTTCTTTCCATTTTCTCTCGGTAGCCAACACCCTCGAGGATGATAACCCCTGAGGATGAGTGGCTAAAACCCTTTCTCCTTGAAGACGGCATACAATGTGATTAGTACCCAAAAAGTATATTTTGAACCCTATTAAGATAGGTTATTGCACAAAAACAGCTTCATTGACAAGGGATTAATGTAGAAGTCCCTTTAAAATAAATGATTGTATTTGAGGCCGTTTCGTGGTAGCTTTTGGTGCTCATAAACCCATCCTACCATATCGCTACATAATTTAAGTTGAGCCGACGCACACCTTGGAATGAAGGAATCAGAGATAAAACAAGCCGGACGCTAGGCCGGAATACGCAGACGCAAGTAGAGAAGACACGAAATTCAAGCAGAATATCGAAATTTTCGCTAGAATAGCGAAATTTTCGCAATAATAGTGAAATTCTCGCTTCAGGTTTTGCGCAAACGACCCCCGCTTTTGATTAATTTCATTTCTACCCCATCGTAATGATACTATTATGATAAATCGGGTATTTTCACCTTTTTGTAAGGCTATAGGTTTCATTTTATGAACAATTTGTAACCTAACTATTCATCAAGGCATTTCCATTACTACTCGTTTTCTACGGGCCCCATTTTCTCTCTTCTCTCTTCTTTCTCTCTCACTGTCCAAACACCCTTTCGAGGATGAGAACTCAAAGGATGTTTCGCTAAAGCCCTCCAAACCTTGAACAGAGGGTTGCTAGGTTGGTTGATGAGGTTTACAAAAGTGATCCTCTGCTTTTCACGCAAGCGCCATCGGGTATTTATGTTTCAAAACTTTCAAAACTAGGTTTAAAAGCTATTTCGATGTACTTCTTCAAATAATACTGGCAAGCTTTGTAGGTTCGTTGTATTCTTAATGTTAGATAATAACATCCATTAGTTGTCATTTATGAGCCATCAGGGGTAGGTTAAATGCTAGATTTCAACTGCAGGAACAGTTAATGCTCTGTAAATGCTATGGTTCAAAGAGGAAAGGTACTAAGGGTTGGTTTTTAAAGTTAAACAAAGATCCAGTTTTGGAAAATGACTATAGGTCATTGATTAGTGCCCAAAAAGTGCTATTAAACCTGAGATATTAGATGGTTTTAGTGTTTTTTACGCACTTGAATCGCTGTCATTACTAATTCCATGTTCAAGTCTTCTTTAGTTTCACTTATGCCGCTTAGAGGTTATTTTTGGTTGTTTTGCGTGCTTCTACGAGTTTAGGGAGTTTCCATGACGGCACATGATGAATCATGAAGATTGAACCCAATTGTCAACCATCAATCATACCAAAATCAAAGAGAGAAAACTGAGGGCAAAGTGAAGAAAATCACGCAAGAGATATCAGATGTGCAATATTAATCACACTTCAGAATTAAGATTGCTAAAATTTCTGAATTCTTTAGCTTAAAAATTTCAATCCCTAGCGAAATTGTGAATTTTCGCTAGACCTGCAGATTTTCGCTACACTATTCCTAGCTTAAGCAGGATTTTCGCATCACAAGAATTTCGCTAAGCTAAATTTTGCTAGCTAGCTTAAATTGCTTACACGCTACCGAAAATTCCCGATTTTCGCGCATCGTGATTACTTAGTTAGCTTAAATTTTCGCTAGTTAGCGAATTACGCCAATGAAATTTGGTTATACTTAATGTAATCAACGCCTCACCACACTTTGTAATTAATGCAAACCGACTTCAATTTTGGTGTGTATTACTCCCTTGTCCCTAAATTTAGCCAAAATTGTAGTTTATATTTGATACATTGGGTGGCCTATAAGCTCCCTCCCATTTTCAGAACCCTAAGCAACAAATCAAGGGGGCTAATTTTGGCAAGTTTTTTACTTATGTAAATATCTCGTAGCTTTAGTTAGGGTTTGGTTTTTTCTCTTCTCCTCTTTCCTTATTTTCGTCGCTAAACACCCTCTGAGGATGACAACTCAAGAGATGCTCGCTTAGCCTCTTTCTTTGAAGATAAGGAAGCTAGCTTCGCGGTGGGGCATATGTGTTGTCCTCTGTTAAAAGCCAAGGTGTACTCTGGGTGGTTTATGACTCCTATCTTCTAAAAAGGTCAATAGCATCAATGTTATCGATCCGGCCAATACTACCATGCTTCAGACGCATACTTATTGTTGTGATGTATTGTGGTTCATTAGATGGTCTTTACGAGCCACTGAAATAATGTTGAATGTTAGGCCTTTAAACCCAGAAGGGGCCATAGATGCATGTTATCTCGTGTTGACTCAAATGTGAGTTGGGATTTTGTGGTGAGGTTTGCTAGTTAAACATAGATCCCATATGGCTAGGACTATAGGTTGCTTGTCATAACGCGAGGATAAACCCGAGACAATTTGCTCAGCCTCTATGATATCAAGTTAGCACCTAAATCTTCAAAGTTAATTTTTTTCACACTCACTTTCAGTTTTTTTACACTCCTCGGCCAGCTTAAACTACTTCCAATCGCTTTTGAAACAAAAATCCAAAAAACCAAATAGAAAGCCTTACCTTTTACACTTATGCAAATCACTTGTGGATGAAAACCCATCCCCGTGTTCGACCCAGACCACTATACGCAAAGAGTTTCGATCACGCAGGAGGAATCAGTGGTATAAATTTTGTTGATTTTAGCTCAGCCTACTGTGGCACGAATCAGTCATTTGCCCTAATGCGAGGAAATAACCTAAGGACACCTTTACAACCCTATCATACCAAACTAGTGGCCCAAAACTTCAAGGTCTTCTTTTTACATTTTATTTCAAATTACCTTCGCTTAACATAGTGACAACAACCACACTTTATACAAATCCAAATCCAACAAAAAGCCTCACACCATTTGAATCATTTGTAAGATCTTAAACCCATCCCAAGAAACCCGATCCTAGAGCCACTGTGTCGCAAAGAGTTTTACTACTCAAAGAGGAGGAATTTCTGTGGCAATTGTTGGATCCGAACCCTATCAGGCACGACCAAATGCATGCCACGGGGATGGTGCCAAACTACGTGATGATGAGTTGATGGTACTGTAATCCTCATTACAAAGTATCATGACTTTAAACCTTTTGGAATTCTAATTGTTTAGAATTTCAGTTTTTTTATATATACACCATTTTTTCACTAACACGATCTTTTCGCAAGCCCCGTTGCCGCTTTTCGGGCTTCGCTCTCAGGTCACGTAAGCTTATGCATCACTAGGATGTATCGTGATATCGTGTAGATTGCAAAGAGTTAGTACACCAATTCGAACAAGGTCGTGAAGTCAGCAGCACACAAAGGAGCAAATGGATCAATTATTTGAGGAAATGTTAAAGTCGCTGAAGGTACTCCAATAAATCCAAAAGCATATAGGTCAATGAGGGACCACATACACCCTCCTAGAGTGAGTGCACCTTCCTGCATCATACCACCTGCTGATGAGGTGGTGGTGAGACCCTATTTGGTGCCCCTGCTTCCCACTTTTCATGGAATGGAGAATGAAAATCCACATACTCATATCAAGGAATTTGAGGAAGTTTGCACAACTTTTAAAGAAGGTATGCCTGACATGGACCTCGCTTGGGTCGAGCATTTCCATTAACACCGAAAAAGACAAGGCTAAGATTTAGCTCAATTCATCGAGGCCGAGAACAATTAGAAATCGCGTAACTTCGTCGAAGCTTGAAGAAATTTTTCAAGCATGTAACCAAGACCAACAAGCTTGGAAGAAAGTAAAATCTACACTTACTTAGCCTATGACAATGAGAAGTTTTATTAGTGTTGGGAGAGGTTCATGGAGACCATCAGTGCATGTCCACACCATGGGTTCTATACATGGATGCTTGTGAATCATTTCTATGATGGTATGTCTCCGGCCATGAAGCAACTACTTGAAACCATGTGTAGAGGGGACTTCCTGGGCAAGCACCCAGATGAAGCCATGGACTTTTTGAACTATGTGGCCGAAACATCCAAGGTAATGGATGAAACCTAATCAAAGGAGGCTGAAAGAATGAGGCCTTCAACACATCAAAGGAGGCATTTATGCACTTCTTTCCAAGACGCGATGAAAGCAAATTTGACCACTTTGACCTGAAGGTTGGAGGAGCTTGAAATGAGAAATCAACATGAAGTGCAAGCAATGAATGAATTACCTGCATCTCACCCAGCCTGTTTTAATTGTCGTCAAGTAGCCATCCTGGGGAGCACAGTCCATTAGTTCCTTCAGTGAGGGACTTAATGCAAGAGCATGCCCATGTCTTAGGTCAAAATAAGCCACCAACAATGCTCCTTATGGCAACAACCTATAACCCCAATTGGAGGAATCATCCAAACCTATCACGAGTCAAACCTCCCCGATATGCTCCCTATGCTGAGCACAAAGAAAGAGTTTAGCTCAACTCAACATAGCAAAGAGCGCCTTCCACCTTCTTCTCCTGTTGAGCAGGCAATTTTGAATTTAAGCAAGGTAGTAGGTACCTTTGTGGAGGAACAAAAGGTGCTGAATGTTCAAACTAATCAGAAAATTGAGACAGTAGAGAGCTCACTCAACAAGAAGTTAGACAACATGCATTTTGAGATCTCCAACAAATATGACAACTTGCAAACTTCCATTTCCAGGTTGTCTAACTAGCAACAGGGTCCTGAAAAAGGGAAATTCCCTTCCCAGACACAACAAAACCCTAGGGGAATGCATGAAATAGGCTCTGCCAGGTAGACTGCAAAGAATTAGTACACAACTTGACCAAAACAGTGAAGTTAGTGTACACACTGATACCATGGATCCACTACCTGAGGAACAAACAGAGCCAACCAGAACCCCAATGAACTAATGCACTTATAGAACCACAGAGGGATCACATCCACCCTCCTAGAGTTAGTGCCCCATCCTCGTATCATCCTCGCGCCGGATGTAGCAAGGAGTTCTTTTATTTGGCACCCTCTACTCCCCACATATCACGGTATGGAAAATGAAAATCCATACACTCATATTAGGATTTTGAGGAGGTTTGCACTACCTTTTTAAGGAAGGTATGATGGACATGGATTTGTTGAAGCTAAAAGCATTTCCATTGACCCTAAAGGACAAGGTTAAGATTTGGCTCAACTCATTGAGGCCAAGAACCATAAGAAATCGGATCGTAGTCAAGAAAGTGCACTCAAGAAGTTCTTCGCTCATAAGACTAATAATTTGAAGAGACAAATTTACACCTTTGCAGCTCAGATGCAGAGAGGTTTTATCAGTTGTTGGGAAAGATTTATGGAAACCATCGCGTACGCCCACACCATGGGTTTGATATGGATGTTGGTAAACCATTTCCTATGGTGGTATGTCTCCCGCCATGAGGCGCCTGAACCATGTGTGGAGGAGACTTCTAAGTAAGCATCCCGACGGCCATGGATTTTAAATTATGTGGCTGAAACTTCTAAGGGTAGGGATGAGCCTAACCCTAGAGAAATGGAAACAATGAGGCCCTCAGTCAACCCTAGGGGAGGGATTTTTACACTGCCAGAGGATATAGAAATGAAAGCTAGGTTTTCAACCTTAGCTAGGAAAATGGAGGAGCTTGAAGGAAAAAGGCTCCATAAAGTGCAGGCAGTGACTGAAAATCCTGCACAAGCCAATCCGCACCAATTTTAATCCCCGTGCACCCAATGTATCGTTGTCCTATGGCTCCTTCTGAAGACGATTTTAATGTGCAAATACTATAGACAATACAAGCCACCACAACCCAATGCCTATATGGAAATACCTACACCTAAATTGGAGTGAATCACCCTAACCTTTCCGAAACCCAACTCTCCGCCTATACCGTGTGCCAAACCACGCTTTGGTTCCCAATTTCAACCACAACCACTAATTATCCCCACTGGAACAAGCCATTTTAAATTTGAGTAAGGTGGTAGGCAACTTTGTTGAGGAACAAAAAGGAATTAATGTGCAACTGGCACAAAGGATTGATACTGTAGAAAGTACACTGAACAAGAGAATAGATGGGCTATAGAGCAACCTGAACCAGAAAATTGACAACCTACAGTATTCAATCACCAAGATCAACAAGTTGCTGGAGGTACAAGAAAGAGAAAGGTTCCCTTCCCAAACAAAGGCCAAACCCAAAGGAATCCATGAGAGGTAGGGATCATCCAACACCAGAATGGATGAGGTGAATAATAACCCCGAGGAGGAAAGAGGTTGATCAACCCATGCCAAAGCCTCGTTGAAGAATCCAGCAGAGAAGAATTGCACCAGTATATTTCCTAAAGGAGGATCTAATGAATGATACCACTTCCATTTCCACAAGCACTTAGAGGTAAGAAGAAGGCATCTCAGCAAGCAGGCATTTTAGAGGTCTTAAGGCAAGTGAAGGTTAACATACTCTATTGGATGATAATCAAACAAGTCCTCGCTTATGCAAAATTTTTGAAAGATCTTTGCAACAATCACAGCGAGATTTAGGCATTGAGAAGAAGGCATTTCATTGAACAAGTCTGCCATAATCCAAAGCAAATACCCTCACAAATACAAGGATCCGTGATCTCCCACAATTTCGCCAATATTGGTGGAATTGCATAGACAAGTCATTGCTTGATTTAGAGCCGTTGTGAACCTAACAATGCCGTATTCAAGATATTGCAAGCAGAGGGTTTAGGTGAACTTAAACCTACCAACATCACACCATCAGTTGGCCGATAGATCGCTTAAAATCCCTAAGGGATAGTTGAGGATGTCTTGAGAAATAGACAAATTCTACACCAAGATTTTGTAGTGCTTGACATCGAGCCACCTGCAAGTGAACCCAATCATGTTCCAATCATCTTAGAAGACTATCGCCACACCAATGCAATAAATCACGGAATTGAGTCATGCAACTTACCTTGGTAACATGACCTTAGAGTTAAACATCTTCATTTGAACAACAAAGTTGCTAGAACATGAAAATCAAATGTATGAAGTTGTCGCAATGGTCATGATGCAGGGAAGCACAAAGGTCTCAGAATTGCAAGGAGTAATCGCCAGGAGAGCGAAGAGATATCGGTCTGCCATCAACACCCACTCCGCAAGCCAATTGCTCAATTCAAAAGCCACTTAAAGGAGGGACCACTTCAACAATTGGACAACGCTAACACCATGGAGTCAACCTGTGCTATCAGTAGGTTGAGGGAGATCATCTCCTTGACCCTCCTCGAGTAAAATTTTGAAATCGAACCTGGTTCTATATTCCTTGCAAAAACCACTGCAGGTTCAACATTTTTGCTTTTTGTCTTAATTCAGCCAATTTTAATACTTTTGGCTATTTTTTAGAAAATTTTTAACTTAGCAGTTTTCCATATTTAATAATTTTGTTTATACTATAGTACTCAAATAAATTTTTAATTATGGTTTCATATAGTAAATTTTATTATAATAATTTTTATTTCATAAGACTAATAATTAATCTTAAAATCTTTGAATTGCAAGAGGCAGCCACAAATTAAAATAGCGAAAAGGGCAACCAGTAGACTCTTCGGCTACCCCTTGTGGTACTATAAGAGGAGGGGAGGGGGTGTTTAATTTTCGTACTTTTTCATTTCCTCTCCCAGCTCTACATCAGAGCCCCGAGTTCCTTGCTGCCATTGTTACTCCCACCGCTGCAGCTAGTGCCCCCGCACGACTGATTCACCAGTGCTGCCGTTAGAGACTCAGCTTGCACCCCAGTCTCGCTCGCCATAGCCGCCATCGTCCAGACACACCCCCCGCCTCGCACGAGCCCCGGTATCTACATACCGGAGCCGCGCCTGCACTCGAGCCCTCTCTCGCGAGCCTTCACATTGCGCTTCCACCGCGCCCAGGACCCTTGTGCTCTTGGTTCAGCTAGTTGTGCCTTGCTCTAGCGGTTAGACCTTTACCGAGCCTTATTTGGCTATTACAGAACCGGTGTGACCTGCAGCCTGAGCCCCGGGCAGGCCTTCCAGCCAGAGTGCACCGCCACTCCACGAGCCTCGCTCGAGCATCTGCTCTAGTTACATTTTCTGAGTCTAGCCCTTCCGCAGTGGCACATTCAGGATTTGCATATGGTTCGTACCGAGGTGGATCCCGCCGGCCGCGGTTAGATTCAAGACACTCCAGCAGAGTCTCAAATTTCGCCTCCGGCCCCGCTCCGCACCATCAATGGCCCGAGGCAAAGACTGAGGAGCCTCAGGGATTTCTTCGTTATCAGACACGGATGGGGAATTCTGGCCCCATCATCCGCACTCGTAGGGAGAGTTAGGAGGGCCCGCCTTCGCCGGGCCCGCACATCAGCCCTACGAGTCATCTTCCCTGCACGCAGCCCATCACTGGCCACATCACGAGGCGACATCATCGCTCGTTTGTCACCGCCGTTTCCAGATCGAGGTCATGTTCGAGGGAACCCCATTCCTCGTGGAATACGACTCATCGTGAGACTCATCGGGAGTCGTACTATGATGTCCCAAATAATAGGGTTGATCCTGTGTTTAGGGAGTCCATGAGATTGATCGGAGATTATTCACTACTGCCTTTCATGACTCCGAGGCATCATTATTACCCACGAGTGGTGCTGCAGTTTTATCACTCGATGACATCTCGAGGAGCAGATGGTCCTCGTGAGCCGCAGCTTCATTGATGATCGCCGCAGTACCTGTGAGCGCCGATATTTCGCCACTCAGCCCGCGATACCGCCGCCAATGTAGAGGGTTATAGATCGGGCCCACCCACCCCATCGAGAGATGCGGTTCGCAATCGGCCGTAGACACTATAGCTGACCAGGATGATAGAGCGCCTCCCGCCTATGCCGCCACATTGACCATTTATTCCCGGACGAGTCTGCTCCCGCCACATTACGTGCAAATGGGAGGGGAGCCATCTGGAGGCTCCTTACCGCATCTCTGAGGGATATCAGTTCAGTCCCTCCGAAATGGGGTGATGACCTCCTGATGCCTGAGGAGAAGGTCCATCTAAGACCTAGTACGCAGCGTGAGAGCATTCCACTACCGATGCCAGATCTACTCGCCGTGCGTTCTCGAAAGCATGGATTCCAAAGGAGCCACAGGATCGAGATGAGTTCGATGCCTTCCGGTTCCCGCCACCGAGCGGCGATGAGACCAGTGCCCGTATCTTCCATCTCCTGACAAGAGACTGGGGGAGGAGGCACTCGGTCAGTGGCCGAGGACTTCCATAGAGACGATGTTCCCCGCCCTAAGCCCGAGATACTGTAGGAGTCCGGCTCCGTTGTGATGTCACTCCATCTCCTCCTCCACACACTGTAGCACCACACTGCACTGGCACCCTGCCCATCCTATCTCGGCACACCATTCACCCGAGTATGTCTCACGCCGCCCTAGAGAGATTGCAGTGTGTGATGGATGCCATCCGCTCACTAGCGCCTACTGTGCAGCCCCAGATCGAGGCTGGCCCAAAGGTCACTCTATGCTTCGCCAGATCATGACGCACCTGGGCCTTCCTCGTGTTCCCGATCGTAGAGGAGCCCACCACGTATGCAGCCTATTTGATGTTTTGGCTACAGCAAATAGCTAGTTTCATAGACTCCACCACCACCACAAAGAAGAGGTGGTTAGGTTTCTTTTATGATTTTGTATAGTTAATGCTACCTTTTATCAACTCATTACTAACTTTGATTGAGATTTATGTGAAGAAGCCATAGTAAAGTAAAAGGATACTTTTTATATGTTTAGCTTTATTCATGTATTAGCCATTTTGGCTATATCAAAAGCTATTCAAATTTTTATACGATTTTTGCATACCATGTTTTGTACCTCCACCATGTGTAAATGTTTTTGGCTTTCAATTGAACAATGAATTGCTACAATCGACAATTGAATTGCCTTGTGCTGGAAAAAAGTCAATCATTGTTTGTCACCTTTATGTTAGAACAAATTCCATGCATGAGTCAATTTTTGGTCAGTTGAAGTTCCAACATGCTCAACTTGAACATTTCTCCTTACTAATTACACGACCGCACAACTGCATTGTTCCAATAGTCGCGGAATTTGCATACTCCTCACTTTGCATAGCCAGCCTTAGGTATGTTGGCAACCTAGGATAGGTTTGTGTTACCTATACTTGAAGACCAATGTTGTCTTCCAAAAAGGAAAAGAAAAGAAAAAGCAAAAAGAAAAAGAAAAAGAAAAGAAGGAAAAGAAAAATAAAGTCGTGAAGTTTTGCCTTGAAACCCGAGCACGGTCCGAGGGGTGTATGGCGACAGCCTTTGAAGCCCGATGCCCTATGCCTTCATTGGTTGGGAGTCACTCCATTTAGTGTTCGTTATACGGGTGGATAGGTAGAGTTTAACGATTTGTGGTAAGCTTTTATCTTCAAATCATTCGAGTCCGGGTGAAGCCTGTGAGCTCAGGGTCGATCCTTTCGCTCGATGCCCCAACCTTAATTGGCTGAGTCGTCGACCTTCGCTGGTAATTTAATTTTGGTGAAGTCGAATTTTAAGCATTGCACCTTGCTACTGTAGCGGAATAAAGAAAGAAGAGAGAAAACTAGCCCTATCTAGGTTGTCTAACAACTTAAGGCCATGTCATATAGTTTGGGGGAGGGATAAATTTTGCAATTTATTGGCTTAATCTGGTTACATAAAGAACCATTAAACTTTGGTGGAAATTCCAGTTGAGATTCATGGAACCAATATTGACCTGAAATTGTTCTTGTATGGTTTTGGCTCTTTCATGGCGGTTTTCAAACTTGGTGTCAATTTTTCAGTTTAAAGGTAATGTTTATTTGTTTATACACCTTTTTGAATCATAAACTTTTTGAAAATCACTACATGCATCTCCTTTTGTTTTACTGCTATGCACCAGCAACGCTTCGGTCAGTGATTAGTGCCCAAAAGTGCTATTTTAACCCTATATTAGATAGGTTTTGAGTGCTTTTGGCGCACTAATCATGTCATTATGCCAATTGAAGTGTCTAAGCTCCTTAGTTTCCTCACAAATGCTGAGGTTATTTTGGTTGCTTTGCAAGTGTGTTTCGCGTACTTTGGGAGTTCGATATCGAGACATATGATGAATCATGAAGATTGAACCCAATTGTCAACCATCAATCATACCAAAAATCAAAGAGAGAATGTAGGCAAAGTGAAGAAAAATCAATGCAGTAGAGGACAGGAGGCAAAGTAGTGAAGAATCAACAATTCCAGGGAATTTCGCTAAGATTGCGAAAATTTCGCTGGGATTGTGAAAATTTCGCAGCCTTAGCGAAAATTTCGCAATCTTGCAATAAATCAGTAACTCTCGCTGCATCTGCAGATTTTCGCTAGCACCCTAGCGAAATTTTGCATTTTCGCTTACTCACAAGAATTTCGCTTGTTAGCTGGGAGCTCTGCCAGCAGCGCAAATTAGCCACCGCCAGCGAAAAATTCCCGATTTCGCTTATCTTCTTGGTGATTTCGCTTAGCTAGCGAAATTTTCGCGCCAGCGAAATTCAGATGCCTTAAATAAATTCACCGCCTTGTCACACTTTGTAATTAATGCAAACCGACTTCCAATTTTGGTGTATACCCTTGTCCCTAAATTTAGCTAAATTGTTATATTTTATGGTATTTTTCATACATTGCAGCCTATATAAGCCCCCTCCCATTTTGTAACCCTAAGCAACAAATTGAGGAAGCAATTTTTGGCAAGTTTTTACTTTTATGTAAATATCTCGTAGCTTTAGTTAGGGTTTGGTTTTTCTCTCTTCTCTCTCCTCTTTCCCTTATTTTCTTGGCTGCCAAACACCCCTCTTGAGGATGACAACCCAGAGATGCTTAAGGTTTCCTTTCTTTGAAGAGGAAGGAAGCTAGCTGGGTGGCGGGCATATGTGCTGTCCTCTTGTGTTGGGTGTCATGTGCACTCGTGGTTTATGACTCCTATCTTCTCAAAATATGGTTGAATAGCATTGAATGTTATTGATCTGGCCAATACTTACCATGCTTTAGGATACAGTGTATACTTATTGCTAGATGTACTGTGGTTCATTAGATGGTCTTTGCGAGCCACTGAAATGATGTTGAATGTTAGGCTTTAAACTCCAGGCCATAGATGCATGTTATCTGTGTTGACTCAAATAGGAGTTGGATTTTAGGTGAGGTTTGCTAGTTAAACATAGATCCGGTTGTATTAGACCATAGGTTGTTTGTCATAAATCGCTTTATGGATAAAACCCGAGGACACTTGTTTGCCCTATGATATCAAGTTAGTGACCTAAATCTTCAAAGTTAATTTTTTCACACTTCACTTTCAGTTTTTACAATTTCTCAGCAGTTAAACTACTTCCACTGTTTTGAAACAAAAATCCAAAAAGTCCAAATAGAAAGCCTTACCTTTTTACACTTATGCAAATCATTCTTAGGATGAAAACCCATCCCCGTGTTCGACTTAGATTCACTATGATCGGCAGTATCACACTACTAGTGTTAGAGGAACTTTAGGTATATAAATTTTGTTGATTTTAGCTCAGCCTACTGTGGCACGAATCAGTCATTTGCCCTAATGCGAGGAAATAACCCAAGGACACCTTTACAACCCTATCATACCAAACTAGTGGCCCAAAACTTCAAGGTCTTCTTTTTACATTTTATTTCAAATTACCTTCAGTTAACATAGTGACAACAACCACACTTTTTATACAAATCCGAAATCCAAACAAAAGCCTCACCATTTTGAATCATTACAAATCTTATTTGTAAGACTAAACCCATCCCGTTGTTCGATCCTGAAAGTGTCTGCCGCAAAGAGTTTTACTACTGGGCAGCAGGGAGGAATTTAGGTATAAATTTTGTTGATCCGAAACCCTATCAGAAATTAATCAAATGGCGCCACGATGGTGCCAAACTACAGATGATGAGTTGATGGGTACTTGTAATCCTCATTACAAGTATCGGTGACTTTTTAAACCTTTTTGAATTTAATTGTTTAGAATTTCAAGTTTTTTTTATATAACAGTCATTTTTTTTTTCAGCTAACACTGATCTTTTTGGCAAGCCCCCGTTGTTGTTTTTTGCTTTCTTGGTTTCTTTATGTCACAGTGTTTATGCATCACTAGGATAGAGGTATATCGTAGATTAAAGAGTTAGTACACCACCTGAACAAGGCTGTGAAGTCAAGGTACAAAGTGGAGCAAATGGATCCACTATTTGAGGAACAAAGAAGTCAAGAAGGTACCTAACAACCAAAGCATATAGGTCAACGAGGACCACATAATCTCCCAGAGTGAGTGCACCTTCCTGCATCATACCACCTGCTGATGAGGTGGTGGTGAGACCCTATTTGGTGCCCCTGCTTCCCACTTTTCATGGAATGGAGAATGAAAATCCACATACTCATATCAAGGAATTTGAGGAAGTTTGCACAACTTTAAATATTAAAGGTGTGCCCGATACGGACCTCGCTAAGCCGAGCATTTCCATTAACACCGGGGAAAGACAAGGCTAAGATTTGCTCCATTCACCGAGGCCGAGAACAATTAGAAATTAGCGTAACTTCAAGCCGAGTTTTTGAAGAAATTTTTCAGTACAACCAAGACCAACAGTTTGAAGAGGCAAATCTACACTTACTTAGCCTATGACAATGAGAAGTTTTATTAGTGTTGGGAGAGGTTCATGGAGACCATCAGTGCATGTCCACACCATGGGTTCTATACATGGATGCTTGTGAATCATTTCTATGATGCAGGTTCTACCATGAAGCAACTACTTGAAACCATGTGTAGAGGGGACTTCCTGGGCAAGCACCCAGATGAAGCCATGGACTTTTTGAACTATGTGGCCGAAACATCCAAGGCATGGGATGAACCGAATCAAAGGGAGGATGAAAGAATGAGGCCTTCAACACATCAAAGGGGAGGCATTTATGCACTTTCCGAAGACACGGAGATGAAAGCAAATTTGACCACTTTGACCTAAAGGTTGAAGGAGCTTGAAATGAGAAATCAACATGAAGTGCAAGCAATGAAACGACTACCGCATCTCACCCAAATTCGCTTTAATTGTCGCCAGCCATCCTGGGGAGCACAGTCCATTAGTTCCTTCAGTGAGGGACTTGATGCAAGAGCATGCCCATGTCTTAGGTCAAAATAAGCCACCAACAATGCTCCTTATGGCAACACCTATAACCCCAATTGGAGGAATCATCCAAACCTATCATGGAAGTCAAAACCTCCTGCATATGCTCCCTAAGGAGCACAACAGCAGTTTAGCTCAACCTCAACATAGCAAAGAGCGTACCCTCCACCTCTTCTCCTGAGCAGCAATTCTCAATTTAAGCAAGGTAGTAGGCAATTTTCAGGAGGAACAAAAGGTGCTGAATGTTCAAACTAATCGTAAAATCGAGACTCCGTAGAGAGCCCACCAACAAGAAGTTAGACAACGTGCATTCCGAGATCTCCAACAAATATGACAACTTGCAAATTTCCATTTCCTGTGTTGTCTAACTAGCAAGAGGTCCCGAAAAAGGAAATTCCTCCACACAACAAAACCCTGTGGAATGTGCAACAGCTCGCGATCCCAATGTAAGAATCGATGAAGTCAAAGCAAAGAGTAGACTTAGAAGTGGTATGCACTGAGACCAGCAGTCCCAGCACCAACCAAGAAAGCTCCCACAGTGGTTGAACCACCAGAGGAAGAACAACCAGCAATAAGGGAAGAGGTGAAATACAGTACCCTCCTTTCCCTAATGTGCACTTCAAAAGGAAAATCTTAACCAACCGAAATTTTAGAAGTACTACGGCAAGTGAAGGTTAACATCCCTCTTCTCGATATGATCAAGCAAGTCCCCACGTATGTAAAATTTTTGAAGGACCTATGCATGGTGAAAAGAGGCTTTAATGTGAATAAAATGGCCTTTTTGACCGAGTAAGTGAGTGCCATCATTGAGTGCAAGACTCCTGTGAAGTATAAAGATTTGGGGTGTCCTACAATCTCCGTGAACATAGGCGGCACTTGTGTGGAAAAGGCATTGCTAGATTTGGGGGCAAGTGTAAATCTACTGCCTTTTTCCATGTACCCAAGAAATAAGCTAGGTGAACTTAAGCCAACCACTATCATCTTGTCTCTAGCAGATAGGTCCATCAAAATACTAAAGGGGACAGTTGAGGATGTTTTAATTCAGGTGGACAAATTCTACTATCTAGTGGATTTTGTAGTGCTTGATACCGAACCGGTCGTAGTAGGGGCTAATCATGTGCCAATCATCCTGGGAAGGCCATTTTTGGCCACTTCCAATGCGATCATCAATTGTCACAATGGAGTTATACAACTCACCTTTGGGAACATGACTTTGGAACTCAATATATTCCACTTGAGTAAAAATCATATGCAACCAGTGGAGGATGACTGTGAAGAAGTCCGCATAATAGACGCAATTCTTGAAGAATAAGCCAATGAGCAACAAGTGCAAGATGTAAGCACCCAGAGTTATTTGAAAGCTCAGAGAGCAACAGTGAACCTCAATGCATTGAGCCCGTGCAAAGGAGAAAAAGTGGAAATTCTACCTTATTGACTGGAGAAGAGAAAGGAACCCGCAAATGATCTCAAACCCCGCCTGTGAATTAAATGGCCATGATGAAGAGAACAAGCAAAGGTCCAGCTTGTAATATCATACTGCCACCACCACAGAAGACAACTGTCACTACCAAATGATATGGTGGAGTGCATAATGGAAGAGGCATGATACACGGTCAGACACGGAGATGATTTTGAAGAATGTCCGACTAATCTCAAGCTATCCCATAGAGGTGCATTGAAAAGAACCCTGCTTAATCGAGAAATGCCATTTTATGGTGAACCAAGTGGATTGTACATAGTGGCATGTCATTTCCAAGAGAGAATAGAAGTCGATAAGGCAAAATTGAACTTATTTCCAGTTCCGCTTCCAACAACAAAAACACAGCAATTCCCTGGCTATAAAAGCTTATTAGAGATTTATCGTGACTTTTCGAAGATTAAGGTTCCCTTTATAAGATGCTTCGAGAAAGATGCTAACTTTTCTTGGGAAAGACACTGTCAAAAGAGCTTTAAAGAGTTGAGGTCCCATTTGACCACTGCACCAATAGTAAGGGCACCCAATTGGCAAATACTTTTAAGGTGATGTGTGATGCAAGATCATATTAGGAGCGCTTCGGACAAGAGAAGGTGGAAAACCTTATGTGAGTCTATTGGTGCAAGCAAACCTTGAACGAGGCATAAAGGAACTACACTACTACAGAGAAAGAATTGTTGGCAGTGGTCTATGCCTAGACAAATTTCGAGCATACTTGGTCGGGTCCGATAGTTATTTTTACTGCATCATTCCACTTTGAAATATCCCTAACCAAGAAAATATGCACTGATTCATGGGTCCTTCTACTTCAGGAATTTAATTTGCAAATTAAGGACAAAAAGGGGGCAGAGAATGTTGTGGCAGACCATCTTTCTAGATTAACCATAGCCCATAACACTTATAGCCACCTAATCAACGATGAATTTCCGACACCACGCTTGAGAATGTTCCTGTATGCTCACATCACAATTTCCTAGCAATGTGAGAAATCTAAATCGATTGGAAAGAACAAGATTGGAAGTTTTTCTTCTCAAAGATCCATTCCTATTATTGGGAAGAACCTTTCTTGTTTAAATACTGTGCAGATTAGATAATTAGGAAGTGTGTGCCTGAAGAAGAGCAACAGGGAATTCTAACCCACTGCCATGAGAGTGCCCTGGTGGTCACTATTCCTGCATGACGCAATAAAGATGTCGCAGTCCGGTTTCACCGCCTTCTTTAAAGAAGCTCACCAAATGTGCCGAGTATGTGATAGATGCCAAAGGCTAGGGAAATTGTCTCGCCGTCATATGATGCCCTTAAACCTAATTTTAGTAGTCGAGTTATTTTGATGTCTGGGGGGTATCGATTTCACGTGGACCTTTCCCTACGCCTTACTGGACATGTACGATATCAAAGTGGGCTAGACTATGTATCTAAATAGGTTAAGGCAATCCTTAAACCAATGACCAATGTGGTGGTGCTCAAATTCCCAAATAAAACATCTTTCCGTGCTCGGGGTACCAAAATCCATTATTAGTGATGGGGTTCACACTTCAGAATAAACCTTCGAAAAACCTCATGGCTAAATACGGTGTTAAACACAAAGTGGCTACCCCTTTACCACCTCAAACAAGTGGTCAAGTAGAGCTTGCCATCAAAGGGAGATAAAGACCATTTTAATGAAGGGCAGAACAGCAATTAAAAGATTGGTCCCTCAATTTGCTTCTGATTCACTGTGGCCTAGCGTAATAACCTTTCAAGACAATTCTTGAATGTCCTCATCAAGCTGGGTGTATGGCAAGGCATGCCATCTTCCAGTGGAAATCGAGTACAAAGCATGGTGGGCAATCATGAAACTGAACATGGATTTAAGTAAGGCCAGGCTTAAAAGATTCCTTGATCTCAATGAGTTGAGGAATCACAAAAATGATGCTTCTACTTAAACTCAAGACTGCAAAGGAAAGATCGAAAATGGGTATGATCGGGATGATAACTTGCAAGAATTTCAAAAAGGGGGACCAAGTCCTACTCTATGACTCCAAACTCCACCTTTTTCCGAGCAAACAAAAATCCAAATGGATTGGACCATCCATCATTCATTAGGCATACCCAAATGGCTCTGTAGATTTGCTCAACCCAAAGGATAATAGAGTGTTCAAGGCCTAATCGGGTGGAGAGGCATAAGTCTTATGTCAGCATGTAACATATTAAACGAGGAGGAGATTCCCCTCCTTGATCCTCCATAACCGACATTCCAGCCACTGAGTTGGTTTGGTCTCCACTGAGACCAAACTGCAGCTCAAAAATTTTGGTTTTCTTTTTGGTTAATTTTTAGTTTATTTTATTTTTAGTGTTTTTATTTATTTTAGTTTTTAATTAAAACCATCTTTGAAATGTTCAGTTTAATATTTTATTTTTATTTTTATTTATTTTATTTTTAATTTATTTATATTATTTTAGTTTTTATTTTTGTAGGATGAATGCCTGTGTGAGCTTAAATTTCATGGCATTAGCTAAATTCTTGCCCCGAATTCCTTTCGGGTCATTGAGGACCTTTCAACGCCTGGCCAAAGAAAGCCACCCCCATTTTAATTCACATCCTTTCAGACCTTCCCCGTGTGCGCCTGAGTGCCCCTGCACTTTGCCTCCACCTCTCCCCTACCGTCACCACACCCTAATCAAGCAAGACTCCCACTCCCAAATAAGTAGCTCCGAGCGCCCTAGAGCCGAGCCCCACATTTCGCCCCGTCGCCCCGCACGCTGCTCGAGCTAAGCGCCCGACGGCAGATCCAAACTCGAGCCGCCCAGGCCGTCACCGCAGCCCCAACCGTGCACCGCGCCTTCTCTCGTCGCGGTACTCGATCTGATCCGTTGTTCTCCGTACCATGGTTCGCGACACACTGGGGCATCGATTCCACCCTGTGGTTCGACTCACCTTCCAAGAGCGACGTAGGCACTTCGGGAGGGTCGCAGAATCCGCCACTCTTCTCACCAGATGCCATGGCACCTCCCGCATTGACTCCCCGGGCGCAACTGTGATGCAAAGTCCAAACTTCGTCAAGTGATTCTAGAGGAGGCTCTGGTTCCGAGCCCACATCGAGGCGATATTTCACACCCGGTACCCTCCCTCTCCTGTGCATCCGCGACCACCCCGGAGGGCCCCGCTAGAACATCTGGCCTGGGGGAGTCTTTGCATTCTAGGCCCGAGCCTTCGCCTCCTCCAGCTGCTCATAGTTCATCGCCTCAGTTATCCCCAGCTTCGAGGATCAGGTGTCCGGGAAAGTGAATTATTGTGCCAAGGACTTTCACAGAGAGTCTTACTATGATATACCGAATCGGCAGCTAATCGCGGTTCGTAGATCTGGCGGTTATTCCAAGGTATTCCATGTCGCCGCTTATGTCTCCGAGGCGCCATCCTCCGGTGGCACGTTTTATCACACTATGACATCCTGGGGAGTGTCCGATCCGATGTAGCTTCTGCTCGAAGATAGATGGCATTCCGTGATTCCTTTTACTTCGAGCCTCTGACATCACTACTTACCAGCCCGCCGCAGTTCCGCAAACTCCATTAGACATCGGCAATGGCCCCAGCCATCGCCTAGAGAGATGATTCGCCTCCTTCTCTCGAGATACCGCAACGGATCTATACTTTTTCACTGCAGCCTTCCTCCGTTGCATGCTCCTCACTAATTCACGTACTTCGGGTTTAATTTGTTCCCACTCGCAAAGATTATCTACAAACTGCAGGAGCTATTCTGGAGGCTCTATACCGGATATCCATGAATAGTTTGACCGGCAGAGTTTGCTGATTCGTGCCACAAAGAGGCTGAGCTAAAATCAACAAATTTATATACACCTGTTTCCTACTATCGCGTAGTCAAGCTACCGCAGCATAGTGGTCTAGGTCGAACACGGATGGGTTTTCATCCTAAAATGGTTTGCATCAAAGGTAATAGGTTGCAAGGCTTTCTATTTGGACTCTTTGGAATTGTGTTTCAAAACAGTAATGAAGCAAAACTGAACCAAAAACTGAAATAAAAAGAAAGTTAACTTGAAGAATTCAGTCACTAACTTGGCGTTAGTATAAACAAGTGTCCTCGGTTTTATCCTATGACATGCAACCTATAGTCCATGGCATAACTGATCTACATTGAATCATAAACCTCACCCATGAAACATCTCCCTATTTGAGATCAAACAGGAGTGAAGGTGTGCTTATGGCCCCTTTATTTGAAAACTCTAACATTAAATTTTATTGTCTGAATGAAAAGGATCATCTAAAGAACAACAAAGGCATCTCTCACCCGAGCACTGCATCCTAGCATGGAGAGATGGCCAAAATAATAATAAGAAATGTTATTTAACCCTAATTTGAAGAACCCTAACATGTAAATATTATCTTTAGCTCAGAAACCATCTAAACAATAAATTCAAAGCATGGAGAGTATTGGCCAAATCAATAACATCCCATGTTATGCAACTAAGTTTTGAGAATAAGAGCCATAAATACACTACCCGTAGCTTTTAATACAAGAGGACAACATGCATATGCCCCACCACCAAGCTAGCTTCCTTCCTCTTCAAAGAAAGGAGGCTTAGCCAAGCATCTCTTGAGTTGTCATCCTCAAGAGGTGTGTTTGGCAGCCGGGAAAGGGAGAGAAAGAAGAGAGAGAAGAGAGAAAAGAAATAAAAGCAAAACCTAAAATAAAAGACTTTATTTACAAAAATAAAAACTTACAAAAATATCTTCTCCCAAATTGTTCCTCCAATTCTTCACACTTTCTTACAAAACAAGAGGGGCTTATATAGGCCTCCTCAAGGTATGAAAATACCAAAACCTATGAAATTGGCTAAGTTAAGGACAATTAAGTAATACACAGCCTGAGGCGGCTCGCATTAATTACAAAGCATGACGAGGCATCAATTTTCGATAGATAGAGAATTCACTGACCATAAATCAACAGTCTAGTTAAACAGAAATTTTTGGCGATTTTTGTGTACTGCTTAGTTAGCTAAATTCCTCGCGTTGCTTTATTAAATTCTTGTGAGTAGCTTAAATCAGTTTTTTCGCTTAAGGAACAAAGGCTAGCGAAATCGACGGGTCTAGCGAATTTGTGTTTTTCATTAAGGTTGCGAATTTTCACAGTGGCTGCACTTCAAGATCCTAGCGTAAAATTTTCGCAAGCTTGCTTTAAAAATTCCAAATTTTGCCAGATCCTTCACTCGCATTGCCTCCCGTCAACCGCATCACATTTTCTTCATCTCGCTCTTGGTTTTCTCATTGATTCTCGCCGAATGATGATCGAGACTTGAGTTCAACTTCATGATTCATCATTCATCTCGACATTGAACTCCAAAAGTGCGCAAAATCAAGAAACAGCCAAAATACCTTTTTAAATGGCATAAGTACTACTAAGAAGACTAAACACTTCAATCGTATAATGACATGATTAATGCCAAGCAAAGCACTCAAACCTATCTAATATAGGGTTCAAAATTAATTTTTTGGGCATTAATCACACTCCCAACCGAAACGCGTTAGTCCCTTAGCAATGCAAGAGAAAAAGGAGATGCATGTGGTGATTTGCAAAAAGGTTATGATTCAAAAGGGTTTATATACATATAAACATTACCTTAACTTGAGAAATCAAATCAAAGTTGTAAACCGATATGAAAGAATCAAAACCATACAAGAACAACTGAGGTCAACATATTGGATCTATACTCCAACTTGAATCTCCACCTAAGTCTAACGGTTCTTTTGTAACCGCATTAAGCCAATAAACGCAAAATTGCCACCTCCCCAACCTAAAGACTCCGACATACCTTAAGTTATTGTCAACAACCGATAGTATTAGTTACACTTTTCTTTCTTTATTCATCACATCGTAGGTGCAATGCTTAAAATCCGAATTTCACCAAAGTCCGTAACGGGGTCCACCGATGACCTAACCATTAAAGGTTTGTGTGGCATCAAGCCAAAAGGATCATTCGACTACCAACTCTAAAGGCTTCATCCTGAATTTCGAATGACTTCAAAATTACACCTACAAGTCATTAAACTTCACCTATCCACCCATGTAATCGAACACAAATCGATAGACTCCCACCAATTAAGGCTTAGGGCATCGGGTTTCAAAGGCTTTTCGCCATACACCCTGACCAGGCTCGTTTCAGCAAGATTTCACGACTATTTTTCTTTTTCTTTCTTTTCTTTTTTCTTTTTCTTTCTCGCTTTTTCTTTTCTTTTTCCTTTTGAAGACAACATTGGTCTTCAAATGTAGGTAACTCAAAACTATCCTAGGGAGCCAACATACTAAGGCCGGCTTTTGCAAAGTTTAAAGAAGGCACACAATTTCACAACTTATCGGAACAATCCGAGTGCAAGGTGTGAATTAGCATAAGGGAGAAATTTCAAGTCAGTACGCAGAACTTCACCGACCAAAATTGTCTCAAGCATGGAATTTGTCTTAGTATATAAGTACAAATAGTGATTCAATTTTCCAACATACAATTCAATTGTCCAATTGTAGCAATTCAATTGTTCAATTGAAAAGAAAAACACATTTAAACCTAGTGGAGGCACAAAACATGATATGTACAAAAAGCTGTATATATATAAACTGAATAGCTTTTGATATAGCCCAAGTGGCTAATACTTGAATACAAAGCTAAACACAAAACTATCACTCGTCACTATGGCGACAGATAAATCCTAAACGAAATTAGTAGGCGCTGATAAAGCTGGTAAAATAAACAAAACTGCAGAACCACCTCACCGCCGTGGGCGGTGGTGGTGGTGGCCAAACTCGCCGCAGCCCGCAGCCGTAATCCAATGAAGTCGCATCGTTGGTGGGCCTCGCCGACCAGAACATGAGGAAGACCCAAGCGGGTCAATCTGGAGCGCGACAGAATGGCACTGGCCAACCTCTCGATCCGGCACTCGTAGCCGCAAGGAGCAGATGGCATCCATCACACCAGCCATCTCTCTCGAAATGACACGACCGTACTGCGACGGTAAACACAGGAAGAGTTCCCTGGAGACTGGCCGCACCGCTGATGTAGTATGGAGGAGATGGAGAACGATCTGAATGGGAGTCCTCTGCACTTGGCTCGGGTGGACGTGTACATCATCCGTACGGTGGGCCCCGCCTCCCGACCCGCACCTCCTCCCGGTCCCGTGGTCGTATGTGGAACGAGGCGCATAGTCATAACCCACCCACGACACTACATGAAGGCATTCAGCCTCTATCCTAGCCTGGGATCCTCTGGGAATCCATCCGCCGAGAAGAACACAGCGCAGGGAGCCCCGATCGCAGTGGGATGCCCCGCCGCCGGCTTCTTTCGATGGATCCTTCTCCTCAAATGCAAAAGGAGGCTATCACCACTGTAGGACTGAATCCAAAATCCCGAGATCCAGAAAGTGCCCCAGATACCTCCGCACATAATGCCTAGGAACAACCGTACGTGCAGCAAATCGTCAATCACAAAGATCCGAGGCTGGCCGCCTCAGAATACCGGGACCAGCAAGTGATGTCTCCTCGGCCGCTCGACCATCTCCCGTGAGGCCGTGGCCCAAGCTCTATAACCCTCTCGAATTGGGCGTGGGCTGCATATAAAGAATCCCAATGCTGCTGAAATATCGGGTGGCCTGAGTACACCAGGGCGGTCATCTATATCAACCACCCTAGTGGACCGTCTGCCTCCCTCGATGTCATAGAGCGGTAAAACCGCCGTACTCACTTCGGGTAATAAAACCGCCGCGAGTCATGCGAAGGGTAGGAGTGAATACTCGATCAATCTCAAAGACTCCCCGATATCCGGTCACCACGCGAGATGTCATAAATGACTGATGAAACTTCTTCGCGGTGGAGTCGCACATTCCCCGAATGGGGCCCCCTACAAATAGTGGCCTCTCGATCTCTCACGCCGGGCGCGACACCGTGGTGATAGTCGCCCGTAGGGGCCGAGTAATCGAGACGCAGGGGGCCTGGTGGAAGATGACTCGCCTGGGCCCGATGTGCGGGCCCGCTTGGAGGGCCGGGCCCTCCTAACTCTCCTCCGTGGTACAAAGGAGCAATCCGGGTCCCATCCGTCCGATAACGTCTAAATCCCCGAGGCCTCTGAGACCGCTCCGACCTGATGGTACAGAGCCAGACCCGAGTCGGGCCACTTTCTCAAAGCGCGCGGCCGAATCTCACCCGAGGTCGAAGACGGGACTCCACCCCGAGTACGAACCATGCATCTGATACCCGAAATAAAATACTCCGGGCAAGGCTCGACTTCATCAAAATATAACCGCCGCGATCAGAGTACCGAACCGCAGCTCTCGGAGGCTACTAAACCACCGGGGCAAGCAAATCGCACCAAAGGCTCACTAACTAGTTGGAACGCCCCCGAACTAACCAAACAAGGCTCGAAATGACCGATGTCGAGGCGTGGCACCAACAGAACAACCAAAGGCACGGCAAAGAATGGCTCAGCCGGGCAAAGGAACAATCGTGGCCAAAGGCGGCGCCGTGGAAGCCATCAAGGCCGGGCCGGCCGGGAAGCGTGACCGAGATGCGCTATACTAGAAACTCCGGCCGCAGCCTCGTGGGTCAAGTGACGCCCAGCGGTATTACCTAACTCCGGCAGCGGGAGCTCAGAGCGTAGTCGGCGGCGCGTGACAGTTTCTACACGCGGATCGACTCGTGGCTTCGAGCTCAGGACACGGCCGGGAGGGGAGAAATGTGGGCGGCATTCTAAACCAACCCTCCCGTTTATATAAGCCTCGTAACGCCGCCCGATAGTCATTCCCCGCCAATTTTCGGCCATTTTTAGCGAATTTGGCTCACACCTATACACCACCCGCACTGAATTTTCGTGGATTAAAATGAAAATTAATATTACTAAAGTAAAAATTAAAATTAAAATTAGGAAATAGAATATATCTAATAATTTAATATATAAGATAATATAAAATAATACCAACTTGCTAAAATGGAAAGTCAAGTAAATTAGGAAACATACTAAAAATAGCTAAAAATGGAAATTGACTAAAATAAAAAATAAAAAACAAAATTGTTGAATTGCAATTTGGTTTTTGAGAACACCAAACCAGTTCAATATACCAAAATTACTCAAGGAGGGTCAAGGGAGATGATCTCTCAACCTACGCAAATGCTCGGGCTAATTCCATGGTTCGGGTGCCTGCTTTGTACTGCTCCTCGCTGATGGTTGCTGAATCGAAAGCAATTGGCTTGTTGTCAGGTGTTGTCAAGTAAGACCAATTCTTCATTCCATGGGTTGATCACCTTGCATTTCGAAAGTATTGTGTTTTCCTGCACACTGATCAATTGAAACAACCTCATCAGAAATTTGATTTTCAATTTCTAGCAACTCATGTTTGTTGTTCAAATGAAAGATATTCAACTCCATGGTCATGTTACCAAAAGTTAATTGCATGACTCCATTCCGGCAATTTATTATTGCATTGGCAAGTGGCTTCTTCGTAAATGGTCTCCCTAAGATGATCGCGTACATGATCGTCTACTAGCAATCGTTCAAGCAGTCAAGTACCATTGAAAAATCTATCGGGTAGAATTTGTCTATCTTTACTAAGACATCCTCAACTATCCCTTAGGATTTTCACTGATCTATCGCCAATGAGAGGTGATGTTAGTAGGTTTAAGTTCACTCTAAACCTAATCGTTGTATACCGAATACGTATTAGTCTACACTGCTCCTAAATCAAGCAAGGACTTTTCTATGCAATTCCCACCAATATTGACTGAAATTGTGGGAGATCCAGGATCTTTGTATTTGACAGGGTATTTGCTTTGAATTATGGCACTGACATGTTCAGTGAGAAATGCTTTCTTCACGCTCATCCCTTCTTGATTGCGGCAAAGATCTTCAAAATTTTGCATAAGCAGTGGACTTGTTCGATTAGGTCCAAAGAAAGGTATGTTAACTTCACTGTCAAAATCCTCAAAGAATGCCCGTCGATGAGTTGCCTTCTCTTTCCTCATGCCTGTAGCAACAGAGGTGGTAAGTATTTCATTGAACCCTCTCATGAGAATGATGCCTGAAAGTCGGCAATTCTTCTCCAATTTTTCTAATTGTGTTTTGGCATAGGCTGATCAACCTCTTTCCACTTCTCGTGGTGATTATGGCCTTAACCTCATCCATTCCCTCAATTGTTGGATAATCAATTTCATGAATTCCTTTAGATTTGTCCTGTGATGGAAACCTTCCATTCTTCTTGTACTTCTAGCAACTTGTTGATTCGTGATTGAATATCGTAGGTTATCAATTTTCTGGTTGAGACTGCTCTCAAGCCCATCTATTCTCTTATTCAATGTACTTCTACGCATCAATCCTTGTGCCAGCTATGATTAATTCATTTTTGTTCAACAAAGGCCCACCACCTTACTCAAATTCAATATGGTTTGCTCTACTGGAGAAGAGGATGGTGGTTGTCAGATCGGTGAGGGGAAAAACCAAACTGAGGTTTGGCACCTGGGGGTACATAAACAGGGGGTTGTCCATGCAAGATTAGGTGATTCCTCCAATTGGAATTGTAGGTATTGGCCATATGGATATTGATTTCTGTTGTGGGCTTTGTATTGTCCTACAGTGTTTGCACATTCCGACATCAAATCCTTCACTGCAGGGGCCATAAGACACTGTTCTGTTGGGTGTGCAGGGGATTGGAAATTGGTGCAAGGATTAGATCAGGCAGATTCGGGCCACGTATGCACCTCTTGAGCCGTTGGCCTTCAAGCTCCTCTCTACCTTCCCGGCTAGGCTGGAACGAGCCTCATTTTTGCGTCTTCAGCAAAGGCATACATCCCACCCTTTGGTCGGGACCGGTGGTTTCATCCTATCCGTTTAGGTTAAGCTCATCCTAACTCCTTAGAAGTTTCAGCCACGTAATTTAAGAAATCCATGGCTTCATCGGGATGTTTGCTTAAAAGCTCCCCCACATGGTTTCTAAGAGCGCTCATGGCAGAGACATACCACCACGTAAGTGGTTCACCAACATCCATGTGTCAAAACCCATGGTGTGGACATGCACTGATGGTTTCATAAATCTTTCCCAACACCGTAAAATCTCTCACCATCATGAGCTGCAAAGTGTAGATTTGTTCGTTTCAAATTATTACCCTGCAGACCGAGAATCCTTTTCAAGAATTCAAATTTGCAGAATTTCAAATTCCTCTAATTTTTAATTAGTCAGCTCAATGAGTTGAGCCATATCTTGGCCTTGTCCTAAGAGTCAATGGAATGCCTTTAGCTTCAAGAATCCATGTCCATCATACCTTCCTTGAAGGTAGTACAAACCTCCTCAAACCCTAATATGAGTGTATGGGATTTTCATTTTCCATACCATGATATATGGGGAGTAGGTACCAAATGATGGCCCACCGCTACACTTTCGCCAGGAGGGATGATACGTGATGGGGCACTCAACTCTAGGAGGGTGATGGGATCCCTCATGGTCTCTATAGGCATTTGATTCATGGGGTCCCGGTTGGCTCATGTTCCTCGGTGCATGGGATCCATGGCATCGCCGTACACTAACTCACTAGCTTTGCCTGTTGTGTACCATCCATTCAATCTGACCAAGTGTCTCTATCCCATCAAGGTATACACACATACACAATTAAAGAGACAACAAAGAGCAACAAACAACCTGCAAAAAAAATTAAAATTAACTAAAATAAGAAACTAATCAATAAAAATCTCAAATCGAAATAAAGGCATGACGCAAAGTGAAGAATCCATGCCTGAATCAAAGGTAAAAAGAGATAAAAAGGTTACCTTCACTTGGGATGTTGATCACAAGTACTCCTCAACTTACCATCTGTAGTTTGGCACCATCCCCTTCGTGAACATAGCCATTTGATTCGTACACAAGAGGGCTGAGCTAAAATCAACAGAATTTGAGAGAAGACTGTTTCCTCAACACCAGAAATAAGCTACCGCAAAGATAGTGGTTCAGGGCCTAACACAGATGGGTTTCTTTCTATCCTAAAAATGGTTTGCATCAGTGCATGAAGGTAAGGCTTTCTATTTGGACTTTGGAATTGTGTTTCAAAAAACAAAGGAAATGAAGTTAAACCGAGAAACTCGTAAAAAACTCGAAATTTAAAAGTGTGAAAGTTAACTTTGAAGAATTAGTCACTAACTCGCGTTAGGCAAACAAGTGTCCTGCTTTATCCTCGTTATGACATGTGCAACCTATAGTCCATGGCATAACCGGATCTTACATTAACTAGAAACCTCACCCATGAAACATCTCCTATTTGAGTCAAAATGTAGCATGCAATTATATCTCCTTTTAGTTTAAAACCCTAACATTAAATTATCATTTCGTAGGCTCAGAAGACCATCTAAAGAACAACAAAGGCATCTCTCACCCGAGCACCGCATCCTAAAGCATGGAGAGAGCTGCCAAACACAAGAATGTTATTTAACCCTAATTTGAAGAACCCTAACATAAATATTACTTCGAGGCTCGTAAACCATCTAAAGAACAACACCCTAAAGCATGGAGAGATTGGCTAAATCAATAACATCCCATGTTATGCAACTAAGTTTTGAGAATAAGAGCCATAAATACACTACCCGTAGCTTTTCCACAAGAGGACAACATGCATATGCCCCACCACCAAGCTAGCTCCTTCCTCTTCAAAGAAAGAGGCTTAGCAAGCATCTCTGAAGGTCATCCCTAAGAGGTGTGTTTGGCAAATGAAAGGGAGAGAAAGAAGAGAGAGAAGAGAGAAAAGAAATAAAAGCAAAACCTAAAATAAAAGACTTTATTTACAAAAATAAAAACTTACAAAAATATCTTCTCCCAAATTGTTCCTCCAATTCTTCACACTTTCTTACAAAACAAGAGGGGCTTATATAGGCCTCCTCAAGAAACAAAAACCTATGAAATTGGCTAAGTTATTGACAATTAAGCACAGCAAAGCGTTCTTTTCTTTCTTTCTTTCTTTCTCTTTCTTCTCTCTCGCTTTTTTTTTTTTTTTTCTTCAAAAAATGCCAACACAATCAAGTTAGATATGTCACACATCATGTTTATTTTATAATCAAATTTCATTAGGCTTCATGAATCTCATTAACTGTTTTAATCATGTGCCTGAGTTTAAAGTTCATTGAAATTCTCATTAAGGATGGAAAATTTCGCTAGCTAATAAATTTCGCTGCTTGAAGTAAATTCCTGTGAGTAATAAATCAGGTTTTTTCGCATGAACATTGCTAGCGAAATTGGGATGGGTCTATTTAAATTTGGTGTTTTCATATGTTAGTGAATTTTTCAAGTAAGGTTGCAAATTTTCGCATCCTAGCTAAAATTTTCGCAAGCTTACCGAAAATTCCAAATGCTGATCCACCGCATTGCCTCCTGCCTTCAACTCGCATCACATTTTCTTCATCTCATTCAGTTTTCTCATTGATTCTGGGTCGATTGATGATGCCGAGACTTGAGTTCAAACTTCATGATTCATCATTCATCTCGACATTGAACTCCAAAAGTGCTAAAGCCTCGCAAAACAGCCAAAATACTCTCTAAATGGCATAAGTACTACTAAGAAGAACAGGAAACATCAACTGGTAGAACACATGATTAATGCGCAAAGCACTCAAACCCATTCTAATATAGGGTTCAAATTAAAATTTCTTTGGGCATAATCACGCTGACATCAGCTCATTTCATTTCGAGGAGAAGGTCCACCGCAAGGACCTAGCTCAGGCACAGGCTATTCCCCTATTGATGCCGAGGTTGCTATGCCAGGTCTTAGAGCATCTGGGGTTCCCCGAGGAGCCATGTATAGAGCGTTGATTCGTTCTGGCCAAGTAGGTGTTCGGAATCAACAAAATTTATAACCTAGGATTCCTACTACTGACGTAGCAAAGCTACAACAGTATAGTGGCTCTAGGGTCAAACACATGGATGGGTTTTCTTCGTGAGAAAAGAGTTACAGTGCATTGAAAATGGTGTTTTCTCGTTGGATTCAAAGGGTTTGTGGGAAACACAGGTGTGAATGGTTGAAATTGAAATAATCCAAGGTGAGAAGTTGAGAGAAATCCTTGAAGTCTCACATCATTAGGGTTCTAGTGTTAACCACATGTACTGTATCTTATCCCCATTTGGGGGAGCATGATATGTCATTTCGAATCGATCTCTTCATTTAGCTTAAAACCTAGACCCTAAGAGTTTTCCTTTTGAAAGATATCATTTTATTGTGCGGTAGTCGTCCATAGCGTTGAAAAACATATCTCAAAAACACTACCCTACGATAACTAATAGAGACAACTAACCTGGCTTCAATGGATCTAGTGAAAGTATCCACCGAACCCAAAAGCTTGCCAAATACACATTAATAAAGAGAGCATGCTTAAGAGATTTTAACCTGTGTAGGTGCCAGGCACAAATACCCTTAAACACAAACATGAAAAGCAGGAGAACATGCAGCTAAGCCTAAAAACAACACCCAATGGCCTTCCCCTTCAAGGATCAGGGGGTATTAGCCAAGTATCCCTTGGTTTGTCATCATCAAGGGGTGTTTGGCTACCAAGAAAGTGTAAGAAAGTGAAGGGAGAAGAAGAGAAAATCACCACCATCAGAGGGAAAAGGAAGCTTCGTGCCCAATTTCCTTTGATCGACTGGAGGCAGACAAAAGTTGATTTGATTACATGCAAGACTGAAAGCTTATATAGGTGCTTAGTAAAGGAAATTCTCAAAAAGGTGTTGAAGAACCAAAATTACATAAGGGCAAACTTGTATAAAACCACCAACAAGTGGATCAAAAGTAGCCTTAAAAGGAAGACAGTGAGCAAAGGTTCGCAGTTGCGAAATCGGCAACCTATGAAATTCTCGTAGGTTGCAAAATTAGCACCTGCGAAATTTCGCAGGTTGCTTAAAATCGGGTAACTCGCGAAATTTCGCAGGTTGCGAGTAATTGCCATAAATTTTGTGTTGTGAAATTGCACTCGCAGTACCGCGTGTTTCAACTTTTGCAACCCTACAAAATTTCCAGGCTCCTTCTCTTCAGCATAGGCTCCAAATTTCCTCTGGTTTGATCATGGTCTTCGAATTCGGTTTGGGATCATCATGTTTGAATCGAATTGAGGAATTATGAGGCATTTGACCTGCAAAAGTACTAAAATAGCTACAAAATATGATCAGTAGCAAAGCCGGGATCCCAATGTAACAATTGAGTTATTGAAGTCGATTAGTACACAAAAAGCGCATAAAACCTGCTATAAACAAGACTTAATATTGCACTATTTCAGCCAATCACTCCCAACCGAGACATTGCTAGTCCCTTAGCACGATAAAAGAAGCAAAGATCCTCGCAGATGCTTTTGCAAAATGGATTACCTATTCAAAAAGTATGTGCAAGTAATGCCCAACCTAAGCGTATAGAAAATTGGGACTCTATATATGACCCGCCTTGGGAGAACAAATGCCATACAGGATCAAGTTTCAGGGCAGCAATTATTCCAAGGAAATCAACCTTGAATTTCCACCAAAATTTAAGTGTTTTCAAAAGACCAAGCCAGACTAATAAGCCGCTGTTAATCATTTCCCCCAACCAACTACTGCCAATACCTTAGACTGCTGACCAACCTAAATAGATTTAGTTCCACACTTATTTCATACTTCAATTGTATTGTAGGGTGCAATGCTGAAAACTCGACTTCACCAAAGTCCGTGTAACGGGGATTCACCAATGACTCCCAACCAACTAAGGTTTAGGGCATCAAGTCAAAAGGATCTTTCAACCACAAACTCTACAGGTTTCACCCCGGACTTCTAATGATTTCGAAAATCCAGCACCTACAACTCACTAAATTCCACCCATCCACCCATGTAGCGAGCACAAAGTCAGTGACTCCCAACTAGTTGATTTAGGGCACCAGGCTTTAAAGGCTTTCGCCGTATACCCCTCGAACCATGCTCGGGTTTCAAGGCAAAGCGCCGCGGCTTTACTTATCTCTTTTTCTTTTTCTTTTGTCTTTTCTTTTTCTTTTAGAAGACACATTGGTCTTCATTCTTGGGGAACTCAAATCTATTAAGGGCCATCAACGAAGCTAAGGCCGATTTTGTAAAGTAAAAGGAGAATGCAGCTTTTTGCCCATTAAAGAAAACTAATGTGAACTGTGTGTGTAGCTAGAGGATGGTGGAAGAAAGGGGTTATTTCCAAGGTCTTCAACTGACCAAAAACTCAATCAGGCATGGACCTATTCTAGCATTTGGTATTATACAGTGCTTCAATTTTTCAACTTACAGGAAAGGCATAGTCACAAATAATATAAAGTTAAAATGAAATGCAAAAAGTGTAGAAAATAGATTTGTATTATATATATCATGGTGAATTTTACAAAATTTTCAAATTTTAAGAGGTAGTAAATGAAGAAGCCTCTATATAAACAAAATGGGCTTTCATTGGTATGTGGTATAAGTAAACATAATCAAAGTGTGAATATCACTTAACACCAATCAGTCCTTGGGAAGGGATGAGAGTTAGTGGAGGAAGTGGTACCTCCTCGCTAGTGGTAAGGTGAGAAGGATAATCCTCAAATTTCGCGTGCTAAGGGGTGCTGTCGTTGAAGGGCCGATGCCGCTACAGCTGTACCCAACACATCCAAGGAAAGGCCGCGCAGCCCGAAGGCGGAGGAGCCGATCCAAACTCGTGGGGATAGTTGAGGCCCGAGCAGGCCCGTGGAGACAACAGAAGGCCTAAGTGGCTCAATCCATGATAGCCTGATTCGTATACAACAGCCTCGTGGGTCATCCTCTCTACTAGTGTGGCCTGTGAAGCTGCAAATGAAGCCGTCAGGCTGAATGCGCGACCGTCTCTACGAGCCGTGAAGTCCCCCGTAGAGAGGGTAATGCATCAAGGCCGTGTGGAGGTGCTCGACCTCGCTATATCGACTAAACAAAGGGGCATGGGGGCCGACGCCCAGGAGAGGTAGAGGGCACTCCGAGTCACAGACGTGGGGTCGAGCCACCCGAGCAAAATGTCACTGAGTCGAAGAGACCGGATGTGATATCGGGTGAAAACCAGGCCGGAGGCCCTAGTGTGTCACTATAGGATAAGTCTCTCGAGACTATCATCAGCCTACCATCCTCGCCCAACCCTCGAGGGGAAGATGGGAGCTCGAGGCCTGGCCCGCCATCGATCAATGTAAATGTGGCCTCATAGCTGCGACGACTCTCCAAACGAGGCTCGACCGGGAACTCGATATGTCGCTACACCTGGAGCAATAGGCACGGAAACAAAAAGAGGTAGGGACTCAAATGGCGTAGATCCCGGTGGACCCCATCCCAAATGGAATAATGAGGTCATAATCGCACCGCCGTCGAACCAGATCCTCCAACGCGATACAACACCTCCGTGATAGCTCCCCATACTATATGCTAAAGTGGAAACATATTAGACCTCAAAACGTGGTCTATTAGAAGCATACACTGCGGAAGGTGCCGTTTGAACAATATCGAATTCGCCAAGAGCTTCCATAGAGAAGTCGACCATCTCCCCGGCTCAGAAGGGCCATCGCCTATAACCGACCACATTACGAGGACCATCGTAAATGGGGCAATTGCGATATCGGGAGGCCCGGCATCCCCGGCTTGCCGTCGATGAAAATGAAGAGTAGTGGGTTGGCCTCGCTTGATGTCATAGCATGATAAACTCGACGATGACCTGCTGATAATAGTAATCGACGTGGCACCATGAACGGCTCTAGATGGTACGCTGTACGAGCATGGAGTCTCAAGCCCGTCCGTGGCAAAATGCATGAGATCATAAGACACCTCCTGTTGAAATCTCTATCCTCGCAGCTAACATTCCCGTGATGGGGGCTCTAGGGAAGTAAGGTCTTGATGATGGACCCGGAGATAGGTCCGGGGCCCTAGGCACCCCCGATGAGGTGGAGAGGGTGGCTACCGGATCTCGGCGTAGACACTCCCGTCCGAAGTCCGTGCCCTCTCGTTCATGAGAACTAACGGGCCCGGGATGCGAAGGAGCGCAGAGGAGCCCAACCCGAGCATGATATCTCCTCCGGGCAGGGGCCACGAGGAGGAACCGCATCACTGCCAGCGTAGGGCGGGCTCAGACAGATGGGGCACCATGGTCAGCAGAGGGGTGCACAACAGTACGCTGCATCGGCGCCTGGGCCGCGGCTGGCAGAGGAGGGGCCGACGGCAAGGGGTCAGCGGCAGAGGAGGGGCCGACGGCAGAGGGGCCGACACTTCGGGCAGCTACAGGGTCGGGCGACACTGCAGGGGCCGACGACAAAGAGGTCGGCAGAGGGCCAACGACGAGGGGCCTACGGCAGGGGAGTAGGGCCTCGGCGCCCTACTACCGGAAGAGTGGGCTCTTCTTGTCTTCGCCATTTTCGGACTTGAGGGAAAGCAGCTAGAGATGAGATGAGTTTTTTAGAAACTGGTAGGATGAATTGTGAGCTGAAAATGAAAAGGATCAAGGGTTTATAAAGGGGAGGAGGGGTAGTTGGGAAGATATGAACAGTTAATGGCTTTTAATGACCATTAATCGAATACCTAAAAGATTGTGAAAATTTAATTTTAGGAGCTCAAACGTAGGGTTGCAGGAAACAAAGAGTCAGTAGTGGAGGAGGAGAAGATTGAACAAGAGGCAACAAAGCTGCGACCGCACCGCAAATTTCGCAGTTGTGCACTTTGCAACCTCGCGACCCTCGCATGTAGCAAAAATTCACAACCCGTGAAATTCCTGTGCAAAATTTGACCCTCCCCGTACCGGTACACCCGCACAATATGAGACCAAAAATTCATGAGAAGTTGCTTTAGAAAATAGGAAAATTCACAAAATTTAGAAATTAAAGGACATTAATGAAAATCCGACTTACACCAGATAAAAACAAAAACAAAAAATCTAATTGCATTTAAAGTGGTTTCTAAGTCTCGCAACCACTCCCCGTGATGCCGAGCAAGAGGTCTCATATTGGCCAAGGAGGAGAAGCTCCTCCATGCTGCGTGAGGTGTGTCAGAGTCGGTCTCGCCTTCGTCGCTCCCGTTGTTGGGCACCATAGTTTCCTTGCAGTGTGGTAGCCGGTGGCATGACATGCAGAGCCGACCGATGCAGCTTGATCCTTCATCAACCGTCTTGGTTCTTTAATTAATTTTTCAGAGTTTATGAATACTAGCTTTTCCTTCACCTGCGCCAATTTGTGCGTACTTCTTCCGACTTCTACCCTTATCCTCAACTGGTTTATCCTTGCTACTCAAGTGAAAATGTTGAGTCTTGAATATGTTGCCGAAGGTGAGCCGCATAAAATCCCATTCCTAAGCAGCTTGATTATAGTGATTAGTCATGGCCAAAATGGCCTCCTAAGTATGACAAATGGAAATTTCGTATGTCACATCGCCTGTATAAAGAACCACAAACCAATCGAATAATAGAAATCATCTACCTTACCAAGACATCCTCAACTATCCCTTGGTATTTTCACTGATCGATCTGCTAATGATAGGGTGATGTTGGTAGGCTTCAGCTCCCCCAAACCTAACTGCTTGTACATTGAGTATGGCAGTAGGTTGACACTGGCTCCCAAATCCAGCAGTGCCTTGTCTATGCAGGTCCCTCCAATGTTGACTGAGATGGTGGGGGATCCTGGATCTTTGTATTTCAACAAGGTTTTTGCACCGATGATAGAAATACTCTGTTCAAACGCCGTGAAGGCCTTTCTATTAATGCCCAACCCTTTTTGACTGCGGCACAAGTCCTTAAGAAATTTATCATGTTGGAACCTATTTGATCATATCAAGGTGGGATGTTCACCTTGACTCCGCCTCGAACTTCCGTGATGCCTTCTGTTTGTAGCCTCTTTTGCCTCTCAATGTCAGGGAAATGGGGCATGCTTTTCACTCGGATCCTCATTAATGATTATGTGTTCCGGCTCCATATCTTCTTTTTCTTTGATCTTACTTGCAGGTTTGGGACCCGGCTGCTCAATTTCCTTACCACTCCTCAAGAGAGGAAACTTGGCGCCCAATTTTATTGAATAATTAATGGACTCAAAGATTGATTGATGTTACAAGCTTGACTGAGCTTATATAGATGCTTAGTACCAAGGAAATTACCAAAATGTATAAAGGAACCAAAATTACATCAAGGGTAGATTTGTACAAAGCCACAAAAAGCGGGTCAAAAAGCAGTTAGTAGCAAGAGTGCAGGGGAGCAGTGTTGCGAAAAAATTCGCAACTTATGAAATTTGTAGGTTGTGAATTTTCGCAACCCTGTAAAATTTTCACTGTGTCTTCCTTCTCTTCAACATTTTTTATCCAAATTTCCTCTGGTTCAATCATGCATCTTCGAATTCGGCTCGGGTTCATTGTGTTTGAATCAGATTGAAGATAATGAGGTATTTGGCCTGCAAAACTACAAAAAATAGCTACAAAAATGTGATTAGTAGCAAAGCCGGGACCTCAATGTATCAATTGGGTTATTTAAGTTGATTAGTACACAAAAAGTGCTCAAAACCTGATATAAACAGGGCTCAAAATAGCACTATTTGGGTACTAATCAGCTATGAAAGGCTCAAACTATCCAAGGATGACCTAAATCATTTCCTGTTGGTTGTGATGCCTAGGATTTTGCCTTGCGTAATAGGACCTTTTGAAACTAAACTTTTGATGAATCAAATAAGGTGTTCCTAACCCAAGCAGGATTAATTTTCAAGGTCCTTGTGACCAATGTGCCAGTTTTTAGTCATTATTTCAACTGTACTATTTAAGCAAGCTAGAATTATCAGCCTGATTAACATTGGCATCGATTTCAGTCTTTTAGAACCTAAAATTTCATCCTACTTGTCATTGATATCACAACTTTTAATTATGTTCCACTTACTCTGACCAATTTTCATAGCACAAGCAATTCAACAATTACTATCTCACCAAACCAAACAGGCAATTTCACAATCTTCATCATTCAAAAAATTTACAAATATGCAAAGGTATTCAACATAAAAAACAGTTTGCATAAATCCTAAAAATTCAGTTTTTCTCATTTTCAAGTTCCAGATTTTTCTATTTTAACAGCTTTTTATCAAATCAACTCAGCAATTCAATGCATTCAGTATAACTGAATGTCCAATTATTTATTTGATATACCAACAAGTTCAAAATCGAAAACACATCACATTGCGTATCAGAAAATGTAAATGAAAGAAGAAAGGAAGAAAATAGACACAATTGCATAAAGAATTCAGAAACTGTATTTTCATTTATCATTTCAATTTCATGAAACTGAATTACAAAGAGAGAGAGAGATACAATTGAGTTTATTTCTTTTTCCTTTGGGATTTGGAGGGTTTGTGGTTTACTAGTTCATATTGATAACCAACATTAGATGGAGTGAAGTCAAAGATGGAGGGTTAGGGATTTTTTGTTGTTATGTCTCCTAGGAGCTGGTTTGTCATCAATTCTAGCATCCTAGAATTTATCCTTATCAGCTCATTTTGTCTTCCCCTAATAGAATTCAGACCACTCTCAAACTCACCTTAGGCATTGTACATCCTCATCATGTTGGAGTTGACCATGTCTACACTATCAATCCATAGCTTCTCCCTATAGTTCTGGGAGGCTTCCATCTCCTCATCACTGTAGTAGGTGGTATCATACTTTCAATAACAGAAACCTTGTCTTGGTCAACTTCAAGTCCAGCTGCATAAATTTTATGCCCCAAAACAATACCTTCAATTACCATAAATGACATTTTTCCCAATTCAGAGCTAAGTTTTTGTCTTGGCACCTCTGAAGTACAGTTTCTAATTTTTCTAGGAAATTCTCAAAACTAGATCCATAAAATGAGAAATCATCCATGAAGATTTCCATAACCTCCTCCACCAAATCGTAGAAAATCTGGACATCATACACCTTCGGGAAGTTGTATGTGAGCATTACACAACCCAAATGGCATCATTCTAAATGAAAATGTGCCATAAGGACATGTAAAGGTAGTCTTCTCCTGGTCATCAGGGGTTATGGCAATCTTATTATATCCAGAATATCCATTAAGAAAACAGAAATAAGAGTGTCCTGCCAACCTATCCAACATTTGATCAATGAAAGGTAAATGATAGTGATCCTTTTTATTGGCAGTGTTCAATTTTCTGTAGTCAATGCATACCCTCCATCCTGTCACAATTCTTGTTGGAATTAGCTCAATCTTCTCATTTCTGATGACTGTGAATCCACCCTTCTTAGGAACCATATTGATTCGTGCCACAAGAGGGGTGTATTGAATCAATGTACTATATCCTAGCCCTACCGGCCAGAAAGGCAAAGCCATCAAGCAAAGATAGTGGCTCTAGTGGCCGAACATGTGTGGATGGGTTTTCTTCGTGACAAATGATTTGCAAGGATTCAAAATGCTGAATTTCAATTGGATTTAAGGTTTGTAAAATAAAGGAGGGGTATTGTTTGGAAAATTGAAATTTAAATACAATAAAATGTAAAAGAAGAATTTGAAGTGTCATCATTGATTTAGGTTCAAAAGGCTCAGGGGGTCTGCTTATTTCCCTCACGCTTGGGAGGATGACCTATAGTCATTTCCCGAATCAGATCTTCATTTAGCTTGAAAAACTAAACCCTATGACTTTCCTTTTTGAAAAACAGCATTTACAGAGCATGAATGCTCCCCGGCAGTGAGTACATACCTCATAAATCTACCCTACAGTAACTAATAGGAGGCAACTAATGAATCTCAGTGGATCTAGCAATAAGCATCCACCGAACCCTAAAAGCTTGCCAAATACAAAAGTTAATCATGTACATTTATGATTTGAACCTAGATTGAGAAACAACATAAATAATCTTACAAATGTGTGCGTTAAAAACAGAGAACCATGAATCACCTCCAAACCCCAGCCAATAGCCCTCCTCTTCAAGGAGAAAGTGGTCTAGCCAACCATCCTCTGAGTTGTCATCCTCAGAGGAGTGTTTGGTAGCCGAAAAAGGGAGAGAAAAGGGAAGAAAATGGGAGAAAAAGAGAAAAACGGGAGAATTGGAGCCCTAAAATTTATTCATCGGAAAAGTCTCCCATAACAGTGTATACAAATAAAGCATATAGCCACAGAGACAGAAAAATGCCAAAAACAACAAAAGCATTCTTGTTACAGGCGAAAATAGGAAGAAACCAAAAAAAATGCACAACAAAATGGTCACGTCAAAGCTTGCAAGAGAGGTGAGCGTGTTTGGTGTGAATAGTGCTACGGGATGAGCAGTGCTCACCGCTCAAATTGCGAGTGCTCCAATTTATTCACTTTTTGCTCTTCTTTTCTTCTTAGATCTGATCTACAATGATGAGTTCAACTCGGGTTCTTCGTGTTTGAATTGACTCGATAATTTTGGCCTGATTATCTTGCAAAAACTACAAAATTAGCCACAAAATGCGATCAGTAGAATAACAGGGACCTTAATGTGCAAATCGGGTTAATTAGAATGATTAGTACACAAAAAGCACTCAAAACCTATAATAAATAGGGTTCAAAATAGCACTTTTGAGCCTTAATCACATATGGCCCAGGCCAGCAAGAATTTGTCTAGATTACTTAAATAAATCCTACATTTAACCATTTAAGAACTTCTTTTCTAACAACTTCTTTCATAACTAGATTCAATCTTCTCTGATGTTCAATTTATGTTCTTACATTCTCCTCTAGGAGGATTTTATGCATGCAATGAAGAGTGAACCAGATTTGGAAGAGAAGGAAGAATTTTTGCTGAAAATAAAACATTATGCAGCAAATGTCTAGCTAAAGACATTAAATTGAGCAACTTTTGGGAGGCAACCCAAACAATTTTTAATTTTCATGGCTATTTTTTTTTGGTTAAGTTTTGTGTATTTGAAGTTAGTTTTACTTTTGTTTGAAGTTTTTTTTTGTTGTTTTTGCTAATTTTTCGGAAACAATGAAGTTGAATTAGAAATGAATTTTATTATAAAGCACACTTTCTCAAGCTTGATGATGCGAAGTACTACAAAAATTTGAGTATTTCAATTTCCTAACACTTTTAATGATATTGCATAGTTGCAGTTTGGGGGAATGTAATTTTGTTTAGAGCATAAAATGAATAATAGCTTTGTTGTTCTCATTATTTGAATACTCTGAACATCATTTTGTTGAATCATCTTGAGTGAAGAAATGAAATAAGATTATTCATACTTGACTTGAGGTTCTTTGATGATTAGATGTGTTCTCACAAGTATGTTCTGATTGGTATGAATGAAGGCACAGTGCTTTGAATGTTGCTTGATTGAAAAATGTGAATTGTGCAACTCTAAGAAATTTTTTTTTCATTGTCGCGACATATTTTTCTTTGTCACGAAAGCATTACTAAACTCATGTGCAACATTGTTTCTTAATGTAGCGACACAATTTTTCTATGTCGCAACATAATTTAACTGAAGGAGCACCAACTGTGCCATGATAATGTTTTTCTCTGTCGCGACATCTTTTGATTTGAACTGATCCTTGTCTTTTCTATATCGCGACAATTTTTCTCTCTGTCGCGACCAAGTTGGCTTTAGACTGACATTGCTTGTCATGACAATTTCTCTCTTTGTCGCGACATAAGTACATTTGAACATCACATTTTATGTCACGACAATTTTTGCTCTGTTGCAACAATGGACGACCTAGTTTTAATTGATTTCAAAAAAAAAATGTCACAACATTACTTTTCTATGTCGCGACATAAAATTAAAAGAATAAACCCTAGGTTAGTTTTTGTAGTGACATTTAATGATGGTACAAAAAATAGTGAGCCTATAAATAGATCATTTTTGAAACCTAAAAGGCCACTTGCCTATCAATTTATCAACCCACTTAGCCTTCTTCACCAAATCTCTTCACTAACTTTGACCTAGATCCCCAAAACCCTTTTGGCAAAATGTAAAGCCTTGACAGTTCGAACTAACGAAATCATGGAAAGTAATCATGGAAGAGTATTAGAAGGAGGAAGAAAGCGGTCCCAGCCGATTAAACCTCAAATAGAAGAAGAAAAAAGAAGTAAAGCTAGACGATTTGAAACGCCGATGGAAGAAACAAGAAAAGAGGAGAAAGGGAGTAGCAGACGAGTATAGTGAGGAAAAAGAAAATGAAGCTGGGTTTGGGCGCTTTGTCAACAGAATGAAACTACAGCCTACAGAGATTTATTGAAAGGGGTTTAATGATGGATCTCCTTCCAGAAAGTGTGAGAAGAGAGGATGGCTTCTCTTTTGTGAGCATAAGGCACCTGGTTTCATAGATGTAGTAAAAGAATTCTACGTGAATATGGTGGGTATGAAGGACAAGATAGTTTATATCAGAGTTAAATAGATCTCTTTATTAGGAGTGCGGTGTAGACCTCTGATATCAATGTGCAAAAAGGAAGAATGGTTGAAATTCAAGAAGCCTGCACGCATTTGCGTTGGTCAAGGAATCAGACTTCTAGAAGATTGTACACTTGCTGACTGATGGAAAGGGGAAGTGGAATGCAACCAAAAAAACCCCTGAGTCCATTCTGGGTCGTGGTAAACTTCTGACGAGTTTTGGTTTTATTTCATTTGTTCAATTATTTTGCCAAGAAAGCACTTGAGTACATTTAAGGAGAAGGAGGCAATACTATTGTATGCCATCCTAAAGGGTTACAAATGGTGTAGGAAAATCATGAAGCTCAAATTTGAGTTATTCTGAGGTGAACCACCACAGAGGGGGCCCAGTACGCACCCGGCTTGATCCACTAAGGCGTGTATCCACAGGTAAGTGTAAATTAGATTGGAGGAAGAAGAAAGCGCCTCGAGACCTCGCTGAGCGTTGACAGGAATCACAAAACAAGCTAAGAAGGCAGAAGTAGAGAGAGAGAAGGAATTGAAGAGAATAAGGATGATGTGAAATGCATCGAATCTACAGATCAGAGAAATTGAAGCTCTAGGAAGGAGCAACAATGAAGATGTGGGCTTAATTAACCTCCCGAAATTGAGACCATCCATGGGAGCGTGGTGGAGCTGGAAGCATCAAGGTAACACTCTTCGATCATATATGCTGAAAATGGCTGACAGAAATGAAAGAAGAGAAGATGAAGAAGCAATTTGCTGATCCACCTCATTTTGAAGAGATGAATATATGAATTATAGAGCTAGAGAAAAGTTAAAATGGAAGCCTATGAAGGAAGATGAGAAAGGTGGAAGACATGTTTGGAAACAAGAAAGATGTAAAGATTGAAGAACTAAAGAAATGAGAATACCATCCTTTATCTCATATCAGCTGGAGGGATAGTGAGCTAATAAAAATCATGGAGGAATGATGCCATGGAAGAACTTTGATGCGAAGGCGGGTGCCTTTGTGTATCTGTACAAGAACATCATAAGAAATAAGGCCTCATAGAAAAGATGTGAATGGAGGGCACCTAAATTATAGGGAAAATGTTGGGCCAGCTTAGATCTGATCGATAACAACTTGGTGATAAAAATGTACGCGGGGTGAGTTTGAGAACCACAGACCTGTGGCGAGGGCAAAAATGATCTCCATCAAACAATGTGTGCCCTAAAGTAGGTGGTCTACATTCAATAGAAGTGAAGACAGCAGGTCGAGCAACCCGCCAGTCGATTCACGAGTTCTCTTCTTACAGCATTGGTTACAAGTTTGAACCGAGTGAATCTGGTGTCTTTGTAAACATGATAGAAGAAGAAAATAGCTTGCCCTGTAGTTTTTCCCCTTTTCCCTCTTTGTAACCAGATGTCTTACACTTACAAACTTCAATAAAAAAATTCTTTGCAAAAATTGGTGTTCACTCTCATTTTTCATTTCTTGTGTGTTTAGTGTCTATTTTCTTTCCTTTGTGTTCGTAATTAGAAATTGACATTTAGCAAAATGCTTTCTTGAATGGAGGACCAAGTTTTCTTGGTTTAAATTGCTAGTGGATTAATGATGGTAGACTTGGAATGATTGTGAATTGAAATGAATTTAGGCACTTCTACGAATTAAATGGTCTAATTTAAATAAGCTTTGCACTTGTAAAATAGCATAGCAACATATTTAGGTACCAAACAAGAAATTGATAGATGAATTGGGGTAGGATGCATTGAACTGAAAAAGAAAGTTGTGAAGATATTTATGCATGTGTTGAACTTCAAGAATAAGGAAAAGTTATGACGATTGATGGAACAAATAAGACCTGTAATTATATTTTGTAAACAACTTAGTTATTATGAACCCTGATAAACACTGCACATGGTCAAAAGTATCTCTGAAATAGATTGTGCTAAAGATTAGGGACATCTTTTGGGATCTATCACAATTAAATCTCCAAATGTCCTAGAACTTGTTAGATTATTAGTCAAGGAGAAATCCTAAGCAATACCACTAACAGGAAGTGATAAAAGCCATTCTTGGAAGATTGAGTCTTTCAAAGCCTACCTTATTAATATGCATAAGCATATGTGACGCCCCAAAATCCGGGGGTCTCTTTTTTTTTTTTTTCAAAGGTAACCTTCAACAAGCTATTTAATAGCCTCAATCTCGCATATTCATGTGTCACTCAATTATTAAGCAATGACACATAACAGTCCATCTCATTCAAGATTCTAGTAATTAGTGCACTTATTGCAATGATAAATTTTTTTCAGAATTTATGTGAGGACCAAATGCCATTCTCAGGGATATGGTTAGATTCTAGACTCATAGATCTTTCCATAGAGTCCAGAAGCAGCGCCAAAGCGGACTTGATTGAGGAAGTTATGGTCATCCGAAGTTGGCGTGCGAGCTCGTTCCCTAGACGAATCAGCTCGGCCAGGATGTCCGGTTCGATAGAAAGGTCAGCTCGGCTATATTTGGGCACTAAATGCCATCCATAGGCATGTGGCAGGTTCTAGACTCAAGGATCTTTCCATAGAGTCTAAGAACACTTGAAACGGACTTTGGACGGGGATGTTATGGTCATCCGAAGTTGGCGCTTCATATGAGCAGAAACTGACGTGCAGAACTGACAGGCACCTACTGTCTTTCGTCTTTTTCGAACACAATATGAGCTCAAATTATATTGAGCCATATAAATATGGATTCTAGACTCAAAGGGCTTTTCGTAGAGTCTGAGCGGCGTGAAAGCGGGCCAGTTATGATCGTCGAAACAGCGCGACCGAACTCATTCCCTAGACGAGGTCGGTCATGCGAGAAGAGCTCGTACGGTCGTGCGAGAGAGAACCATGCGGGTCATGCAGGAGAGCTCATGCGGGTCATGCAGAAGAGCTCATGCAGCTCATGCGAGAAGGCTCTGCTGCGGCTCCATGCGGAAGAGCTCATGCAGCTCATGCGAAAACTCATGCAAGGAGCTCATACGGTATGCGGGGAGAGCTCGTGCGACTCGTGCGGTCGTGCGTGACTCATGCCGGGAAGAGCTCATGCGAGGGAGCTCGTGCAAAGTCATGCAGCGAGAGCTCTGTGCAGCTCATCACGAGAATAGCTCATGCGCTCGCCGCTCATGCGAGAAGAGCTCATACCGCTCATGCAGCGAAACTCATGCGGCTCATGCGGAGAAGGCTCACATACGGGTCATCTTGAAGCTCGTCACGGTCATCTTGGGAGGCTCATGCGGCTCATGCGAAGAGCTCATGCAGTGCATCCGGAAACTCATGCAGCTCATGTTGAAGAGCTCATGCAGATCATGCAGTAGAGCTCATGAAGCTCATGCAGAAGAGCTCATGCAGCTCCTCACAAGAGGTCAGTTCGGCTAGATGAGCTCGTCCACAGCTCATCCTCTCAGACCCTTCTGAGTAAAAAGGCCATAGCAGGCTGTAGAGTCTGATTTGGGTGATTCAAAGCCCATCAGGTACGGATAGGGCTGTTTAATTTCTATCGAGATACCAGTCAAATTCACCACTTTTTCCGCAACCGAAATTCAGTCTCAAGGACTAGACGTCTCATAGGCTGCAAAACGGAACACTATTCCAACACCACTCATCACAAGTGAGCTCGGCCACACGCAGCTCATCCCAAGTGAGCTTTGCCGGTGAGTCGGCTCATCCCCGGGAAACTCCGCCAAAAGGAGTCCAGCTCTATCTAGAGCTCGGCCAAAGAGCTGCGGCCATATAGCTCATTCTCTCAGTTGAGCTCGGCCTGGCCATCTCTCAGACCCGTCAAGTAAAAATGTCATAACTTGGGTTGTGGGGTCCGATTTGGGTGGTCAGCCCACACGTAAGCTCACTGACGAGGCCACAATATACCCAGGAGGCCCACAGGGCCGGTATTTTACTGCCCAACGAAAAATCAGTATATGTCATTAAAATAACAAAGGTAAGAGAAAACCTTTACAAAATTGTATTAAACATGTGAACTGAGTTTAATTACAATTTATCTCACACTACATTTATAGAAACTGGATAACAGTCCAGTATATAACAAAAATCGGGTTTTCTACCCAGACTTTTACAAAACTCACAACAAGCCATCTTTGACGCCCTAACTCTGACTAAAGGCTGAAAGTCTTATGTGGTACACCTCCGATGCGAAATGTTTTCCCGGCCGGGTGAGCTATGCCCGATGAAAGTACCTATGTTGCTCCACACCTAAGTGCACATGCAATGACATAATCGGCGCAAAATCAATTCACACACATTCTTAAAAATATAACGCACCTATCTCACATATCTGAATGTCTATGTCGTACTTTACGATTTCCGGTCTGCTTGGGCTCTCACACGTCTGATTGTCCTGTGTATGAAAACTGTTTTCAAAACAAAAGCTTTTTTGTTTTGAAATCCTTTGGACCTCAGTATCAAACCAGCGGGCCATCTCGAGAACTCCCTTGTTAGACTGACGCCGATGAGTTCATTGGACAAACCTCGATATAATTTGTTGGACAACCTCCGAATCAACATCCTTTGAATGACCCTCGAATATCGAACCCTTTGGACCATCTCCGAGAACCCCTTATTGGACAACCCTCAATGGGGTTCATTTGGTTTCAAACCTCGATATAATTTATTGGACAACCCTCCAGTCCAACGTCATGGGGCAACCACTCAGATATGTGAACCAGCTGGACTATCTCCGAGAACCCCTTGTTGAACCGGCCGCCCGATAGGGTTCATTGGACCGACCTCGATATAATTTATTAGACTGACCCTCAGATATTGGACAAATCTCGATATAATTTATTGGGACAACCCTCGATATAATTTATTGGACGAAACCTCGAATATCATTTTATTCATGCACTCACACCAAGTTTACACGATGTACCGTGCCACGTCGCAGGAAGTGACCGTATCAATTGCTAATATCTAAATGTTACATGCATAATGGCCACATGCATGATTATCACTTCATGCTTTATCTCAAGCATCATGTTAATATACTCTAGCATGGTATATCAACATCAATATTCACCTGATTTGCATGTTATTTAAACAAGCAATAACACACAACCGAGATCATCAATACTTCGATTCACTATCAGCGGCCAAGTCAGTTCCCGGGTGGCAGTGCAGGCTTCACCTAAACAGGACCGAAACCGGTCCCCACGACAGTTTCTATCCAGGCTGTTCTTTGAACTTGACCACATCACCACGGGTACACCTCATAGCCATGTCATGGCTCGAAATGAAGATTAACGGGAGAAGAGACATGCCTCGAAGTGCGGAATCACATTCCACCCCTTACAGCTCTCTCTTTGTAAATTGAGGCAAGTAGGTTCTCTTTCCCTTTCAGATTGTCTTTCTTCTTTCTTTCTTTTTCTTTTTCTCTTTTTTTCCTCCCCTTTTTCCATCCCCCCTTTTTATTCTCTTCCATTCCACCCCATCGATTTATCTTAAGTGGAGAAGACTTATCTAGGTGTAGAACACCTCTTCTTTCTCTCCTCGCGTACATAGCATCCGCGTGTCATTCATATACTTTTGATTCCCCTTAATTTCTCATGCGAAAGCCTATCCAAGACACCTAGCTTCCACTAACTTTTGCCCTGCATGCAGAACCACTTTCTTTATCATGATTTAAACTTGACACTTGGCCTCCACTAATGCCAAGTGTCTTGCCCTCAGTGCCACATGGCATACAATCCTCATTACCACATGTCAACTTTCTCGTTAGTCGATTTACCTCGATACGTATAAATTCAATTGTTTCGAATTCAACGAAGTCATTGTGCCCAAATTTGTGAGACGAACTCAACGGTGTGTGATCACTTGTCGCATCAAGATCTAGAAAAGTGGATTTTGACCGAAATTACCATTTACCCTTTTCGAGGAAAATTGAATTTATAGGGCACGACATACACCTTAGTTCCTTGTTTGGGCTAATAGCTGCCTCATCATCAACCTTGACAAATGAAAAGCCCTAGCTCCTCTGCGAACATAATCATATAGTAAATAACCCTCGTTGCCTAGATTACATGACAAATATCAATGATGGGAAGGACAAAGTTTGGAATATTATTTCAAAGTACAAGAAGGATAAGAAGGGTTGAGGCAGAAAAATAGATTGAGATGAGAAAAGGTAAGGTAGGGAAAGTTAGTGAAAGAAAAGTGTCAAGGTGGAATAGGATTTGGTCTGTGGCCTTCCTCCTTGGGCAATTAAGCCCGCTTAGGTGTTCAGCATCCCGATACCTAATGCTAAGCCCAGTGCGGGTTCGCGATAGGGATTCTGGGATTGCAAGCATAAAAGGGAAAATCATTGCACTATTCCAAAAACCTTGATAGAAGATGAAAAGTAAAAAGCTTCTAAGATAAGGAAGAGAGTTTACAGTGTGAATGTGGTCAATAAAAAAAAACACCACAAGATAAAGTATATAGAAAGATGCAACAAATGGGGAAGTTAGAGAGTTGACATGAATGGAAAAAGTCAAGGATGCATATAAAGGCAAGTACGTCAAAGTGTAGATGAAATCTTGGGTTGGGTAAAATTGAGCCTAAATTGTCTATTTACCTAGCCAATTACCTCAGCCTCACATTATAAGCCTAAAATACCTAATTGATTCTGAAGGTGGTATTTGCTTACATTAGTGGAGATTAATATGACAAACAAGCATATCGAACTTTAAAGAATAAAGTAGAAGCATGCTATCTGAGTTATTGATGAGTCCAAAAACTCATTAGATTTTTAACCTATTTTTTCTGAGTTTAAATGAGAATAATGATTATGTGCGAAGCGATAATTGAGATCAAATTCATTGCAGAAAATCGGCGGAAAATCATTGGCAAAAATCATAAGAAATCGGCTGCGTGACGTGAAGCCAAAGCCAGAACTTAAGCGCGTGAAGTGCGGAGTTTCCGGCAATTCTAAGATCACGACCTCAGCAGAATTTGGCTTTGAAGAAGAAAGGAAAAGTGAATAAATGAAGTCGGCACGAAGAAGGGGATTGAGATAAAATATGACGGTCGAATAAAATGATCAAATGAAGAAGCTCATGTAGCGACATCATTATGATTGCGACGCAAGCGAATAAATGAAGTCGTGATACCATCGCGGGGTTGCGACGGAGCTAGCTACAAAGCCCGCAGAACAATAGCTACCGGTAAAGGTCGCGAAACTCCAAATCAGATGATTAAGAATTAATGAAGCGAGACATGATGTCGCGACTACCACTTGGTCGCAGCGGGAATGAAAACTTAGCGATAGACATGGGGTAGTGACCTTTGAATAGAGTTTGCGATAAGATTTTCAAAGAGACTGAACGCCCAGGTCGCGACCGGTCGAGCAGAGATAGAGACATCATCTTATTTCGAGAAGATGTCGCGACGTATCGATCGATAGTCGCGGCATCGGTTACGTGAATATTTGACGTTCTTGATGTCAGCGACATCAGGCTGCAGTATCGTAGTTGCGACATCAGGTGTTAAGTCGCGACATCATTGCCGAAGGTATTCCGGTAGTCATGACATCACGGTACCAAAGTATCATGAAGTAGCGACGTCGTTCGATTGATCGCGCGACATCAGATCGAGATCTTTGAAGACAGAATCGCGACGCGAAAAGCTTCCGCGACATTAAAGAGCTTATAAGCATAACATTTTATTGATTTAGCGGCATCAAAAATAGCTCGATGTAGAGAGGTGAAATTAGCGGCGTCATTACGGCGATCAGCGACGCCGATTCTAAGGAATGAAGGTCACGGCGGCGTGCCGCGGCCGTTGACATCGGATCGAAGTGTTAAAGACGAAGTCGGCGACTAGATAAGTTTCTATAGGCATGGCGAGATAAGCAGTCGCGACGTCGATTGAAATGAACATCAAAGAGTTCACGTCTGAGCGGTGAAATCACGGCGTGCGATTGGTAGCGACATCGAAGTTCCGCAATGCAGACGGGTAAATAGCGGCGGTTCGATGAAGTCAGCGACATCAAAAGCGGCTCATGGCGAAACGGCGAATCGCGGCGATCCCGCCGAGTGTGACATTTAAATCAAAGGTGCGACACACGAAGTGATGACGGCTGACGAAACGATGGTGGGTCATTGAAATCCTGAATAGGTTGCGCCGAGTTAGGGCCGACTGAAGGCTAAATGGCGGTACTCGGAAGAGAGCGACGCTCCTTTGCGGCCCCTCGAAGAGAAATACGGGTGGCAGAAGGCTCATTTGTATTTACCAATGCTGTTTCCTTTTCTTTGTTTCTTGTTATTCTGAACACTCAATTGGTAGTTATTTTTCATTTTGGATGCCAGTTAGTTGTTGAAGTTAGTGAATGCAGTGTTATTTTCTTCAAATTACTATTTTTTGATCATAGTTTGATCCAGTATCTTAAATTTTGAATTGAACTTCCAGTTTACCAGTTTGATGGTTCTTTTGATGTCGGAGAATTCTTTGTTAGTGTAATAAGTAATTTAGAAACCCGGCTTCCGTTGAAATTACTACGTTGTTAGAATTTATCTTTTACACATGAGAAATATATCAAGATTCTCTTTTGAACTTCGGTCTTGAATCGACTTCTTCGGTTTTGTTTATTGTTGTATCGATCTAAATATTAGTGTCTATACTGTAAGGTGTTTTAAGCGCTCTGATTTCAGAGGCCCTGCAGTGACCCGAGAGAAGGCATTCACGAGTGAACAATATCTGAAGGGTATCTGGGAAGACTATGTGGGGATCCTAATGGACTTGTGAATTATAATCGATAAATCTTCTTCTCGCGAAGCAGAATGAGTTGAATGACTTATCAATTAAAATGAGGCGAGAGTTCACCAATTAAACAGTGGATTCATCCTGTGATGCGAGGATCATCGAGGAAAGAATGATGTTCCGATTTGAGGATGAGAAACAGTGCCAGTGTGGCTTGCATTGGCACTTTCGCCATCTTAGAGCTAAGGTTTATAGTCCGTGTTGCAGGTGTAAGTATTGAAGAAAAATAGCCAAAGCAATGACTCGATTAAAAGTAGCTATCCCAATCCTCTGCATTCGAGAAGAAATAGGGAAGATTAGATGATGAAATATGCTGTCATTAAGGAGAGATCCATATGGCATTCCCTTCTTCCTTGGACTGATTCTAAATGCGAGTTCATGAAGCAGGATTCTGAGTGAGTACGTAGGAATTGATGTTTCTAATAGTGTATTTTCAATGTTCCCTTTAAAAAAGCTAATAATCAGGACCCGATTCTTTAATTTTTAAGAAATTTAGTTTAAGCATTCTTTCATTTTGTTTCTAGTTTACATATCATATTCTTTCATTACTTTTAAGGTTGCTGGGGATACATCAATTGTAAACGAGTCAGATAGTGACCCGAGTAGTCGAGTAGTTGTTCGAGAATTCTTGAGATCCTACATTGATTGATATCTAGACTTAAATCCTTTGTATTACTTGTTGATCACGTCATGGGAATCATGGATCAAAATTCCAAAGAAATCTATCTATTCTTAAGGAACCCGCTTTTAATAATTAAAATTGTAAAAAAAATATAACAAACAAGTTTCATAGCATTATTCGCTGGGGATTAGGCGATAGTCACATGGTAACGTCATAAGTTTGTGTTGATGTTTTGATCCATCACTCACACTTACATAATGAAAAAGAAAAAGAAAGTGTGAGCGAACACTTTGAATAGTTATATCCTAAAAGATTAACTAATCTGCCAAGGAAGAAGAGAGAAGACCATCACACACTCGCAAATCCGGGTTGAATAATTGAATTGTTTACACAATATATATTACTTGGATTTTTAGTGAACTTAATTGAAAATCTTCTTGATTCTAGATTGAAAACATATTTAGAAATAATTTTACAACTAACTATGTTTCCTACTAAATTGTGGACTATGAGAAAAATGTCCTTAAAAATAAAGCTAAATTGTTTAAGGGTTGAGCAAATGTTAGTTTCTTTTCTTGAGACCAAAACAAAACCCAGGATTTGAAATTTGATGAGTCTGAAACTCATGTATTTTTAATTCATTTTTCTAACTTCTTCTACGAAGTTTATGGTCGTTTTTATCTTGAATTACGGAATATTCACCAATTTTTTGTTTTGCAAGTTTTAAAATGAAAAAAGATAATTCAATAGCTTGAAGAAAAATTTGCAGTCTGAAATTCTCTGTCATGGCTGATTTCCTCCTATATAGACTAAAAACCCCTCAAATGTACATAGTTACAGAGCCTTACACTTCTCTTGCACTTATGTCACGCTTTGGATAAATTTAACCCAAATAATCTGTCTTGATGTTTTATGATTTTAAAAATTGGGTTTAGTCTATGACCTTTCGCAAGTGCAGTCATACAAATAAGTAAAATCTAAATGTATGTCCAGAGTATCATTCCTTGAAGATTGTGAGTAGAGAGATCCAATTACCTGAACCTCTTAAGTTCTATACTATTTGGACTAAAGAATTTGATATTGAAAATTTGTCTAAAATGATAGATCCCTAGACTATTAACTAAAAATAGAATTGGAATAACATGAATCAGCGAAAAATATAAGAACAAAATCTTGGATAATTTGTTTCACGCGAGAAGCGAAAACTATTAGAAGCGAATAAATCGTAAACTGGTATTCGGTACTATATTGGGGAACTTATCGATTCAAAAGCACGACACCAAGTAAGTAAATCCCAAGCCTTGAATAATTTTCTCCGGATTTTGCGAGAAAAGCATGGCTAACTCTAATTTAAATCCGGTAAAGTTGCGTTCCAATTCTTTAGTCACGATTAAAGGAAATGGTACCGATCCACCTCATCCACTATAATCACAATGAAACTGAGAAAAAATGAATTCCATAAATTTGTTTAGATTTCTACATAAATTTTAGATAATTCAGAAGAAAAATAACATAAATAGAAATCCGGCTCCACTAGTTTTACGCACCGATTCATGGTCGAATCGAAAAATTCAAGAACAAGAAAAAATAAAAATAAAAACTAAGAATTCTACTCTAGGCTATACATTGAGGTTCACACTCTCTGTTCCCTTTTTTTAAGGTAGTGAAGGCAGCTACTTTACTATTCTAACAGCGTCTGACAAGCGTCAAGAAAATGGGCTAATGCGAAAAAACTCTAGGTGGAATTCCCAAAGAAGCCAGGTTCTTTGTCTGGTCGCGACCTCAAGGTACGGTATCGCGGCACGGATTTCCCTTGTTGCTGCTTGTTCAGTTGCGACCTTGTTACTTTTGTTGCAACTAGGTTTCGCCCCATAAATTGCCCCGAGTTAATGAGTAGCGACATCATTTGTGGTTGTGACCTTGTTGGCTCAGTGTTTCTCAAGATTTGGCGCCGCGACCCGCGGTGTCGTCGCGACCTCGTTGTCTTTCGCTGTACGCGGTCACGGGTCGCGACCTCGATTCGAGTGAGATTCCTCTTCGCTAATTCTTTGCCGTCGACCTTGTCTTAGGTTGTAAGTATATTTCTATTTCAACTACTGAAGTTAGGTTGACTTCTTTTCACAGTCGCGACCTTGTTTGTGGTCTTCTACCTTCACAGGTTTCGAATTTAAGTTGCGACCTCAAGTTGATGTTGCAACCTCTTTTGATGTTCATTTACCTCCTTCTAGTCGCAACCTCAATTCTTTGTTGCAACTAATTTCTTCCTTCCAACCTCTATTCCGAATTAGCGACCTCAGAGGTGATGTGCGACCTCTTTTTGAAATGTTCATTTAAGTTGCATGTAGTCCCGATTCTTTCGAAAGTAGTTCGCGACACAGTTTCTTCAGTTCTTTCTTGGTCGCGACCTGAATGAGTGGTCGCAACATTGTTTGTGGTCCTTAATTAATAAAGTGGTCGCAACTTCAGTTTCTTGGCAAGGACTTTGTTTGGCTTCGCTTCAATTTGCGACCTCCCTTTTATTCTTCAACTCTTAGTTTGGTTGCAACTTCAATCTCTCTGTTGAGACTCCATTTCGTTTTCATGAGAACATGGCGGCGTATTTGGGCCTCGAATGGAGCGCTTTCATTTAAAAACTAGTTACAACTTCATTTTCTTGCGAGGGCACTCCCTTGGCTTGTTCACGGATCCATGTCACGACCTTAGATTGACGTCGCGACCTCAGTTGTCTTCAATTGGCGTCGCGATATCAGCGTGGTGTCACGACCTAAGATTCTACCTTGAATAATTCCTTTAGTCTCAACCACACTTCCTTTGTCGCAACCTCTTTCACTTGTTACTTTGGTCATTAAGTTTCTGAGCTCAACGAGTCACGACCAGCTTTTCATTTTGCAACTTCATTTTACGCTTGTAGGGCGATCTCTTACGGTTTTGCTGATTTTCTTTTACGCTGTAGCACTACGCAAAATTAAATTTATTCCATCATCCCGCGTTCTGCATATGAATCAACATTTATCTTGTAATATGCTCAGAAAAATGGATTAAAAATCAAATGAATTTTTGAACTCATCAATGGCACAATTTCAGAATGTCCCAACAGAAGCCTAATAGGGCAACGAGGTTGGCTCACTAAGGATCAAGCTAGACTCAAAGTAGAAATGAAGGCATCACGACATAATTTTGGTCATTTGGCGATTGCAATGTGACAATGGATTTATGTGCGACCAAAAGCTAAAAGAAAGTTCATACCAAAGAAGAATGTCGTGACATTCCTCAATCTGTCACGACACTAATTAAGCACATGGCAATGAAACTCATGTCGTGACATCATGACTCATCGTGACATAAAGGGTGAAGATATGAAAGCTTTATTAGACAAAGACAACATGTCGCGACCTGAAAATCCACGATCCCGGTTAATGAAAGCCCGAAAAGACTTCTGTCTCAGCGAAGGGTTTTATGTCGCGACAGAAAATAGCAAAACAATGAGACAAATCAAGACAAAGGCAGGTTATATGTTGCGACAGAAGAAAACTATGTCGTGACACAACATTCAGAGTCAGTAATGAAGGATAAGAAGACTTTGTCGAGGCAAAGAATTTTTAAGTCGCGAAAAACATAACATGAGGTTGAAGTGAACTCTATTGCGACAAAAAGGCGACTCTCGCCAATGAAGTTGAGAAAAAGACCACGAGGAAACTTATTTACCTTACGGTAAAAGAAGACAGGAAGAAATCTCTACGCTTGATAATAAAAAGAATTATTTGCATTAAGAGATTTCTATCGCGATAGAGAAGTTTAATGTCACGATATAAAATTGAAGAGACATGAGACCAACCAAGACAAGTATGTCGTAATAAGGACTTTAATGTTGCAACAAACAATTGACAACCGGAGTTCAAAACCGATTATGCGGTAATGAAGAAGAGGATGTTGCGATATATCTTGACGTGTGAAACTACGACCGTGACAATGTTTTACTCGGTCGTGACAAAGGATGAAAAAATCAAGGAAAAATTCTATCACAACAACTGGAAGCTAGGTCGTGACATAAAAGAAAGCACAAGACTCAAAAACTCTATCGTGACATAAAAATTCTATGTCGCGACACAAAGCAGCGCAGTAGAAGGAAACTCAGTCGCGATAAAGAATTTTGTCGTCGCGACATACTACTCAAATATTCAAGATGCAAGGCATCCAAGAATTGTCACGACACAAGACACTCTAGTCGCAACATAAACCAGACAACATCAGCATAACTATGTCGCGACAATGCAAAATTTTGTCGCAACATAATTCAAGAAGAAAGCTTAAAAATATGTCACGACAGAAACTGCATTCCATGACAAGATGTTGGGCAACAGAGATGAAAATTATGTCAAGACAGAACTTTTTATGTTGAGACAAAGTTACTGATTGGGCCATAATTTTTTGGGATCCACAATTAGTGCCTAGAAGTGCGGCCCATCATTTGAAAATCTATAAGTAGACGCATCTAAGGCATGATGCGGAGCTTCCGCCAAACCAAGAACTTCTCGGTAGTTGGAGACACTTGTATATTATTTTTCTTTTATTTTTCTTTTCTTTTCTTTTCTTTTGTTTAGTTTTTAGAGTAGCATTTTAGCTAGTTCTTTTTTGGATTGAACAGTAATCTCGTGAGAAGTTTCAAGCAGGGTTCGCTGTAAAATTTTGATTTTCATTATTGTCTGATTAAATGAATTTGGAAATTTTCTGGAGTTTATTTATTTCAGTTCGTTTGCAAGTTCAATAAATTTACCTAATCAGTTAGTCAATGTTATTTGTGAACCAGCTTTAAAAAACCGAGCTCCATCTGGGAATGGATCTATGTTGATTATTATTTTTTGCTCAACATGAAAGAAGGTCATAGTTTGAATGTTTGGATTTATTTAATTGGTATTGTTCTTGAAGCTAGCTGTTCGGAATATTAGTAAGCTTATGCACAAAGGGCGTATCTTGCTACGATTTAAGAAGCCCTTTAGTGACCTGAAAGATAAATTCTGAGTATGGAAGTAGTTACTTGTGGGTATGTTAGACTAATATTATGGAACTACTGAACTCTGAAAGATCACTTAGATAGATCACTAACTTACTCATGGTGTGAGGATAGTTGGATGATGTATCAATTTAATTGATTAGAGGTTTCTCCTCAATCTGATGAGAGGATTTTGATCTCGTGTTAGCATAGATCTAATCAAGGAAATAGAGAATCTTATCAAATTAGATGGATGAGTTACCAATTAGATTGGAGAAGGTTTGCAACATCCTGTCTATAGGGGCAAGAAATCTTCAGTCCTAAGAAATGGGTATGAAGTACTGAAAATGAAAAACACCTAGATCTTAGAAAGAAGTTTCTATTCTATAAGTAACTGATTAGATCCATGTATCCGAAAGGAATATGGATCTCTAATTAGTGAAATGCATGGTTTATGGAGATATCCAAACTATACTACCTTGCATCTTTGACAAGTTCAGATTTCAAATAGAAGAACTATGTTTATTTGTAGCGCTCGTCATACGGTACACTTTTGCGATAAATCAATTACTGATACAAATACAAATCGTTTCCAATCTGGTAGCTAAATGCTACTTGTTTTGAATACCATTCCGTCAGTTTCAATTTCTCATTTAAGACACATTTCACATATTCAATGAAAATATATACACATATACTAATTCAACTTAAAGGGGGCCCATCATTTTGTTTTCAATACACGTTTTCCATTAAATATGGAAGTACATGCCCATTTGGTCCATTTTCCACTTTTATATATTACGGCATTATAAGCCGTTTCAATACCAAAATTTACAAAACAAAATCATAGTTCACTTTTTCGAATTATAGTTTCAAAACAAAATTAGTCAAATCAAATTCATGTATGCTTGTGATGGAGCTTTACTTTTCCTCTGTGTGGCTTTGACGATGACTCTGAATCTCAGTGGCCTTTATCTTCGTACCTATTCTTACCGATTACTGCGAGTGGTAAAAAAACAACGTCTTTAGAATTTTCATGCTTAGTGGTTCTATAGTTCTCTCTTCCATTTCAATTTAATTCAAATCATGCAATTTTTTTTTCTAAACAATTTTTTTTTAACCTTTTTGAATGATCAATGCAATATAATACATATATTCATTTCATATAATATACAGTTTATTGATCATTCCAAATATGCACTTTCATATGCAATAAATCATTCAAAACACAATTTATGCATTTACAATATTTTCTTATCATTTTTCCCTTAGGCGAATTTAACATATGCTTCGGTGCGGGATAGCGAATCAAGCGCAGTCTGGCAGGCTAAAGGCCGTATAAAAAAAAGTTTTATAACATAGTACGGTCCGCAACTGGGTTCGTGGCGGATTTATTAAATATCATTTCGCGAACTTGCTGATCTTGTCCCATTGGGCTTTGGATGGAGTGACACATCGATACGGCCCAAACGCAATCTTGCTCATTTGACCCTTATTGGTATACCAATCTATCCTTAACTTGAATTTTAACGATTAACATTCTATTAAGGGCATTCAAATCATTCATAGAAAAATACAATCTAGTATATACATCTTTATACAAATAATACATTTTCCAATACTCATGCAAGTTTTCGTATGTAAATCATTTCACAATTATTTACCTTAAATCAATTAAAACACTTTGATATGCGGTTTATTGAAAATCATTTCAATAATAGAACAATGATCGTAAGATTTGAAATAAGAAGAGATTGAATGGAGAACAAACTCCAAAATGGAAACAAAAGAGAAAGTCGAAGAACAAACCAAAAATCTTGTTGCACTTTGATTCCAATCCTTAAAATCTCAATTAGTTCGGGCCTTCCTCCTCGTCAGCCCCTATTCCAATACAATTAACAATCATTTTATTAGTAAGATATTCTAGGAGTTCTATTTAGGTTTACTTTTACCCGACTCCTTTCTAGTTCATTGTTCCTTTCATTTTTTCCCATTTCCTCATCCTTAGACATTCTCGTCATTCTATTAGCTAATGAGGGCAAGAAACAATGTTTTCTAACGGCCAGAATCATCGGCGAGTACGAACATTTTTCGTATAGCAACATACTTGCTTAAAGACCCTTTCATTCACTTATTAGGATCCTCATTAGACCAATGGATGATGGTTAGATTTAGCAGAAGAGAGGAACCAAAACATGACTTGCAGATATGCCTAGGCGAAGCTTCGCTATGCCTAGGTTGAGAGGTTCACCTAGGTGGAGCATGCTACGCCTAGGCAGATCAGAACAATCAAAAATTTGGCCTCAGGTTCACCTAAGCAAAGGGGACTCCACCTAGGCAGAGCTCTACGCCTAGGCGTGCACTCCTAAGGCTAAGCGTAGGGGTGTCAGGCTAATGTAGAAATTGACCATTTTTTTCCATTTTCAATGGAAATCTTACCCAAAACAACCCCAAAACAAGATACAACCTTTCAAAACACTTTTAAACAACATTTTGGGTTTTATTAAACCCAAACACAAGTAGAAAGGGGGTTAGGGTTTGATTTTTCTTACCTTAAACCTTGATTCTCTTTCCTTTCTTCTTCTTCCTTCTTCTTCTTGATTACATGCAGAAGAAAGCCACAATTCCCTCTCTTCTTCTCTCAACCAAGCCCTAGCTCTCTCTCTCTCTCTCTAAAAGTATGAAATATGCCCCATTTTAAGACCAAATTTGGTTTATACCTTAAGTCTTCATAAGGCCTTGTTTGGCTAGCTCATTAAATGGGCCTTATCTCCTTTTTTTCTCATTTTAAATCTTTATTTCACTTTCATTTTCACTGCATTTCATTTCATTCTCAATTTAACATTTACACTCCTCATTTATGACCCTTAGGTCATATTTTGACATTTTTACCAAATTTATTTGGCTCCTGTAAAATTTTTGAGTTTTTATCATTTTTTGTTTTTAAATTACTTGCTCTAAAAAAATATAATTTAATTCTATTTTGCACTCAACATATGTTATAAGACTGTTAGGCATTCTACATTATAATAGCATGATGTAGAAATTCATAATTATACATTGATTTATTTCCCAGTGTTACTTTACCCAATGAACTTTCCAATCCATTTATTTGAATTCTTTTCATGGAGTTAGATTTTTATCTAGTTTTTACGTTTGCTTAAGTTTATAAACAAACCATTTTTAACTTTGGAGTTCAAATAGTAAGGATCTTGAGTAGATAGGGTACTTGATCTTTGGGATTTGGTCATCAATCCTCGTGGGAATGATATTTACTTAAATCCATTTTATTACTTGTTCATCTCAGGTACTTATAAAAGTGATTTAGACCAAAATCAATTTTAATGGGTCCCTTTTTCAAAAAGGGCTAAACACATATTTTTATCAAAATTTAGTCAATCAAGTTTTTGGCATTCCAGTTGGGGACTAAAAAGTCTTTGGATGGAAATGTTAATTACTTCATCAGATTTAGTCTATGTTTAAAATTCAGTTAATCATCTGCCATTTGTAGAGTCATAGCTATAGGAGTAAGCTCCCCTAAACTGAGTCTTTTCACCACAGATAATGGCATCATATTGATGCTTCTTCTTGAATCACATAAAGCTCTTCCTAACTCATAGTTCCCTATGGTGCAGGGAATGGTGAAGTTGCATGGATCTTGCATCTTTAGTGGCATGTTCTTTTGGATCACTGCACTGCAAGTTGCTGACAGGCTTACTGCTCCTTCTTCATCAAACTTCCTTTTCTTACTTAGGATGTCCTTCATGAACTTGGCATAATGAGGCATTTGAGCCAATGCCTCGGTAAAAGGAATATTGATCTCTATTTTCTTGAACATGTTCAAGAATTTAGAGAACTAATCATCCAACTTAGACTTTTGCATCCTCTGAGGGAATGGAATAGGAGGTTCATTAGCTTGCACTTCCTCTTTCCTTTTCGCTTCCTTCTTTTAGGATTTGTCGCTTCACGTACCTTGGTTTCTACTTTCCAGCTTGCCTGCTCGTCTAACTTTGCTCTATTTGCTAGTTTCAAATTGCTCTTCATTCTCATCTTCTTCTCTTTCAAATTCTTCTGGGCACTTCTAAGTATAAACACATACCCTTAGGATTCTTGCGTCACTAGAAACAATCTCTAGACTGATTCTACATATAGGTAAATAACCGCCCTACTTAAGTGTCTAAATTCTTCAAAGATGCATTAGTGTTGGCCTGAAAAACAATTGTGTTTGCCTGAAATACTGCTAGCTCAGCAAACTTCTGCTCATGAATGTTTAACAGTCCTTTGTTTTCTCCCATGAAGTTCTGTAACATCCCGAAATATACCCTAGTCATTTTCAATATGTTGATGGTATTTTGTAGGCATAATTTGAATTTTTCGTAATTTAAATGCGAAACATGGAAATTGAGAACTGGAAATTTTATACACACAAGGACAAAATTAAATTTGTCAAAAAGGGACATAAAAGTCATAAGTTAATAAGATTAGAGGCCATGGAATAAATATAAATATAGTGCAAGTAATAAAGGTGATGGAGGACTAAAAGGCAAATAAAAGAAAATTTAACTATAAAGAGCACAGACCAAAAATATCTCATTTTAGTCTCCAAAAAAGAGAGCCTTATACATGAAGAGGAAGAGAAAGAAAGGAGAAGAGGAAGATAAGAAGAAGAAGAGGAATAAAGGAGGAGCCAAGAATGTATGGAATTTTGTATGGCTTATGACTTTAATGACCATGTGTGTGTTTTGGACTTGGTAGGGATCTGATGGTTTCCCCAAACCTAGGTTTATATTAGGAATTGATCTTAACCCTAGATTTGTTGGAAGTTGAAAACCCTAGTTTGTATCAATAGATATGAATCTTTTCCTATTTCTGTTGGTTTTGTAAAGATTTGTCAACTTGGTATGAATCCTTGGATCATGGTCAGGTTTGTTTAAGAATTCCAAACCACTCATTTTTAGTGTTTGTGGAGTGGTTTTGAGGGATTCCATGGTGGGCTTTGATGTAGGATGAATCAAGAGGCTTAAGGAAGAAAAGTCAGATCAAAAATAAAATCGCCATTTTTAAAATTTAGTTAAAGTGGCACGGTGATTTAACAAGGGTGGTAAATTCGATACCACCTCATGAGGACAAATGGTACTGAGCACTAAAAGTGGCATCTGTGATTTCACTCACCGTAACACTTTCGCATGTGTATCGATCCAAGTGGTACCGGGCATTTCCACTACTTCCTCAGAATCTCTAATTAGTATGCTTACAATCGTTAAGCTCAAATTTGAACACCGAGGCATAGTGGAACCCTATCAAATGATTAATGGGATCTAAACAAGAATGAAATTATGAAATGCATCGTACCGCCGTCTTGGCAGTTCGGGCGGGTAAACTTAACGCTCTATGATATGATAGTAAGTTTCTAACACATATAATTGAAGGAATACTCAAGACCATATACGTAAATGGTGCATGGTATTTCCATACGACGCGGGGCGGTGCACGCCCTAATCGCTGAACCCAAGACTCCCGGCTAGTGCTACAAAGATTTCCTCAGCGACGCAAGACGCTCGATCGCGCTTCAAAGACTTTCGCTTCAGGCTACGACACCTCAATACTATACCGTACCTTCGGGTACTTATTGTGCTATGTCCTACTCATTTCTTATTACTGGTCTAGGTAATCCAAAAGTTATATGATAAGAATCTGAATGACGAATAAGAATAAAGAAAAGTATATTGTTATGCTCTGTGAGTACCTTACCCGTACCCCCGTATATGTAAGTTCCAGTAACTCACGTACTCGTATAAGCATAAGCTTCATAAAAGTATAAGTATAAGCCTGTAACTCCATCACGGGATATCTGAACCAAAGATAAGCTGTTACAAGTACAAGCAGGCATGAGCTTCATTATAAATCATGATAAATCTCAGATATTTGTTACCTGCGATATGTTTTGACTGTGAACAGATATGTATAACCATGAGCCTCCCACTCAAGTTTAGCGAACGGTCGGCCACATTGACTAGCAGGGTCTACTCACAAAGAGGTCCCACCCGAATAGAATGCAACGCGCTTTGCATATGTAAATGGGACTCATGATCAGATGTATATGATACATCAAACACTGTACTACGATGGTAGTCTATTCTTTTGTATTTTTGTATCTGATATTTTGATACAGTTATAAGACTTGGGCCCACCAATGTCTGAAAAAGTGAAAGAGTCCTAAAGATAAAGGTTCTGCGCTTCTCTGCGTGATAAGTTCAAGATCTCGATCCTCAAAAGACTAGGACCTCATCTATCCTTGATTGTCTGCTCAGATGCTACTGTCTTTGGAAACCCTATGAAGCATAATTTTGCTAATGGTTCTACACTGGTCTTTGACCCTACTGCACTCCTCCCCCATTAAACAGATTCTCATGGTTTCTAAGGGCTGGTGTGTAATGTGTTAAGAGGTTGTTGTTGGGTTTAAAGTTATAACCCCTATTTCCCTGAATATACTGAGCTTCCTCCATATTATAGGGGCCTTCATGAGTAATCTACTACAACCCCCACTTCATAGGCTGAATGATTTCTTCTTTCTTGGTTGTTGATTTTGTCCATCAGTGCATCCAATTTTGCTTCTATTGCTAAAATCTTGTTCAGCTCAATTACACCACCTTCTCTCAGTCTGTTGTTGCTCTTTGAAGCTTCAGATGGAGCTCAATAGTTGCTATAAGCTGATTAGCCTCTTTAGCACTCTTCCTTTTGAATGCACCACAGTGGGCTAAATCAATGACACCTTTTGAAGTGTAGTTCATAGAGTGATAAAAGATATCCATCTATGTCATTTTCTCTATCCCATGCATGGAATAAGGACTCATCTTCTTTCTACTTGAAGGCAATGATTTCTCCCCTCTTCTCTGAAGTGAGAGCAATAAGGAAGAATCTACTCAGATATGCCTCTATAAATTCCTTCCATGTGTTGATTGATCCATATGGAAAGGACTCAAACCAACTTCTTGTTGTATCCCTTAGTGAAAATGGCAACAACTGCAGCTTAATAACATCTAGTCTTACTCTATTCAATTTTATAATGTTTACCATTCTCAATGTTGTTGAACCATGAGGAGTGCAGCTTCAAATTTCAGTTGTTTGGGCCTCTATGAAGCTGTTTGACTAGAGAGTACTCATCCCTTATGATAGTCTCTTATAGTCCCCTCCACTGCTTCTCGCCGAGGTCTTTTGCTACTCGCAAATGCCCATTCCATTGGCCCTTCGCTTCCACTCATGATCATGGTCAGGTTACTATTTCATCTTCTTCAGATATCTCAGTGTTCTTTCTAACTCAATGTCCAATGGCAGCAGTTCTACTTCTAGCCTTCTGTGCATGTAAGAATGCCTAAAATGATAACATACTAAAATCAAAGTGAGATCAATAGAAAACTTAAATATATTATGATTAGCTCAATAAAAGATAAGTAGCTAAATTAGCTGCTGCAGTTAAAACTATTTTTGAAAAAACTTTTGTGAAAATTTTGATAAAAGATAAAAAAAAAATGTCCAAACTAGCAAAGTCCTTTTTAGCAAGAATATTGATCTTTAAACTTTACTTCAATCCCCGAAAACAATACCAAAAACTTGTTTGCCTGATTTTGTATAATCAATACATAGACTAAAAACTGTGTTAGACCAATAATCTTGACAAGTGCTACAAAGACGTCTAATCTCCAAAGTAGCATTTACCAAAACTGTTTTTGCCTAAATGTGTGAAAATGTTTATACTATCAGATATCATGTTTCTATAATTACAAAACTGTTCATTCAACAGCTCACAGGCAAGGTACAAAGCCATAAAGTAATAAAGGACGGTCCATATCATCCCAACAGATACTGATTGCAAAACCCAAAAGATCACATCCTCCCACTCAAGGCAATCACTACTGAACTTAATCCAGAAATTTAATTGATCGCACTAACTAATCAAAAGAATCTTTTTGTTAATGTTAAACTAAGTCAATTAGAATCTAGAGATTCTCAAACAAGTAGAACTAGCACGGAATAAAACAAGTATTCCAACTATCAATCTGGTATAGTCCCAAAGATAATATTGTTACACAAGAATCTCAGATATGTCTATGAGCGAGTAGTGTAGCCTCGAAGCTCTAACACTTACACATTTCACTATTTAGCTTCCCATTTAAACCAGTCAACTGCCTAAATATTATTTTTAGATTGATCTTTCAAGATTTAATATTTTCCAAAACCAAGATTTCCATAGCTATCTTCTTTGGGACTAAGCCTGCTTGCCCTCATAAAATGTGGTAAATATGTTTTCTTCAATTTAATTGATATCTCAACCACCAATTCAATACAATTCTCTTTCTCCTTGATTAGAATCTCAGATAACATAGGATTAAGATCATTCCATTGGTTTGAGATGAAACCTCTAAGGATTAAACCGATATTGCATTAAGTGGTTCTTATTCCTCAAGAAAACACTTCTACTATCACCTAGAAAGGAACCTTGAAGTCAGAGGTTAGACCATTGTTAGTAATAGTGCTCTAGGCCTATCGTATGGACATGGTATTTTAACTATTTATGAGAATTAATTATTATGATGATTTGCATGTTTACGGTATATACGTCCTTGTAATATTATTAATTATTCTAAATGTCCCTAATTCCGCTATTGTTATGGGAATAATAATGAATTAAGATTAGTATAGTTTGATTGATATTCATGGGATGAATATGTATGAGGATACAAATCAAATTTATATTCCATTTGTTGAGAACAAATATTTTGGACACCCATTTCGAGATTTACACATGGATCAAAGCTGGCAAGTTGAACTCTAATAGTTGTGTCATTAAACCTTGACCTCGAGATCGCTATGTAGTTCTCAACATAAAGGGAATATTGTCTTTTAATCGGATGACTATAAAGGTTATACTTGGAACATACAAGAATTATGTAGTGAGATATGAGAAATTAAATGGAATTTGTCCTCTTATTATAAGAGATATCTCCCGAGTCCCCGATAATTGAGACTGAAAATGCACACGTGCTCAATGAACATGCGGATCAATGTCATTTCGTTTAGTCACCTAATTTGGTTTCGAGTAATCAAAGATAGAACGATATATGTCGACTTTGTCCATGCCCTATATTCTATCAAGATATCATGAGACAAAAGGATTATGTCATTAGCTATATTAAGGTCGTCTCTGATCATGAGCTTTCATTTAACTCAGTCATAATGTCTCGCTTAGGAGGTCGCTATGACTCAGGTGGATCCAAAATGTGATTTGCAGGCCCACGTGTCAATGTTAATTGAACCCATAGGGCTCCACATTAAGAACTAATAATGTCGCTTGGTTTTTCACTTCCTATAGTAATTTAAAATGATGATTATTTTTAAATTACAAATAACAATTAGTTGTTATTTAAATTCTAATTTAATTTCGAGGAAAGTTTAAATTCGTGAAACTGCTATGTGTTTCTCGAACGTGTTATGCTTTTGTGAATTTAAATTGTTATTTTCTAAAAGAGTTTCAAATATATAATAATATAAAAAATTCATTTTTTGACTTAAAACCCTAAAGGTGATTTATATATATATATATATGTGAGACATATATATTTTGTAGTAGTCAGTTTTCTTACTTTGAGAATAACTAAAAATGAGAGAAAGAAAAGAAAAAACTTAACTTATTTTTTGAGAAGACGAACTCGAACTAGCATTCAACAAGATCAAGTATTATTTGTTCGTAGTGTGGATACTTGTAGAGGGTGTAGAAGCCAGAAGGCAGCACCTTTGAAGATCCGAATAAACCAAGACGCAGACTCGAAGGCTCACTTAATCGATCTACAAGAGGTAAGTTTCTGCTTTACCCTTCGTCTGCTTTATGGAACGATGTTATCCTTGGTGGGTTAACGGATAAAATTTTAAATTCCACAGATTTATGTTCCAATCAGACATGAGTTCTACCAGAACTCCAACAAAGGGTATCAAAGCCACCCGTGTTTCTCATAAAAATCTGATAATGCCATGTTTGATCGTATGTATGATACATATTCGGCATGATTTGCGTTTTTGAATATATGTGATATTATGGTTTGTGCAAACGACATAGTTAATAGGTTTTGTTAAGGTGTTAATTAATTGAATCTGAAACCTAAAAGGATTCGTTAATGCGATTAAGAATCGATCGATATTGCCATTAAAGTGTTTAATAGCATGTTATATGATTTTGGCTTTATCTTAATCAAAGTTAATACATGGACTGAATTCATATATCAATTCTGATTTATCAGTGATTGTTTATGGTGGTGCTTACTACCTAGGAATGATTGTTGATCTTCATATTGGCTTATGGAGATCAATCTAGATTAAGGCCATACTATGACACGTTTATTATATGCATGTATGAGATGCTATGTATGATGTTACATGAGTATGTGATACTAGATGTGGCTGATGAGATCTATTAATTGAAAATTAAAATCAATCAAGATAATTTCACATAAAATTTAAAGTTAACATGCCATCCATATTTAAACACTGTCAAACCCTTATCACCTTAATGTGGGTTCTACTAAAAGTAGAAGTACATTAGTTATAAATAGTGAATAAGATGATAACAAGTACCCATATGTTTAAAAATTGGTTTAACTTATTAGGTTATCAAACGGTTTTGGGCCTAATGTGGCATTGATGGATTTAAACATGTTTATTATTACAGCATGTCAAAATCCCATAAATATCTAAGAGTTGCATGAGATGTAATTGGTAAAGAGTTACTACCTAAATAACTTAATTTTAAGGTCACAAAGCCGACTTAAAGTCGAGTAAAATATGATCTTAGCTCATCAGATTAATATGATTATTCTTGAGGGTTGTTACACTTCCAGTGAGACCTTTCATAATCAAAATACTTATCTAACTTTGAATCCACTTTACACAACAATAACAACAATTTACTATGTCATCGCATCACCTTGAGAAGTGATAAACTTGTCAGACTAATCACTTCCTCGACTGCCTCAAATTGAGAATTGTTCTCAAACAAGAAAGGAAGCTTTATGTCCTAGATGAACCTCTCCCTCAAGAATCAGCTGATAATGCTCCTAGAGCCGAAAAGAATGCGTATGAGAATAATCATAATGACTCTATTGATGCCGCATGCCTGACGCTAGCTACCATGAGTTCAACTCATGATCCGAAAATATGGAAGCTTATAATATGATCTTCAATCTTAAGGAAATGTTCCAAAGAATGTTAAAAAAGAAAGTTGTATGAGATCAAGGCACTTATCTAGCAAGATGGCTCGAGGGTGCTTCGCTTAGTGCCTCATGTTCTAAAAATAAAGGTTAGTATCGAAAGAACTCTCGATAGGCTCGATTTCCATCGGTTTTCAAGAGTTGGCAACTGATTTGATCCTGAATTCACTTCCTGATAGTTATGGCCAATTTGTCATGAACTATAACATGAATGAAATGGACAAATCTATCTTTGAGCTGCATACGATGCTTAAAACCGCTAAGCAGAATATTAAATCTAAGCCTGGCCATGTTCTGATGGTTCAAAATAGAAAGGGCATCAAGAACAAGGGCAAGGGCAAGGGCAAGGGCAAGGGCAAAGGAAAGTCCAATGCTCAACCCAAACCCAAACCTGAAACCTAAGGCAAGCCCCAAAGGAGGGTGTTTGTTTCTTTCAAATGAACCTCGGTCATCGGGAAGAGAAACTCCAAGTCGATTTGTGAGGATCTAAAGAAGGCACAAGAATAAATAGACTAGTTCTCATATTTATGTTATACTTATTTTAATTTTTCCTTCTAGTTCCCTTGGTATTAGATACTGGATGTGGATCCTGCATTTGCAAATGTGCAGGGACTCAAAAGGAGTAGACAACTAAAGAAGGCTAAGTTAACTTTATGAGTAGGCACGGATAAAAGTTGCCGCTTTCTGGGCCGTAGGAAGGTAGAACTTATTTTGCCTAAAGGCTTTCATAATTTCCTGGACACTAAGTATTATGTTCCTACAATGTGTAGAATATTATTTCAGTTTTTGTTTGATAATGATGGTTTTTCATTATTAAGAATAATATTTGCTCCATTTTTCATAAAAAAGACATGTTCTACAAATGCCTATTTACGATATTCCTCTTTATGTTAAGAACCTTCAAAAATCCACTCTCATGTTCATAACATAATTCATTCAAGAAATTTAAATCCAATGATTTAAATTCAATCCATCATTGGCATTGTCGCCTTGGTCATATAAATGAGAAAACGCATCTCAAAACTCCATCAAGTTGACTTTTGAATTCATTTGATTTTGAATCATATGATACATGTGAATCATCTACTGCAAGATGATAAAGGATCCCTTTTATCGACACAAAGTGAAAGGGGCCAATGAATTAAGTTCAGATGCTAGAGGAGGTTACAAGTACTTCATTACATTTAATGATGATCATGATATGGTTATGTCTACTTGATTTAGACATAAATTTGAATCATTTGAAATGTTCAAATCTTTCAAAATGAAGTACAAAACTAACTCTGCAAGACAATCTTCAAGGCACTTCCAATCCGATCGAGGTGGCGAATATTTGAGCCAAGAATTTGATGACCATCTTAGAACTTGTGGAATCATTTCACAATTAACTCCCCCGAACAATTACAAATGGAATGGTGTGTGTCTCGAGAGGAGGAATCGAACTTTATTAGATATGGTTCGATCTATGATGAGTTCAACATTCCATTTACCTTTCAAGCTATGCACTTGAAACAACTGCGCTCACACTAAATCAGTTCCATCCAAAGCGGCTGAAAGACACCTCATATGAGATGGACCGGTAAAAGGCCCACATCTTTCTTTCTTAAGATTCAAGGCAGGCTATAAAACGTCAAGTTTCAAATACGCCTGAGCCCAAACTGATAAATGTCTTTGCATCCTAAAGAGACTATGGATACTTTATAATCCCATAGAGAACAAAGTGTTTATTTGCTCGAAGATAATTATCTTTCTAGAAAGGGAATTTATTTCACAAAGGAGCCCTGAGTGGGAGTAAAGATTACCCAGCTAGAAGAGTTCGAGGAACCTCAGATAACATTGGTACTTTGTGGATACTCATAGTCAACAAACTATTATTAACACCTCTATAGCACAAATTTACGTAGATCGATAGGATCGTCAGGCACGAGAGATATGGATTTCTGTGACTAATAAATTTGTTTGCCTTTTCTATAGACTAAAACCCCTCAAATTAACATAATTACAAAGAGCCTTACTCTTCTCTTGCATACATGTTACTTTTGGATAATTTTCTTGATAAAATAGTTTTCTCTTAATTGTTCATGATTTAAAAATAGGGTCAAGTCTATGACACTACAGAATGCCTGAGGTCATACAAATGGCCCAAATCTGATGTAAGTCCAGTATCATTTCCACGAGGGTGAGATTGCGGGTGCGAGATCCCAGCACGACTACTAAAATTTCATACTATTTGGACTCAAAACTCATAATGAAGGTTTATCCCCAAACAACACAAAATTAAAAATCCCTATACTATTATTTATATTCAAATAAAGCTAAAACAAAGTAAATGAATAAAATAAATGTCTATAAAAGAATGGATTGAATCGGTTTCTGAGAAACTTAGAAAACCATCGATGAAATACAATGAGCAGATCCAATTCCAATGCTAAAATCCATTTTCTGTTTTGTATGGATACGATTTTATCCCAGATTTCCCAATTATTGGAATTGGATTTCTCCAAATTCACTAATTAGATATCCTTGCTTATCTCGAAGACAAGATCTAACCAGCTACCTATATTCCAAATTTTCTTGCAAGATCTGGGTGTTTTTCTTTCTCAATACTTCCTGCCCTTTCACATTTAGCCAATGAGAACTTTTTCTTTACCTTCTAAGTTTCGCCAAAATTTCTACTACTCAATTGGTGGCTCAACCTTCGGATCTATGGGTTCTATCCTTCCTTGATTAGATCTAAGCTGCCACGAGGATTGGAACTTACGTAGATTAAGGTGAACTCTCGTTATTTATATTGTTAAATACACCTCAGAGCTTCAATTATGAGAGCGAATGGGATTTATCAAAATGAACTCTCAAAGCTCGACGGTTCGTCAATGGTAGTCGAACATACTACGAGAAAGAATGCTCTCAACTCGGGAATCTCAGTCTCTGCTGTGCAGAGAGGCATCCTAGATATCGAGTAAAGATCATTCCCTCAAGCTGGTACTAGAATTGCTACTATTGGGAACTTATCCATTAAAGCGACAAATTAAGTAAAAAGCAGACCCAATTAATTCTCAGTAAATTGTCGCGAGGAAAGGCGTAACTAAATGTAAATCAAATCCAGCAGAGCTGCGTTCCGATTACTGCATTACAAATAAAGAAATGGAGCACCGATCACGCACAACACTATAGTACAATAGCGAGAAAAAATGAATTCGAAATTTGTCGATTTCATAAATTTTCGACGATGTGCTTAGAAAAATAATAGAACTAAAATCTAGCTACACTCGTCTCTGCACCGGTTCGCGATTCAAAGCTAGAAAAATTAAACAAAAATAAAAAAAATAAAATTCTACCCCTAAAATATACAACTGAGTTCCTCCTTCTTTTCCCTTTTACGGGTAGTGAGAGCGGAAGCTACTATTCTAAAGCTATCTATTTATACTATAAAAGAATGTGAATCCACACAGGAATGCTCGGTGGAAATCCAAAGAAAAGTCAGCTCAACTGTCACATGTGTGACCTCAAGTTGATGTCGCGACATGGATGTCTTGATTGTGCTCATGATCGGTCGCGACCTCTTTCTTTTAAGTTGCAACCGGTTTGTCTTGCAGTAGCGCGATAGAGGTAAATTGGTGACATCGTGGTCGCGACCATTTTGCTGATATTTCGCTTTTCGATTATTTGATGTCGCGACCTCGGTTACATGTCGCGAACATCATTGTTTCCTTTTCTCCGACGAAGGTTCTGCGGCGTCGGTTTGGTTGCCACCACTTTGCTGTTTGTATGATGAAGCACATGTTGACTCGTGATTCCTTTGGTCGCGATTGTGTTGGCGGTCTTCTTGTTTTCATATCTTGGATTTATGGCGACATCCTTGATGATATCGCGACCTCACTACTTCCCATTCCTTTTCTTCGGTTTGCAGCCTCGGGTTCTGCAGTTACGCTAATTTCCTTCTTTACCCACTTATTTTCAGGGTATGACCTCGGTTACATAATGACATCAATTTCTTCTATATAGCTTTTCTTAGGTCGCGACCCTAAATTGATGGTTCTGCGACATCATTTGATCCTTGACTTGTAAAAGGTCGCAAGTTCAGTTCCTTACAAGTGCTTCTATTGGGCTACAGGTTGCGACATCCTTTCAAATTCTATCTTTGGTTGCACTTTAAATCTTCCTGTTTTTATGTCGCGAAATAATAGTGATGTCGTGACATGAAATGGAACCTTGTATTTAAAAAGCAGTACATAAACCTCTTTCTTTTGCAAAAGACCTCTCTTGTGGCTTCATAGGCCAGTTCTTGTCGCGACCTCAAAGTGAATTGTGCGACATCAGAATTCTCATATCCTTTTGGTGTCGCGACATCAAAGTGATGTCGCGACATGAATTTCACCATTTGATTGTTTCCTTTAGTCTCGACCATGTTTTCTTTATCGCAACCTCCTTTTTCAAGTCACGACTTCACTTGTTCAAGTTTTCAGTTTCTTCTTCAAAGCCAAATTTGTTGATGTCGTGACACCGGAATGGTAGCAGGCCCCGAGCATTCTGTCGCGACTTAATTTCTAGTCGTGACCTCAATTCTGATATGGTGATTTCTTGATTTTTGCTAAAATTTGAGTTTAGCGTATTTTCTGCCAAAATGAGATTTAGTCGATTATCAGCTTTTCTTCCAAACAAAAATCAACATTTATCTCATAATAAAAACAGGAAAAATGGATTAAAAATCTGGCGGAGTTTTGGAGCTTATCGAAATTTGAAACTTAAAATTTTTTGCTTGTCTCCGAGCAAGAAAGAAAAATTGTTTGTCTCGAACAAATAAAACAGAAGTACCCAAGGACATTTTTCTTATTCATCTGACAGTCTTTCTCATTCCACCTTGATCTGGAATTAAGGAGATACGACATCATTTAAATTTGGGTTTTGATTCAAGAATAAGACATGGTATACTTCTATCACAAAATTCTTGATAAATAGTATTTAAACGGTTATTGACAAGTCTTGTTCTCTGTGTGTGTGTAGGTCTTCAATCCTTTTCATCTTCATGTTGGATTTAGTTAATCTTCTGGGAGTTTTCTTAGACTGTTTGTCAAAATCCCATAGGCTTGTTTTTCATATTGATCTCAACTAATGTAGAGTAAAATCCAACCTTGAAGTATTCAGGAGTCTTTACGGGCTTGTAATGTTGGAGTAGGTAATTGGGTAGATAATGGAAAAAATTCGTGCCAATCTTGATTCCTACCTTTTTCTCTCTTGTTGCCTTGACTTTCACCCTTTTTCTTCTTTGTTCTTGCTGATTCTCTTCAATCTTGGCCTGATTCATCTTCATGTTGAATTCTTTTTAGGGAATTTCAATTTCCATGTGTACTTTATTTAGGCCAGTTCCTTTGTTTCTTGAATTCCTTTGCTTTTGTTTTTTAGGGTGGGAATATGTCTGATGTTTTCTTCGTGAACTACATTACTCTTAGAGAACTTTAGAACAGCAGCTCCGTACTAGTTGGCATTAGAGATTACTAGATTAAAACACCCCTACGAGCTTAATTATTCAAAAGGGGAAATAGAGCGGCAAAGACAAAACTTATTCCTTATTTCACTAAACACCTTCTTTACTTCTTCACCTCCTTCATTGTAAAAATTTGGAAATATTTTTCCCCCAAACTTGTTTCTTCCTTTATAGTAAACTTTTTTTTTGTTTTGAACTAGAAACTGGATAATATAGGCTCTTTGTTGCAGGTTTATTGAAAGGAAGGGAATTTCGGTTTTCAGTTGCTATTTTATTGAAGAAATAAGGCTTATTTGGCTCAAATCAAGGAACTAGAGAATATGCTTAAGCATATATTGAGGGTAGGCTTAGAAAAGCTCAATCTGGCAAGGATGGCCTCTATCATTTCTTGTTGGCTGTTTTCCTTCAGGTTCGCCTCAATCGATAATCAAACCAGATTGCAGGATCATGGACTCACGAGATCAAGGGAATTCCCGAGAAGATGTTCCTAATTCTGTCAAAGTTTCATAGTTTGTTGACCAAGGTGTATTATTTCTTCAAGACTTGTATTTATTTCTGTCTACTTACATTATTTCATCTAAGTGTTTTGTTCCATCGTGATAACCAATTTTCCAATTCTTACTGAGCTAAGAAGTTCATAGTCTGAGATGATACCCTAATTTCCAAGTTAATAGTTCACGCCTTGATTATTCCTGAATTTTTGTTCTTGAGAAAGAACATAATTATTTATTTGATTCATGCACAAAAAGGCATTTATTTATTTATCATGCTGAATAGAAAATGACACAAAAACAAAATTTCAGTCTACTCATAAACAATCAATTTGTAGGTCAACAAGATTTTTATTCAAATATCAAAGCATTTTGATGTGTATCCTTTCACTTACAAATAGATTAACTAAATTAGAGAAAACTCTCTATTTCTTGATCTAAAATCTATATCTTCCCTCCCGAAGGTTACGGCTCCTTGAAAATTTGGTTCACGGACCTTGAGCTCGCTCCCGAGAAGTGATTCGGTGTGAAACGAGGTTATCACGACAAATTGGAGCCCTTTCTCCTTTTCTTTGGAGCTTCTACGATTTGATGGGTTCTGATTAAACCTTCTTCCAATTCCTTTCCCATCAACCACTCTCTTGATTACACAACATTTTATGGAATAAAGAATGGAATTAGTTTGTTTTCCGACTCCATTCATTCCATAAACTCTGTGTTCGCAACCTTAGAGCTCTTTTTTTCTCTCATTCTTCCTTTTCTCCATTCTCTTTGTTTATTTTTCCTTTGTTCTCCCATCCTTTTATAGTGATTTGCGTCTCTTGGGAACTACAAGGCCATTTATTCTTTCTTTAAATTTTCAATGAATGAATTGAATGAGATTTCTCAAATTCTTGCTCCCTTGATATTTCCAACATAGGTTTTTGGGAATTTGGTGAGAATATTGATCGTTTTTTTCTTAAAGTTGTTAAATTCCCTCTAATTATTCTCCTCAAAACTGAGCATACTAAACAAATCAGTTCAATCAAGACATTGATTTCTGTTTCTGCATTAATAACTATTTATTTCAAAGATTCTGAATGAATGATGCGAAGCGAAGAAGGTTTAGGGTGAATTAACGGAGTCTAATGGAATTTGAGGTGGAGCAGTTCTTGGGTTAATGTCCATGATAAGCTATAGAGTGTGACATTAACTATTAGACCTCCTAAATTAATGATTTTCAATAATTTTATTTTCTTCTTCTTTGGACGCCCAAAATGAGAAGTTTTAACCTTCTTTATTTGACTCCGGGACTATTCTGGTCATGACTTCAAAATTTTTGGTTGTGACCTGAAATGTGGTCACGACAGGGAAAATGGTGTTGCAACATAAAAATGTTCGTTCCCTCCTTTATTTCAGTCGTGACCTCAATTTCATTATTTTGACTTTCTTTTCCACTTTTTATTTTTCACATCCAGCAATTCTTGGTTGCAACTTTTGAATTAATGTTGCGACCCAAACATAAACACTCAAATTCATAGCAATTTTCAATTTATTCAATTCCAATCAAAACAACTACAAGTCAACTCATCTTCATCATGCACAAAATTCAACAACTTCCACTATGCATCACATTCAAAACTTAAGCACCAAAACAAGATAAAAATTCCCACAAACTTTCAATCATGCTATTTCAAAGACAAACTTTAAAAATCAAATCCAAGAATATCTGCCCCTTTTTTGATACGGTATGCTAGTGAAGTTTGATTGCAAATACACTCCTTTTGCACAATCTTCATTGTCCTGTAAAACTAAAAAAAAAAAATTTCTTTACCTACTCTTCAGTCGATAATGAATAAAATCAAATTAAGCTATTAGAAATTTAAACCACGAATTTATAGAAACTATAACAAGAAAAACAAAATTAAATCAAGCTGGTGTGGATTACTTTTCCATAAAAAAAATTTGCTCAATTTTAGTCTTTAAATTGGACTTTACGCCATTGTTAGTTTCTTCATTTCACTTTGTTCGAACGAAGAGTTACTCTTCTAATTGCATTCTCCCAAGATAGTGCTTTAATCTCGACCATTAACTTTAAACTCCTCATGATTACTTTGAGTTCCCAAGTGTCATTTATTTGTGTGCTTGATACCATTGTAAATGGTCCACTCCATTTAAGACTTGACTCTGGAAAGAGTCTTAGATGCAGGTTGAATAATAGAACTACGATCTCTCTGCCTTAGATTCCCTCCTCAAAATTCGTTGATCTTGCCGTTTTGTTTTTTATCCTTGTAAGTGCAGCCTTTATCATAAGGCTTAATTCCTCGACTTTCCAATTCATTTAGCTGGAGTAGCCTGTCTTCCTTAGCAGCTTTAAAATCAAAATTAAGCTTCTTGATGGCTCACATAGCCTTATATTCTAGCTCAAGAGGTAGGTGACAAGGTTTTCCAAAGACAAGCCTGTATGGGGACATTCCCCATACATCAAACAATTGCACCACCAGGATACCTTGCAAGGGCATCTCATGCCTTTTGCTAATATTTCCCATTCTTTGGCATTGATCACATAACTTCACGCATTCAAAACAGTCCTTAAAAATAGTAGGCCAATAAAATCCTGATTGGAGAATTTTGTGGGCTATTTTATCTCCTGCAAAATGTCCTCCATATGGTGATGCATGACATTCTTGCAAAATCTTGCTGCTCACCTTAAGGTACACATCTCCTTATAATCGGATAGCTCCTCTTTTAAACAATAATGGGTCATCCGGATGTCGTATCTGTCGGAGTCCTTGCTTCTTTCTTTGTTGGTAGGCTGAGATGCAGTGGCATAGTTCCTGAAGCAAAAGTTCACAATATCAACATACCGGGGTGATTGGAGTAGCGGTGAAATAGCTTGCTCATCTGAAGAATTTCTGCTATTTCTCTTCTTTCTTCTTGTACAACAATGGGTTTCTACTTTGGCAAGTGATCAACTATCACATCATCACTACCCTTCTTGTCTTTTATTTCTAAATCAAATTCTTGTAATAATAGTACCCACCTGATCAATCTTGGCTTTGCTTCTTTCTTTGCCATTAGATATTTAATGGCTGCATGATCAATGTGTATAACAACATGGGACCCCTAAATGTATGGCCTAAAATTTTCACATGCAAATACTATTGCTAGCATCTCCTTTTCAGTAGTAGAGTAATTTTCTTGTGCTTCATTAAAGGTTTTGCTAGCATAGTATATGGCTCAACACTTTTCATCTTTCTCATCTCAATACGCTCCCATTGCAAAAATCACTGCATCACACATGATTTCAAATTCTCTGCTCCAATCTGGTTTTGCCATGATGGGAGCTTCAACTAGTCCTGATTTGATTTCTTTAAACAAGCTCGGCAAGATTCATCAAAATAGAACTTAGTATCTTTTCCAAAGAATCCGCATAGTGGTCTAGCACTTTTTGAGAAATCTCCGATAAATCTTTTATAAAATCCAAAGAAGTCCTAAGAAACTTCGATCTCGACCAGTAGCTGGTGGCATTAGATTTCTTATAATCGAAACTTTTGCTTGGTCTACCCCACCATCGTCGCAGTAACCATGTGCCCCAAGACAATTTCCTTTGTAACCAAAAATGGCATTTTCCCAATTCGTAGCTAGATTCTTGTCTTTGCACCATCAAGTAATCGTCCCTGTGTTATGTAGGCACCGCTCAAAACCGGATCCATACACCGTAAAATCATCCATGAAGATCTCCATAACTTTTCCTAGATCGTAAAATATGCACATCATGCATCTTTGGAAGGTACTGTGAGCATTACACAAACCAAATCGCATTCTCCTAAAAGCAAAAAAGTACCAAATGGGCATGTAGCGGTTTTCTCCTCGATCTTCGTGTGCAATAGAATGGTTATATCCGTAGTATCCATCAAGAAAACAAAATGAGGGTGTCCCGCCAACCTATCCAGCATCCGATCAATGAAAGGTAGGGGAAAATGATCCTTCGGTTGCAAGATTCAATTTTCAGAAGTCAATACACACCCTCCATCCTCGGTCACGCCTCGTAGGAATCAGCCTATCTCTTTTCATTTCTCGATCACAATGAATCCACCTTTCTTGAACCACATGCATCGGGCTTACCCAAGAACTATCTCGATATAGCATATATAAACCTCGCATTTAACCATTTTGCACTTCTTTCTAAAACTTCTTTCATCACCGGGTTCAAATTTCTCGATGCTTACTGTAAGTTTTTACTATCCTCCAAAGAATATTTCAGGCATGCAAACGAGGGCCGATACTCTTCGCATCTCTCAATTCGACCATGCAATTGCTACCTTGTATTTTCTCGAATTATCAAGAACTGCTCTTCTTCACTACCACGCAGCCTGGATATGATAACCGGTTTTCTTTTCCGGTTCTAAACTCATATTTAAAGGATTCAGTAATTCTTTCAATGTCAAATTTTCGCACCAGTTTCGCTTCATGAGTTTGCTGCTTCCTCGTCACATTTTATCTTAACCGCTTTCATTTATACTGAGATCGCTTCCTTTGTTAAACAAATTCAAGGCAAGATTACAATCAAGACTCTCAAGATAATCGAAATTCATCTCAATTTCATTGATAGAGCGTCACGATACAATCGCACTGACCCATCATCAGAAGACTATCGTTTACCCATACAACTGCCTCTACATTAGGATGTTCCACTTCTTTAATATTAAATGTAATCGCTTCATTTCCAACCCCGAGTGTCAATTCACCTTTCTCGTATGTCTATTAAGGCGCCTCCGCTTGCTAAGAAAGGCTCTTCCCAAAGAACAGAGAATCCCGCAGATCTTCCTCCATCTGCATGATAACAAAATCCACTGGGAAGATGAATTTCCCAACCTTGACAAGTACATCTTCAAGAATGCCTTCTGGTTATGCCATAGATCTATCAGCCATATGCAATGTAATTGTTGTTGGGGTAAGTTCCCCCAAATTAAGTCTCTGTACAACTGATAGAGGCATCAAATTTATACTGCCTCCGTAATCACATAAAGCTCTCGACCATATTTCCCATGTGAGCAGCGGAATGGTGAAACCGCCAAAGGTCCTTCATCTTTGCCGGGAGCTTGTCGGATAATGGCACCGCACGTAGCGCTGCTAACTATACCCTTAGCTATCTTTCTTTTCGCTTCAAGATTTCTTCAGAATTTCAGCATAAAGAGGCATTCGCTAATCACTTACAAATGGGATATTTATTTCTATTTTCTTGAAAATATCCAAGAATTTAGAAACTTTTCTCTTCTTGACTTCAAGTCTCTCGTGGAAATGGCACCGAAGGTATAGGCCGGTACTCCTTCCTTCTTCTCGGGTCATTATTTTCTTCTACTGGCTGACCGGGTTGCTCTTCTCCTTCCTTTCGCCTTTCTTTTTCTCGCCTCGCCTTCTTTTCTCTGCTCTCATGATGCTCAAATCCTTCCTAATTTTAATTGAATTGCCATGTAGTCTTTAAGTTCTCTAAGTATCACTAGAATGTACCCTTGCTCCCATTTGGCATATTCAGGCCAATACTCTACTTCAGGTCTCAAATTCTTCACGAGGCACTACATTCCTTCTAAAACATTTGGAGCACGACTTGAAAGTCAGTTCGACATAGTTTCTGCTCATGGAATTGCATATTCTTGTTGTCCCCATGAACCAAGCAAGATTTGTTCTTCAAATGGTCAGGGTCCCCTCGACCCCGAGTATTCATTTCGCCACCTCCTCGTCGTCGCTGGGCCGCTAGAACCTCGTGGTCGCGATATCCTTGCCGAGGATCTCCGCCCATGCCTCGGGCCTTGTAATGCCCCTCCACCATATGAGAAATTCTCATGGTTCCTCGCGTTAGATTGTAGTGTGTAGGCAAAAAGTTAGATTTGGCTTGAAATGATAACTTCGCTCGTCTACGTATTTAACCTCCTCACACTACAAGAACTTTCTTCTATTGGCACACGCACTTCTTTCTCTCATAAGCTCCTTTCCACGCTTCCTATTTCATGAGCAGTGTGCATCTTCCTTTCTTGTTTGTCCATCCTATGCATTATGGCATCCAACTTTGCCTTCATAGCTGTCATCTTGCTCAGCTCCATGACCCCTTTTCCTCTGCTATTTCCTCTTGAAAACTCATATGGAGCTTTCATATTGCATTTTTCCTGGTCTTCTATCAGATCTCTCGCCTCTTCAGTACTTTTACGTTTGAATGCTCCGCAGCATGAAGCATCAATAATACCCTTAGATGTATCATTTAAAGCATGATACACTATGTCCATCTGGGTCTTCAAATCTATATGCACGGCATCTCAACAACTCAATCTTTCCTAAGCTACATATAGGCTCTCATCTTCCCCCGTTGGAATTCCTCTCCAAGTGAGAGATGGGGGAAAGAATCACCAAGTAGGCTCTACCAATCCTTCCCAAGTATCAACCGAACCATATGGTAATGATTCATACCATGTGGCTGCTATATCTCTCAAAGAAAATGGGAAGATATGCAATTTTATCACCTCTGGCCTCACCCCATTCAGCTTCACTGTATTCGCCATCCTGAGAAATCTTCCCAGGTGCTCGTTTGGGTCTTCGGTGGGATGACCAATAAACTAATGTTGTTGAACCATTGTAATCAAGGTTGGCTTTAGTTCGAAATTATTTGCATCTAATAAGAGTCAGCCCGATTGCGCACATTCTTCCCGACACAGGCCCCGTAAATCCTCCATCAGACGCAATGGAGGCCTTCTCCGGGTCGTTGTCCCTCTGCTCTTCCTCGTCCGGGTCATGTCTCTCATCTCGCCATAGCCATGCCGCTTCTTTCGTCTTCTCAAGCTCCTAAGTGTTTTCTCCAATTGCTTGTTTCGACCAGTCGAACTCGCTTCCTATGCATTAAAAGTTTTCCTCAACCAAACACACTCAAATTAATAGGATTAGTTAAACCAAACAAATATTTTCTAATATGCCTTGTTAAAGATTAGTGGCTAAAATAGCCACCGGCTATAAAGCTATTTTTGTTCTTCTTAAAATGTCCAAATTAGCATTTCCTTCTTCGGGTCGTATCGATCTATTTAATTTTTCAACTATAATCCACACATATAAAACTGTTTGCCTTTTCTATATAGACTAAACCCCTCAAATTAACATAATTACAAGAGCCTTACACTTCTCCCGCATACATGTTACTTTGATAATTTTTCTGATAAAATAGTTTTCTCTTAATTGTTAATGATTTAAAAATAAGGGTCAAGTCTCTCGACACTGCAAGTACGGTGTCATACAAGTAGTAAAATCGAATGTAAGTCCGTGTATCATTCCCACGTAGATTGATAGCGAATTACATCAACTACCCCAACTACTAAAATTTCATACTATTTGGACTCAAAACTCATAATGAAGGTTTTATCTAAACAACACAAATTAAAAATCCCTATACTATTGAATATATTCAAATTAAGATAAAACAAAAGTAAATGAATAAAAATAAACTGTCTATAAAAGAATGGATTGAATCAGTTTCCTATGAGAAACGAAAACCATCAATGAAATACAATGGAATGTACCACCCAAAGACTAAAATCCATCGTCTATTTTACGTGACGGATTCGATTGGCCTAAGATTTCCCAATTATTGGAATCGATTTCTCCATATTCATCGACAGATATCTTCGCTTCAAGACAAGATCTAAATCCGCCACCAGCTCCAAATTTTCTTGCAAGATCTCGGGTGTTTTTTCTTCAATACTTCGCACCCATTTCCTGACAAATGTAACTTTTGCTTACCTTCTATGATTTTCGCAAAATTTCTACTACTCAATCGTGGCTCAACTCAGATCTATGGGTTCATCCTTCTCGCTAGATCCGAGCTAACACGGAATTAAACTACTCGTAGATTAAGGTGAACTCTCTGATTATTTATATTGTTAAATACACCCCCTCCGAATTTCAATTATGAGCGAACGTGGGGATTGACAAACGAACTCGCAGCTCAAGAATTGGCCAATGCTAGTCGAACATACCTAGAAAAGAATGCTCTCAACTCGTGAATCTCCGCCTCTCGTGCCACGCAGAGGGCATCCCGGATATCAGTAAGATACATTCCTCAACCCGTACTAGGTACTACTATTAGAACTTATCCATTAAAACGACATCGATTAAGTAAAAATCGAACCCAAATTAATTCCTCAGAATAAGTGTGAAAGATCAGAATTCAAATGTAAATCAAATCCAGCAGAAATGCTGCTATGATTATCGCATTGCGAATTAAGAAATGATACCAATCATGCACAACCACTAATTGCAATAAAACCGGTAAAAAATGAATTCCGCAAATTGTCTAGATTTCATAAATTTTCAGGCAGTATTACTTCAAGTTAAAAATAACATAACTAAAAATCCAAATTTTTACTGCTCTCGCAGAGATACTGTATATTCAAAACCGAAAAATTAAAAACAAAAAATAAAAAATAAAATTTACCCTAAATATACACTCTGTCTCTTCTTTCCCTTTGTCGGTAAGACTGTCGCTACTATTCTAAAGCTATCTATTTATACCAGAAAAGAACTGGCCGAATCCCCCAAAATGTACCCGGTGTGGAAATCCAAAGAAAGCCAAATTCACCGTCCTATGTCACGATCACCTCAAGTCGATGTCGCGACATAAACTTGTCTTGATTGCTCATGATCCGTCGCGACCTCTTTTCTTAAGTTGCAACCGCTTGTTCGCGAATGTTTTGGATCGTTGATCGCGACATCGTGTGTGGTCGCGACTTCATTTGCTCAATGTTCCTTCAATGTTGATGTCGCGACCTCAGTTACATGTCGCGACACCAAAAGATTACCAAATAAAGGTCATTCAAGGTGACCTGTGGATTGAACCTAGAGTTCAAAGAACACAAAACCCGCCGTTGTGTACCTACATGAAAACAGGGGAACCCCAAAGAATTAGATCCTACACCCAAAATTCTTCCACTTCAAGGAGGGAAGGGTTTTGTTTTAACCATCCTCCGAGTTGTCATCCTCTGGAGGGTGTTTGGTCAGCCTTAAATGGAAAGCAAAGGAAAGAAAATGAAACAGAGAAGAAGCGGAATAACGGGAGAGCTGAAAGCTTCTCCCCAAAAATTTATTGCAGAAGTGATTGATTGTTACAAACCTTGACTCTAGCTTATATACGGCTCAGAGCAAGGAATATTACAAAAGAAACTAAAACTAAAAGCTATTACAAAGGTAGAAATGATAAAAACCAAAAACGAGGTCATTTATACACAAAAACAGGGAGCAGACACTTTCGCTAGAAGAAAAATTTTCGCTATGATAGCGAAAATTTATAGCGAAAATTTCGCTATATAGCAAAATTTCCAGTCAGAAGCAAATGCACTGGGCTCATCATGCTGCTACTATTCCATCGCTTCTCCTCGCTTCATTTTTTCTTCTATTTTCCGCCTTCTTCCTCTCGTCCAGGATTCACACGCTGGAAGCCTGACTCGAATTCTTCATGTTCGATCGACTAACAATTTTGGCATGATTTGCTTGCAAAACCGCAAATTTGCCACAAAATGCACAAGAGAATAGTAGGAACCCCTAATGTGCAACGTGTTAATTAGAATGATTTCAGTATACAAAAGCACTCAAAACCTATAATAAATGTGGTTCAAAATAGCACTGGGCACTAATCACTCCACCTCAACCCGCTATCGTCCCCCAACTCTGGGATGGAGCTCGTAGTTTCTCTTTGCTAGTTCTATCAGCTTACAGCTTCTCGCTTCTCCCGAATGTACTCCAAAGGTTGAGAACTACGCCCCTTCAAAGTGTAATTCATAGCAAGGTAGAAGATGTTCATTTGAGTTATCTTCTCAATCCCATGCATGGGACATCTCCTCAACGACTGCTTGTATCTCTCTTAAGCATTATACAAAGACTCATCTTCTTTATGCTTGAAGGAAATAATTTCCCCTCTCCTCTCTAAAGTGAGAGCAGGAGGGACGAATTTGCTCAAATATGCTTCCACCAACTCCTTCCAATTGCTCACTTATCCATATGGTAAGGACTCAAACCAATTGGCTGCAATGTCCCTTAGTGAAAATGGGAGCAGTTGTAGCTTGATAACATCTGGATTGAATCCATCTACCTTGACAGTGTTGGCCATCCTCAAGAATCTACCAAGGTGCTCATTTGGATCTTCACTGGGCAGCTCGACCAGGCCACAATAGTGATCCGACCAACAAATTTTATATCCTGTTCCTCCCACGCCGTAGTCAAGCTACTACAAGATAGCGGTTCAGCCGAACATCAGATGGGTTTCTCATCCTATGAATGACTTACATCATGTTGAAAATGGTAAGGCTTTTATTCGATTTTGATTTGTTTCAAAAACAAAGGTTAGTAGTTTGAAAACCGATTAACTGTAAAAAACCGAAAGTGAAGTGTGAAAAGGTAACTTTGAAGATTTAGGTCACCAACTTGATAACATAGGGCAAAACAAGTGTCCTCAAGTTTTATCCTCTCGCATTATACAAGCAACCTATAGTCCAAGCCATAACCGAATCTTTGCTTAACTAGCAAACCTAACCCTAGAATCACTCCTATTTGAGTCAACACGCGCAACATGCATCTACAAATTTCTTTCGCTTTGAAACCCTAACATTCAACATCATTTCAAAGGGGCTCAGAAGACTATCTAAAAAACCACAAGGTACCTAGCAATAAGTATGCATCAGATCCTAAAGCATGGTAAGTATTGGCCAAGGTAATGACATTAAATGATATTCAACCCTATTTTGAGAAGATGGGAGCCATAAATACAAAGACTGTGAGCATTTAACACATGAGGACAACTCCGCAACTCCCACAAATCCGCTAGCTACCTCCTCTTCAGCAGCGGGGTTTAGCTGGGCATCTCGAGTCATTATCCTCAAGAGGGTTGTTTGCAGCCTAGAAAATGAGAGAAAGAGGAGAGAGAAGAGAGAAAACAAACCCTAAACAGAAAGCCGTGGAATTGTATTGAAATGCCAAGAGTTACTTAGGGTTACAAATGGGGGATGAGAGAAAGGCTACCCAATGTGTGAAAATACAAGAAAGCCTAACATATTGGCTAAAACAAGGACACGGAAGTAATACACCAAAATGAGGCCTGGCTTTGCATTAATTACAAAAGATGACAAGGCACTCGCTTATGCACTAATTTCGCTATAGCTGAAAATTTCGCTAGATAGCGAAATTTCGCTAGGTAGCCAAATTGCATGCAGATCGAGAATTTCGCTATAAACGCACTCATTTAAGAGCTTAAATTCGCTAGTTTAGCAAATGCTTTGAGATATTAAATGCATAATTTCGCTAGGCAATGAACTAGCGGGCCTGAATGCCTAGTGAAATTTCAAATTCGCTAGGATTGCGGGGGATTTTCACAAGATTGCAATTTAGCAATCCCAAATAAATTTTCTAATCTTGTTAAATTCCCCGGGTTTGTATATTCTTCACTGCCGCACACCGCATCCTCATCAGATCATTTCTTCTCACTTTGCCTTCATTCCTTCATTGAATTTTGAGATGCTCACAGCCGATAAATGGGTTCAATCTTCATGGATCAACATATATTTCGATATTGAACCTCAGCAAGTGCAAAACCCGCAAAATAAACTAAAAATACCCTAAATCCAAGATAAGTGGCTACTAAGAAGACCTTAACACTCAATTGGTTTAATTGACACATGATTAGTGCGCAGCAAGCACTCAAAACCTATCTCAAATAAAGGCTCAAATAGCACTTGGGTACTAATCACACCCCAACCAAACGCTGTTGGTCCCTTAGCAATGCAAAAACAAAAGGAGATGGCTGCAATGACATTTTCAAAAGTTTATGATTCAAAAAGAGCCAGACATACAAATAAACATTACCTTTAAATCAAAAATCGACACCAAGCCAAAACCGATACTTAAAGAGCCAAAAACCATACAAGAAATTACTTTAGGTCACAGACCCATGGTTCTCAACTCAATTTCCACCAAAGTCTAATGGTTCTTTATGTAACCAGATCGAGCCAATAAATTGCAAAATCGTCCCCTCCCAAACCCAGGTACCGGCTGGCCTTAAGTTGTTGAACAACTCAGAGGAAAAGTTACACTCTTCTTTCTTTAATCAACTACATTGTAGGCACTTTCAAAACCATTTCACCAAAGTCCGTGGTGAATCTGGTCCACCGATGACTCCCCAACCAATTAAGGTTTAGGCATCAAGCCAAAAGGATCATTGACCACAAACTCTACGTGCTTCACCCCGCACTCGTAAAGACTTCGAAAATCACACCTACAAATCGCTTAAACTCTACCTATCCACCCATGTAACTAACACTGCTTACGACCCCAACCAATTAAGGCTTAGTGGCATCGGCTTCATGCTTTCTCACGATACCCTGACCGTGTTCGTGTTTCAAGTGCAAAGTCACTAATTTTATTTTTTCTCTTTTCTTCCTTTCTTTCTTTTTCTTTGCTTTTTTCTTTCCTTTTCAACACTACATTGGTCTTCAAATGTGGGTAACACAAATCTATCCTAGAATGCCAACATGCCTAAGGCCGGCTATGCAAAGTGAAAGGAGGTAAACAAATTCACAGCCTATTGAAACAATTTCCAGCGTGTGTGACCAGATTGGCGAGAAATGTTCAAGTTAAGCATGCTGGAACTTCAATTGACCAAAAATTATATCAAACATGGAATTTGTTCTAACATAAAGGTGATAAACAGGGTTTCAAATTTTCCATTTAAAGGCAATTCAATTGCCTAATTAAAGCAATTCAATTGTTCAATTGAAGCAATTCAATTGTCCAATCACACAAAAACGATTACATAAGGTGGAGGCAATAAAAGTATATGCAAAGTGTGTATATAGATAATCAATAGCTTTGATATAGCCAAATGGCTGGGCACATGCATACCAAAGCTAAACATAAGAAAAAATATCACCGCTACTATGGCTAATACATGAATCCTAAACAAAATTAGTAGGCGCTGATAAAGCCGTAACTATACAAAAACATAAAGAAACTTAACCACCTCACCGCTATGGTGGTGGCTCCAGAATCACGCCGCCGCAGCCAAAACATCCAAAGAGGCTGCTGTGGTAGTGGCCTCCTCTCTCGATCCTAACACGAGAAGACCTGTGTGAGTCATAACTGGCCGCAAAGATGGAGTGACACCGAAGTCAACCTTCGATCCTCGTGCTGCCCGGGTAGCAAACAAAGAACAAATAGCATCCATCACACCGCCATCTCTCTCGAAATGGCATGAACGCATTCGCGAATGATGGTCGTGATATGACGGGTCAGGAGTGTTCGCCGCAGCCTGCGGATGTAGCATATGCATGAGAGATGAGGGGACATATATGAACTGACTCCGCTCTACCTACTCCCTGGCCCTATCATTGGAGAGCAATGATATGGGCATGGCCATCACTCGCCCATCACAGAATCAGACACTGATCCTCCTCTCTATCCGGGCCCTCCGAAACCCCAAGTGCTCGAGGACCCGCACATGCAGTCCCTGCATCGCAAATGCAGAGACTCTCCCGTCGAACCAGCCCTTCCGGTGGACCTTTTCTTCAACACTAAGAGTCATCACCAGCCAGAGGGACTAAACCAAGATCCCTCCGAGATCCGGGGCAGAAGAGCCTCCATGGCTCCTCCGCCCAGCAGTGTACAGTACATACGCCGTAGCGAATAAGCCGGTCCTCGCGAGGTGATCACCGGGGCCAAAGATCTACATGAGCGTCAAAGAGTATCGTCTGGCCGTGGTGTTCTGGCCAAGATAACGATCTCCCGCCGAGGTGGGGTGGGCTCCAAGCTCGATAATCTCAAGATCGTCGGCAGATAGCCTAAAGCCGGAATATCTGCCGCCGGCGCACTCCCCGCATCGCCTACGGTGAATCGAGCTCAAGCTGACCACCGCTTCCCCGATGTCATCGACAGAACCGCAACCACCCGTGGATAATAGTACTGCCGTGGTCATGGCGGGGCAATAGAGTGGAGTGGGGCCCTCGAATCAACCTCATAGAATCCCCGAACCTGGATCAACCACAATGACGGATATCGTAGCAAGACTCCCGGCGGAAGTCCCGAGTATAGAGCGACATTCCTGAATTAAAATTGACAAACAATCCGCCGATCCCGGGAGGCGGCGACAACCGGGCCGTGAAGATGTCGCCTCCGCACCGGACGTGGTAGGCGATGGCCAGGCTCGATGAAGATGACTCACCGAGCCTCGATGTGGCGGACGGCCAGGCCAGCCCTAGCTCGCTACCGAGGTACAGTGACTGTGGCCCGGTCCCATCCGAGTTCGACACACCAACCGAGGCTCGGATCGCGGACTGGATGGTCTTGGGGCGGGGCAGGGCTATGCAGGGCTGCTCCTCTCGCTGCAGTATGCCCATCGGCCGGGCCGAAGGCGGGACCCACCTCAGTGAACCATAGGCGCCAATCAAATAAGAAACCGGAAGAGGATCAGTGGTAATGACACGGGACTGCGCCAAAGGCGATCTAGGGCTCAACTAACTAATAGTGAGCTACTCACGAAATAGGACACTGACGACTCAGGGCTCGCTGGCTATGGCTCACACAGGCTCTGTAATAGCCAAAAAAAAAAAACTCGATAGTGGATGAACTGCTGGGGCAGGGCAAGGCTAACTGAGCCAAGGGACCTCACGCGGCTACTAACGGTCATGTGACTCGGTGTATGGTGGCTGAGGCTCGAGGGCTGCGATGACGGACCCGGCTGGAGCGGCAGTGACCTAGGGCTCGGTCGTGGTGCGCGCGTTTGGTCTGTGAACGGTCGTGTCGGCGGTGGTGTGGCTCGATCGAGCGGGGCACGAGTGGAAGTGAGGCCGGCCTACGGTGGCGCGGGGGTAATGGTGCGGCGGGACTCGAGTGCGAAGCTCGGAGGCACGGCGGAGAATTTGGGAGGCAAATGAAGGTGTGAAAAACTGAGCCTCTCCTCTCTTGGGACCTCAAAGGGTAGCCGAAGAGCCTTTTTCACATAATTTCGCCATTTTAGCGAATTTGGCCAAATCTGCTTCACTTCCTGCACTACATAATTTTGAGCTTAAATATTAATAATAAAAAAAATTATTATAAAAATTAATATAAAATACTATGATAAAAAAAATTTAAATAGAATACTATTATATAAACAAAGTTACTAAATATGGAAAACTGCTAAGTTAAGAAACTTTCTAAAAATAATAGAAATTATTGAAATTGACTAAATTAAAACAAAAAGCAAAATTGTTGAGCGCAATCGGGTTTGGGAGCAAGACTTGATTCAATTTCAAAAATTTACTCAAGGAGGGTCAAGGAGGATGATCTCCTCAAACCCTGCAGTGGCCTGAGCTGTCTCCTTGTTGTTGGACTTTCCATTGGTGACGTGGTCCTCGCTGATGGATTCTGAATTGATCAATTGCCTTACAGTGGGTGATGATGGCAATACCAACACACTTGCTGCACCTTGGCTGACTATTCCTTGCAATTCTTGGACACTTAGCTTTCCTGCATGCTGACCATTTGAACCAACTTCATCAGTCATGTGATTTTCATCTTCTGGCAGCCTGTGTTTGTTGTTCAAATGGAATATGTTCCAACTCCAAGGTCATGTTATAAGCATTAAGTTGCATGACTCCATTCCGGCAATTGATGATTGCATTGGCGGTAGCCAGAAATGGTCTTCCTAGGATAATTGGCACATGATTGGGTTCATTTGCAATTGGCTCAGTGTCAAGCACTACAAAATCCACTGGGTAGTAGAATTTGTCTATTTCGTATAAGACATCCTCAACTATCCCGCAGGGTTTTCAACGTCTATCGACTGATGAAAGTGTGATGTTGGTAGGTTTCACTGAAACTAAGCTGCTTGTACGAATATGGCATTAGGTTCACAACGGCTCCTAAATCAAGTAGGGTTGTCCCATGCAAATCCCACGATATTTACTGAAGTGTGGAATCCTGGATCCTTGCCATTTATTTGGATTCTTGCTTTGGATTATGGCAGTGACTTGTTCAGTAAGAAATGCCTTTTTCTCAATGCCTAATCCTTTCTTGATTGTGCAAAGATCTTTCAAAAACTTTGCATAGGCAGGGACTTATTTGATGATGTCCAAAAGAGGTATGTTGACTTTCACCTGCCTTAGGACTTCTAAGATACCTGCCTGCTGGGATGCCTTCTTCTTGCTTCCTAAGTGCACAGTAGTAAGGTGGCATGCGGTGCTTCATTGAATCTCAGCCCGGGAAAATGTGTTCGCTCCAATTCTGCCCCATTCTGAACCTCAACAGACTTTGGCATGGGGTGATCCAGCCTCTTTTCCATATATCGGGGTGATTATAGCCTTAACTTCATCCATTCCTGAGTGCTGGATGACCCTACCTCATGGATTCCCTTTGGGTTTAGTCTTTGTTTGTGAGAACCTCCTCTTTCACCGCACCTCAGAATATTGTTGATCTTTGGGTGAGTTACGTAGGTTGTCAATTCTTTGTTTAGATTGCTCTCGAGCCGCTCCTTCTTTTGTTCGAGTGCTTTCTGTTAATCCTTTGTGCCAGTTGCACATTGATCCCCTTTTGTTCTTCTACAAAATTGCCCACCACCTTACTCCCAAGCGAAAGCGTTCCCACGGGTGGGGATGGTGGTGGTTGTGGACAAGTGGGAACCAAGCGTAGTTTGGCACTGAGGTACATAGAGCGAAGTGGGCTTCCAGGAAAGGTTAGGGTGATTCCTCCAATTGGAATTGTAAGAATTTCCATATGGGGCATTGGGTTGTGGTGGCTTGTATTGTCCTACAGTATTTGCACATTCTGACATCAAATCCTTCACTGTGAGGGCCATTGGATACTGTTCTTCTGGGTGGGGAGTGGATTGGAAATTGATGCATGGATTGGCTGTACGGGATTTCGATCCTTGCACACTTCATGGAGCCGTTTTCCTTCAAGTTCTCCACCTTCTAGCTAAGGTTGAAATTCACAGCTTTCATTTCTATGTCCTCTACGGCCGGTCTTAAATTCCTCCTAAGGTTGGTGGGAGCCTCATTGATGTTTCCATTTCTCTCGGGTTTGGTTCATCCCACCCCTTAGAAGTTTCAGCCACATAGTTTAAAAAATCCATGGCTTCATCAGGATGCTTGCTCAGAAAATCTCCACCACACATGGTTTCTAACAATTGTCTCATAGCAGGAGACATACCTCCATAAAAGTGGTTCACTAACATCCAGGTATCAAACCCATGGTGTGGGCATGCACTGATGGTCTCCCATAAATCTCGACCTTGGTAAAACCTCTATGAAATCTTGAGCTGCGAAAGGTATAGATTTGTCTCTTCAAATTGATGTTGGTCTTATGAGCGAAGAACTTCTTTAGGAATTACGCTGCTTGTCGGCCAATTTCTTATGGTTCCTAGGCCTCGATGAGTTGGGCCAAATCAGCCTTGTCCTTTAGGGTCAATGGAATGCTTTCAGCTTTAGCAAATCCATGTCAATCATACCTTCCTTAAGGTAGTGCAACTTCCTCAAAATCCCTTAAATGTGTGTATGGATTTTCATTTTCCATACCATGTGGTATGTGGGAGTAGGGGGTACCAAGTAGGGCCTCAACGCTACATCTTCGACGAAGTGCAGTGCAGGAAGGGGCACTAACTCTAGGGGGGTGGATGTGGTCCCTCATTGATCTATATGCAGTTGGATTCATTGGGGGACCTTGCTGACTCTGCTGTTCTTCAGGCAAAGGATCCATGGTATCAGTGTGTACACTGACTTCACTGCTTTGGTCAATTTGTGTACTGATTCTCTGCAGTCTACCTGAAGTGTCTCTATCCCACTGGTGCATAAACACCTGTTACTGTTTCAGAGACAACAAAGAGCACAACAAAACTTGGCAAAAAGAGTTAGGGTTAGAAAAGATAAAAACTGACTGTAAAAAAAAACAAAAACAGTGAAGTTACTGCTAAGTTGTGAAAACTTGCAGTTACTGCAACTGGGTTACAAAAAGGTTCAAAAAGGTCACCTTCACTTGTAATGAGGATTACAAGTACACTTCAACTCATCAAACGTAGTTTGGCACCATCCCCGGCAACGGCGCCATTTGATTCGTGCCACAGTAGGGTGATCCGGAATCAACAAATTTTATATCCTAAGTTCCTCCCTCTTTGCCGTAGTCAAACTCTTTGTGATATGGCAGTCTAGAATTGAACACGGGGATAGGTTTTCATCATATGAATGACTTGCATCGGTGTTGAAATGGTAAGGCTTTTTTATTTGGATTTTTGGATTTGTTTCAAAAGCAGGTGTGAGTGGTTGAAAGCGGTCTTTGTAAGCGAAAGTGAAGTGTGACAAGGTGGCTTTGAAGATTTAGGTCACTAGACATGGGGCAAACAAGTCATACGGGTTTTATCCTGGCATGACAAATGACCTATGGTAAAGTATGCTTAGGATCTTTGTTTAGCCTTAAACTGTCTAGAATCACTCCTATTTGAGTCAACACAGGCAACATGCATCTACAACCCCTTTTCGGTTTGGAACCCTAACATTCAACATCATTTCAGTGGCTCGTAAAGACCATCTAAAAAACCACAGTGCATCTAGCTATAAGTATGCCTTTGTATCTAAAAGCATGGTAAGTATTGGCGGTAATGACATTAAATGATATTCAACCACATTTTGAGAAGATGAGGCCATAAATCGATACTGTGGCATTTAACACATGGGGACAACACGCAAGCGCCCCACAACCAAGCTAGCTACCTTCCTCTTCAAAGCAAAAGGGGCTTAGCCAAGCATCTCCTTGAGTTGTCATCCTCAAGAAAGTTTGGTAGCTGAAAATGAGAAGAAAGAGGAGAGAAGAAAAAACAAACCCTAAAATGAAAGCTGCTGGAATTGTATTGAAATGCCAAGAGTTACTTAGGGTTACAAAATGGGGGGGCTTATATAAGCCACCCAATGTGTGAAAACACAAGAAAGCCTAACATATTGGCTAAAACAAGGGACAAGGAAGTAATACACCAAAATGAGAGTCGGTTTGCATTAATTGCAAAAGATGACAAAATGAGTAATTTACGCCTATGCAGACCAATTTAAGCTATGTAAGCGAAAATTTCGCTAAGATAGCGAAAATTTCGCTAGGTAGCGAGTACGAGAGATAGCGAATCGGAGAATTTCGTATGCCTTTAACAATTCGCTAAAAATTACTGTTCATGCTGCGAAATGTTTTGAGAGATAGCGAAAATGCATAATTTCGCTAGGCATAGTAACTAGCGAATTTTGAATGCCTAGCGAAATTTCTCAATTTCGCTAAGATTGCGAAATTTTCGCTATGATTAAAAATTTACTGTAATCCAGCAACCCCATAATCTTAGCGAGAAATTCCTGGGTTTGCATATTCTTCTTCTTTTTGCTACTTGCATCCTCTCTTTTGCATCATTTCTTCTCACTTTGCCTTTGTTCCTTCATTGAATTTTGAGATGTTTGAAGGCTGATAAATGGAGTTCAATCTTCATGGATCAACATATATTTCGATGAACTACAAGTAACTATAAGCACAACAGAAACAACCAAAAATACCCTCTAAATGGCATAGTGATACTAAGAAGACCTTAACACTTCAATTGGCTTAATTGAAAAAGCATGATTAGTGCAAAAAGCACTCAAAGGCCTATCAAATAGGGCTCAAAATAGCACTTTTGGTACTAATCGGTGCCCGGTGGAAGCTGGATTTCTCTTGCTTATTTATGGTGATTAGAGCAGGCTTCAATTCGAAGTTGTTTGCCTCTATGTGTGGCTATCTCACAGCTGAGTATTCTTCTCTGATGATTGACTTCCAAAAGTCCTCTATTGTCCTCTATCTCTACTAAGGTCTCTCAATTGGAACTGGTAAATTCTGATTAGTCTCACTCTATTCTACCATGGTTAAGGTTTCTATTGTCGCTCTTTCTTTCTTGAGATTTCTGAGTGTCTTCTCTAGCTCAATGTCCAGTGGAAAAAAATCAGCTCCAATCCTCCTATGCATGTAAGAATCACCTGAAATTATAGCACACTAACATCAAAGTAAGTTCACTAAATAGACATTGATTATAACCTGATTAGCATAAAAGAAAGATATGCACTGAATCCACTTCTTTAGTCAAAACTCTTTTTGTATTTTTCTAAAAAAAAAATTGATAAAAGATAAAAATGTCCAAATTAGCAATTTTCTTTTTGGTTAGAATATTTATCTTGAAACTCTACTTCAATCCTCGGCAATGGCGCTAAAAACATGAAATACACTAAACAATATGTTCAACTCATTTCTAACACTGCTACCAAAGACTTATTTAGTCCCCGGCAACTACGCCAAAAACTTGCTAATGACCAAAATATGTGAAGACTATTTTCTAGTGTTTTATATAATATTATGTAATTAAAACTCGTTTTGGTCTAAATCACTGCAAGTGCACAGGTCATACAAGTAATAAAGTGGATTATAAGTCTAGATATCATTCCCACACGGATTGATGAGAAAATCTAAAGATCAACTACCCCTACTACTCAAGAGAATCACTATTTGAACTACTGTTTTCTATGATTTGTAAAATAGCTAACAAAACTGTAATGAAAATGATTTTTATAAAATTTTCTTTAATTAAAGAAAGTCTAAACAAGAAGAATTAGAGATTTCAATGAGTGGAAATAACAATGGGAATAAAATCAGTGTTATGATTATCGATTCGCAGCAGGTTCAAAAACAAGTACTATGAAGGACATTAATCCTAGATTTGTCCAAGAGTAGGGTAGTATAGCCTTGGAATACCTCCTGACACTACACATTTCACTGTTTGGCATACCATATTCCTAAACCAGGTCAATGGGTCTAAATAGCTACTTTTAGGATTTGATCCTTTATAAGATTTGGTTGTTTTTCCTAAACCAAGACTTCACACCTATTTTCAGATCAAGACCTGTCATTTCATGACGTGGTAACACAAGAATTCTCCAACACAATTGGTACCTCGGTCTCTAATTTATTAGAATCCTCTTTCTCCTTGATTAGAATCTATACTAACACAGGATAAAAATCATTCTGCCAAATTGAGATGAGACCTCCAAAAATTAAACTGATAAATCAGTAGATGGTCTTTATACCTCGAGAACACACTTCTACTATCACCTATAAGGGAACCTTGAAGTCAAAGGCTAGAACATCATCAATGATTTATCAAAGTGATCCTTAGGGTGCATTAGTTCAAAGGATATCATTGCAATATACCCCAAGTTACTGCTCTTTGCTCTCAAGTCGACCATCTCTGTGTCACTCAGAGGGATCTTGGAAATTATAGCACATATACATCTCTTTCTAGGTATAAAACGCTAATATTTGAAACAAATCATTACAAGAGCAGTACCAATTAAATCAATCCAATTCTCATACCCAAAACATCATTTAATACTACAAACAATCATCAAAACACAAAACTCCTTCCTAAAGGGAGCTCATCCTTCCATAATTGGATCACAAATGACAATGACTAGTTGATCAAACAAATTCATTGAAATTATAATCAAACTGAATATACTAGATTCCAAAAAATTTTCCAAATTCCACTTGAATTTAGACATTAATGAAACTCAACATACAATGATCTCAACTCCACATTTCAGCTCAAATCGACTACTCTAATCCTAACAGAAAGAAAAATCAATCTAGAAAATAAAATAAAAGGAAAAGAAAATTAAAATAAATAAAATAAAAAGATAAATATATACAAAAGAGACTTCAACTCCTCCAAAAATCTCAAAAACTAGCTAAAAGCCGCTGAAAGGTTGCACACTCCACCCTAGGAGCTTCTATTTATAGGCCCTAATCATTAGGCCTTGAAAACGAGGCGACAACACGATCTTCGAAAAGCCCAAAAATTTCTGCCCTAGTCGTGCTAATGTCATGGTTGATGTCATGATATTGTTGTTGTGATGTCGCGACATTGCTTTTGGTGTTGCAACTCTGAATTTTGCCTATATGTACAATGTCGCAACTCTGGTTTTCAATGTCGCAACATTGCTTTGATGCCGCCGTTGATGTCTTGGTTTATGTCGTGGTTGATGTTGTCACCATTAATGTCGAGACATTGCTCTTCGATGTCGCGACATTAGTCGGTCATCGGTGTCACAATATTGATCTTTTCTATTCCACTCTCCTTAACCGATGTCGCGACTTTGCTTTTTCGATGTCACAACATTTTTTTTCTATTCTTAGTCCTAATGTCAATGTAACGACATTGATCAACCGATGTCGCGACAGCTTCAATGTCACGACATTGGTTACCCGATATCGCGACATTGTTGTCAATATTGCAACTCTGCATGATGTCGCGACATTGTTCAACTACAGTTGTGACTTTGAATTTGATGTCACAACATTCTTCAGCCAATGTCGCGACATTCGATTTTTGCTCCCCCTTTTTTTGCTTTTCTACTACTTTTTTCTTCTTTTTATTAAATTCTTACAAAACACAAATCTGGGTGAAGACTCCATAATTTTTCATTAAATTGCATTTTTAAGCCTTAATTATTCATGAAAAGTGGCCCTAAAAATATATGAGATTTAGACTCATCATGTGTCAAGGCTGAATTTCAGCAAGTTTTCCTTTCTTTCTTGGTCAATAGGGATGTCCTAAGCTCTATATAAGAGCCCTTTGATGTACTTGTTTAGAAGACATTAATGAATAAGAATTCTTTTGTGAGGCTTTCTTCAATTTATGGTTCTTTTATAATCAAGGGGATGGGGTTACTTTCCTTTTTTCTTAATGCTTTTGGTTCCATATAACCAAGGGGACAAAGATGCAACATCTTTTCTTACAGCTCTTGATTCAATATAGTCAAAGGGACGAGGCCACTGTTCTAGATCGTGTTTGAAGATCCTTGGAGTAATCTGCAACAATTGGTATATCTCGAAGCAACACGCAGCGGGGTTCACATCTAATCATATATAAAAATAAACCACAAATTTAATATGAATCAAGGAAAATAATGCATTAGGTTCCAAACAATCTTCCCTAGCTAAAAGATTTAGCTATCCATAATCATAAATGATTCAACAAATGTCTTTCAAAATAAACATTGTTCTAAGAAGAAAGAGAGGAAGATAAAACAAGCTTTAATTGCAAGTTTAGGCTTTGAACTCCTTTTTAATGGTGGACTCGATCCTTCCCCTTGATTGTTCTCCATGTTCTTCTGGCTTTCTCTGTGTTCTCTCTCTCCAAAATCTTAAACTCTCCGTCCCTCCAAGGTAGTGTTCCTACCACTTTTATAGATGTAAGATTAGGGCTCAAAAATAGGAAGTTATGAGTTGTGGGCCGCCGGTGACATAGCGACATGCTTGACCCACATCGCAATGTGAGATTGAAGTCGGTGTTGTGTGTCTCGGCCACGTCGTGAAGTGTGAAGACCACGTTGCTACGTGAGGCAGTTACTGTTTGGAAGTTTGCCTATGTCATGTTGCGATATGGTGGGTGATTAGTGCCCAAATAAAAGCTATTTTTGAACCCCGTTGTTGAGTTTGCGCACCCTTTTGTAGTACTAATCCAACTTTTAATTTTAACTATCACATTGGGTTGTCTCGCTATACTACTCGATCGTATTTTCAGAGCTATTTTTGTGTTTTCAGAGCTAAACTCTCAAAATTATCGAGTCAACTCCAAGCAATCTAAGAATCCAAGTTGAACCCGGGATGCAAATCAAAACCAGAGGAGTTATGCTGCAGTAAACATAAGAAATGGGCCACTGCAAATTCTCAAGTAGGTCATAAAATTCTCAGAACCTATGAAATTTCGCAGGTTGCAAATTTTCGCAACCTACTTTCCATATTTTTTACCTAGTCCCCGTTTAACCTTTTTTTTTTGTAACTTTTCCTAAAATACCCTTCATGTAATAGTGGTATTCCATGTATTTTGGTAATTTTGCTTGTTTTGGGGGCTATATAAGCCCATTTTTACTTACTGTAAAGGGACCTTTTTCATTCTGCATCATTAATACAGACTAAAGGGAGGTTTCCCTATTCTTTCTTTTCTCTCTCATTTTCCCTTTTCTCCTCATTTTCTTAGTCGCCAAACACCCTCTCTGCTGACGTATAACTCAGAGGATGGTGTTAAACCCTTTTCTCCTTGAAGAATAGTGGCTACTGTGGCTACTGCCAGGTAACCAATGGTTCTCTATGTTTTTAACGCAAGCATTTATTGGCATTTATGTTTTTATCTCTCACTCCAAGTTTAAATCCTCAGATGCACCTCATTGACCTGTATTTCTGGCAATCTTTTAGGGTTTAGTGGGATGCTTATTGCAGATCCACCGAGACCCTAAGTTAGTTGCCATTTATTTGTTAACAGAAGGTAGATCAAGGAGATACCACTCAGTTTCGAGAACATTCTATGTTCCATAAACAAGTACATTTCAAAAAGGAAAATTATTAGGGTTTAGTTTTTTTAGCCAAATGAAGATCCGGTTCAGGAAATGACTATAGGTCATCCTCCCAAACGCGAGGAAAGGGACCCAAGGACCCCTTAGTTACCTTAGGATTTCAAACCCTGTGGCCCGATCTTCAAGGAGTTCTTTTTATACTTTTCTTCACCTTGTTTTCGGGTCGAATTACTACCCCTGTTGTTTTTATCGAACCCTTAACCAAATTGAAATTCACCATTTTGAGCCAACTGTTAATCATTTGTGCGAAGAAAACCCATCCCTATGTTTTACCCTAGAACCACTATACTACAGCAGCTATGCGACGGCTGTAGGAGGTCTAGGTTTATAAATATTTTTTATTCCGAGCACCAAATCTCTAACCTCTATTGCATTTGAATACGAATCAAATGGCACCGTTGCCGAGGATGGTGCCTTAATGCAAGTGATGAGCTGTTGAACTTGTGATCCTCATCATAAGTATTGGTGAACTTTTATCTCTTTCAATTTTCCTAGTGCCATCAGTTAGGTTAATCACTGTCACCTGTCCATACACAATTTTTTTTACAGTAACCTATTTGGTAGCCTTATTTTTTCTATCTCTTGTTGGTGTTCTGTTTTGTCATATAGGAGTTTATGCACCAGTGGGATAGGAACACAACAGTGCATTAGTAAGAATCGTTCCACAGAACAAAGCTTGGTGAAGTGAGCTTGAATGCTGATCATATGGAGCCTCCACCCGAGGAAACAGTTTGAGCTAACAAGGGCATGAGGAATCCCACCTACATAAATCCATGAGGGACCACATACAGCCTCCCAAGGGTGAGTGCACCTCATGTATCAGGCCCCTCAATCGGAGAACATGATTGTTTTACCTACATTATGCCTCTACTCCCCACTTCTTCCATGGTATGGGAGTGAGAACCCCTACTCACACATCCGGGAATTTGAGGAAGTCTGCAACACCTTCAAAGAGGATGCTTCCACATGGGATCTGATTTTTGAAAGCTGAAGTTTTTCGATCAAGGATAAGGCCAAGATTTGCTTAACTCTTCGAGGCCGAGGACCATTCGAATTGGACGTAAATAAGCCGAAGCTCTTGAAAGAAATTTTTCTCCACACATAGAACCAATAATCAAGAGGCAGATGGCACTCGCAGCCTCATAAAATGAGAAATTCTACCAAGATCGAAAGGTACTTGGAACCATCAATGCCTGTCCACCATGGCTTTGACACATGGATGCTAGTCAATCATTTTATGAGGAATTGTCCCCGCTATGAAACACCATTAGAGACAATGTGTGGAGGGGGACTCGCGAGCAAGAACTAAAGAAGCCATGGATCTCCTAAACCACGAGCCGAGACATTGTCACCGGCTCACACTTTCTTTCTCTCATTATGCGCGCAGTGATGGATCAAAAACATCAACACAAATTTATAGCGTTATTACCATAGGACTATTGTCTAACTCAAAGTTAATAATGTCACATGAAACTTGTTTATTATATTTCTTTAATATGTTACCGGGACAAAAGCTTGGTTCCTGAAGAATAGATAGATTCTTTCTAGTTTTGATCCATGATTCTCAAGCAATGATCGAACAAGCACAAAAGTGGATTTAAGTCCGTACATAGATCCCACAGAGATCTCAAGAATTCTCAATCAACTACCCCGACTACTCGCCTCCCATACTATTTCCTGACTACTTATTTGAAATTGATATATCCCTACCAACCTTGAGTAATGAAAGAATAAGGATATGTAAACTAGAACAAAATGAAATAATGCTTAAAACTAAAAGAAATAAAAAAATTAAAGAATCGGTCTCTGATCGCTATTTAAAGGAACATTGAAAATACGCCTATTATGAAACATCTTGTACTCGCAGACTACTTTGTAACTTGCTTCATGAACTTCTCATTTAGAAACTGGCCTCAAGGAAAAAGGTAATGCCATGTGATCTCTCTCCTTAATGACATATTCATCATCTAATCTTCTTCCCGTTTCCTTTCGAATGCAGATTAGATAACTACTTTAATCCGAGTTGCCTTGTTTCGTGTATTTTTCTTTTTCAATACTATACCTGGTAATTATGGACTATAAACCTTAGCTCCTAAAACATGTGCAGTTACTGGGTTTACACTATACTCGGTTTCTCATCCTCACCCGAACAGTCATTCTTTTCCTGATTAGATCCTTTGTTAACATGGGATTGAACTTACTGTCAATCGAGGTAACTCTTCGCTCATTTTAATTGATAAGTCATTCAACCTATTCTCTGCTTCAAGTGAGAAAGAAGATTTATCGAATAGAATTCACAAAGCCCATTAGATCCCCAATATTAGTGGCTCCCGTGATACCCTTCGATATTATTCATCACTGTGAATGCCTTCGTGTCACCTATGCTTCCTTAAAATCAGAGCGCATGAAACAATCCTATTACGTATTAGACATTAATATTTGGACCGACAACAATAACAAAACCAGCAAGGTATTCAAGACTGAGTTCAAGAGACTCGATAAATTTCTCCAAAAAGATAAATTCTGTAACAACAGTAATTTCAACTAAGTCGGGTTTCTAAATTACTTCATTACACTAACTGCAGTTTCTCTCGATCAAAGAACTACCAACCGAACTAGAAGTTCGACCAAAATTTTGTTTGACTTCAAACGAACCAGCAAGAATTTTGAAAGAAAATAACATTCGCATTCAGCTTCAACTTCAACAACTAACTCCTGATCCAAATTCAAATGAAATAACACCCACCCTAATCTAATCTAAAATAACAAAGAAACAAAGAAAAATAAATAGAAAATTAAAATACACGTAGCCTTCTGGCCAATTCCAGACTTCTCTTCGAAAGCCGCCGAGCCGCTTCCTTCTCGTAGCACCGCTATTTATAGGGTTCTCGAGTCACCCTAACTTCGATGCACTTCCGTGGCTTCAAAATAATCGCCCATTTGTTTGTTCATGTCGCGACCACCGGCGATCGCCGCGACCTGACTTGATGTCGCACCTCCCTTCACGCCGCGACTTCACCGTTTCACTTATGAGTCAAAGCCTACGCTCGCGACTTCAATCATAACGTCGCTTACTTCACCTTCCCCGCATTGTGATCTCTGAGGTTGCGACTAATCATACGTCATGACTTCGTTTTTCTATTCGTCTATAGTAGAAACTTATCCGGGTCGCTGACTTGCCTTTTTAACACCCTTGATCTCGATGTTCATACCGACCGATAAATGTGACCTTCATTCCTTGTAATTGATGCTGCGCATTCACCTAATGACGCCGTGACTTCACCTTCTGCAGCCAGAGCTCTTTTTGAGGTAGTGAAGCTTTTCTATTGTCGTGACTTGTCTTCAAGATCTTCGATATGATGTCGCTGACAGTCAAATGATGTCACACCTCCATTCTTTTTTTGCGCCTAATGTCGCGATCATCGAAGGACGCCGCTTAATTCTCCTTTCTTTACAAACTGATAAGGCACTAATCATGACGCTACACCATGATTCCTTTCAGGAATCGGGCTGTCACCACCAACTAACTGGCACTGGACCTCGATACCTTGCGCTTGATGTCGCGACCTTCCATCAATGTCGCAACCATATACTTTTGCAATGATGTAGTCACACTATCGACCGATGTCGCAACCATGATGTTTTTGCACTGATGTTGCACCACTCGACCGATGTCACACATCTTCTCCGAGTTAGCGGTTTTGATGTCTCTATCTATTCTAACCGCTGCCGACTCCTATGTTCGGGCCTCTCGAAAATCTTTGCCCGCAACTTCTATCTGTCACGACCTCCATGTCTACTCCGCTTGCTTTCACTCTGGTCACGACTATGGTTTCGCGACATCACGTCTACTTCTTCATTAATTTCGTCGCCCTGACGGAGTTTCTACGCGACCTCAAGAGTTCTTCATTACCCGCTTTCATGTCGCACATCAAGTCCTTCAAAATTAGTTATAATTTCCTTACTTGAGAAGGTTGTTCTTGGTTTTGTAGTCAACTCCTTGTCGTGCTAATTTCATGGTGGTATCACGACTTCATTTATTCCGCTTGTGCTCGCAACGTCGCAATGATGTCACGACATGAACTTCTTCATTCGATCGTTTCTTTTATTTCTCTAATTTAAGTCATATTTTGTTCCCAACTTCCTTCTTCAGTCACTTAATTTCACTCTATTCACTCTTCGCTTTCTTTCTTCAAAGCTAAATTTGTTGAGGTCGTGGACTTGAATTGTCGAAACCGCGACTTCCTATCACGACTTAAGTTCCGCTTTGACTTCACACTTCACATAGGTCGATTTCTTATGATTTTGCTAAAATTTGATTTTCGCTAAAATTTGATTTTTCTCGGTGTATTTTTCCTCGTTAAATTGAATTTGATTCAATTATCGCTTTTCAGACAATTCATCATTATTCTCATTATAAACTCAAAATGGGTTGTAATCTAATGAGTTTTGACTCATCACCCTAACTTAAAAATTTTGCTCGTCCCTCGCTGTGTTATAAATTGTCATTCCTCAAACAAATAAGCTTTAAGATTTTTATGACATTTTTCTGATTTATTCCACATTCTTTCATTCCACCCTCTCGACCGAATTAAGATATCACTATTATTTCAAATTTCGCTGATGCAAGAACAAGGCATGTGGTGTGTGACTTCTGCTACAAAATTTTTGATAAAACTGCTAATGTATTGTCAGCTTTATTCAACAAGTCTTGTTCTCGTGTGTGTAAGTCATCAATCCTTTCAACTTCATGTCAATTTAGTTAATCTTCTCGAGTTTTAGACTGCTTATCAAAGTTTCCCATATGCTTGTTTTTCATATTGATCTCCACTAATGTAGGTAAATTCAACCTTCAAAATCACGAGGTCTTTCGTGCTTGTAATGTTGGGCTTTAGGTAATTGGGTAGATAATGGAAAATTTCAGTTGTAAATTACCCGCTCCATCTTGTCTCACATTGTCGCTTCTCCAACTTTCTTCCTTTTTCTTCTTTGTTCCCTCTGATTCTCCCCACCCAGCCTGATTCCTCTTAAATTTTTATGGAATCTCAACTTCCACATGTACTTTGATTCAGTGCATTCCTTTGTTCTTTAACCTCTTTTGCTTTTATTTCTCTAAGATTGAATAGTAATGTTTTGTCTTCTTGTGCTTTCTATTACTCTTAGAGAACTTCTCAATAGCAACTCCCATACCGCTTGTATTAGGTGCTAGGTGTTAAACAATCCCACGAGCTTGAATTGTTCAAGGAAATAGGCCACAAAAATAAAAACTTATTCCTTAGTTCTCTAGTTTCGCTTTACTTCTTCAACCCTTTCTGTCAAAATTTGAAATATTATTCCCCAAACTTGTTTCTTCCTTTATACTAAACCTCAGTCCAAAACCTGATATCTTGTCTTCCAATGCAAAAGTTATAACTCCAATCTCAGTCTGTACTTACAAAGAAATCTTATTTCAAATCAAAACTAACTCCAGATCATTAATGAAACACTCATACAAACACAAAACGTCTTTTCCATGAGTTATCTCTTGTCAAAGCCCCGTAATGCTCACTGAAAGAATTTTTATCGTTAGAACGCGTCAAAGATCGGCAGATCGCCCGGATTTTCGAATAAGTCAAACGTCACGAACCTCATCATTCGGCGCGCGCGTCGACGGTTACGAAACGCGTCCTCGATCGCCACACGGCGAAGAAGAAGCAACGGCGCGGCAGGTTACGCCAACGGCGGCGCAGCGCCGAGTTACGGAACAGCATCCGTCGAGTCGGCGCCGTGGTTCAGTCGTGACGCAGTCGCCAAAGCATTCGAGCAACGCAGCGTCCACCGGATATCGACGCAGTCGTTAGCGATCAACCACTCGTTCCGAGGCAACGGCGACGACGTTCAACGATCCAAGACGCCGCAGCGGCAAACACGCAGGACGCGAGGTAACGACGCAACAGGAACGCCCCGGCGCGCGATGGCGCACGAGCGAGGCGGAAACCGTGGATACCCAACAGTCGCGAGCGATGCCAACAAGAACGCAACAAACGGTCGAAATCAACAGGTGCCGAGGCAACAGCAGAACGAAGTCGACAACGCACGCGTCGCCGAAGGCTACGCGTTTCCAGTTTGAGAAGCGCGCAGCATCATCACGACCGTGAACCATTCATGGGCGTCGAGAAGAACAGACGTCAACGACAAGACACCCAACACGGTATCCCAATCCCAGAATAATGGCTTTGTTTACGTGAAACGATCGACGTCTATTATATACGTACAACATCAGTCAGCATATTACTTCGATAACCTGAGCGGATAGATGTTCGATGCTCGGTTGATTAACGCGTTTGTCAGTCTCAAGATGCGTTAAAGATAATCCAGCAAGAGCGCGAGTCGACTTCGGCATACGATTCGCGTCATGCCCAGATATCGGGCTCTTGCACTCTTTTCACGCATGAACTGATCAAACCGTTATCCAGTCGCGTGGAACTCAGAGATAGCGATGTCACGACAGCGATTGATGTCCGCGACGTTCGTCGTCGGACTGTTCAACGACAACTGAGTACACGGACGATGATATCTCGCTAAATGATCCTCAACGCAGTAATACAGCTCAGAACGAAATGAGTCGATCATCGACAAACGTTTCGCCGAGTCAACTCAGTTCACAACGCCAGCGAGAATTTAAACGACTCAGGTCGCCGGAAACACAACGCCCAACGGTAATCGTCAAAGTTATTCGAACAACCGAAACTCAACAACGAAACACATCCAGATGTTAGCAGGTGCAAGAATGATCAACAAAGATCCGCAGGCGTCGAACGATTCGTTCTTCGATTTGATTCGGACTTCGATCTCATCCTTCAATATCTTGAACAGCCTTCCGATCGACACCCGTCGATGAGTCAGAACGGAACCATCTCTTCCAACCCGCTCCAGTTTCCGCCTTCGTCATCTCAACCGGACTTCTTCCGAAAACATCGTCAGTCATGACAGAGTCGGCGAACGAACGTGGTGGTCATCATATCGTTTGTTGATGCAACATATGGAGAACACCTTCAAGAATACTCAACGTCAATCGGCGCCCGCGCGTCTATTCATTACGTCTATTTGAAACTGAGTCACCGGTTTAAACATTTGCAGATTATTCGGTCACTCGATTTCTTGAGATATAAACCTTCAGTTATCAAATGAGATCAGCAGGGCTCTCTGGCGGCATTATCCTGTCAGATAATTATTTAGAAGCCTTCGTGTTCATCAGTAAACCCTCTTCATTGTTCGAAAGAAGTTAAATTGGTTGGTCGTTTTAACGCCGAGTCGTCTTCGTCCGACGATAAACGCGGTCCCGTAATGGCTTTCAGAGCACCGACCGCAGAAATAAGACCAATCGACGCGAGTCGTCAACCGAGTCAACGATCTTTGAGTTTGAACTGAAGATCGCGATTGTGGCGTTTGACGTTCAGCGGTACAATGGCGGTTTAAGCACACATTATAACCAGCGGCGAAGTCGCTCAGATCCCCGCCCCAAGTTAACAAGTCATGGTCGGTCCGAGCGCGAGATCCAACGTCTTTCGAGTTATTTTCAACAAACTAATAACGACGAAGTCTATGCAAACAACGAGTTTGATAACTTGAAAGATCAACGAACGATTTGAGCCTTCAATCATGTCAGTTAATCGCCTTAAGAATCCTATTCATCATCGCTCCCACTTCAATACTCGCCCTCGGCTCGATCGGCTGCCGCGAGCGCAAGTCCGGTAACGAACAGCTCAGAAGAGCGCCGGAGTTGTCAGAAACCAAATTCCTGTAATCTTCGTCATGCAGATATCCGATAACCCAAAGAGATCTAGAGTAATCATTTGATACGCTTTATCGCAACTCAAGATACGTCGCGTCAGGGGCGTCACTCAGGAGATTATTATTAGTAACGGACGCCACGTTGCGACAGGTTGAGTCGCTCAAGATGCTATATTCAAAGACGAAGTCACCCACGTCAACGCGATTTAGATATTAGTCCTTTTTGTGAATAGTGTCAACGAACGTCAGTTTCGATTGGTTAGAAGGCGTTATCGCACGCAGACGAGTTGAAGGCCCAGCGTTATCTTTCACGGCTTCCCCGATACTTCAGTCTACCCGGGGCCAACATTTCGCCATTCGTGATCAAAGCAGAACTGAGAACGAACGTCAACAAAGAACACACTTATGTTAACAACAAATACAGAAGAGTAAAGATTACAACTCAACTCGAGCGTTATTTACGATCGAACCCGACGCCGCACGCATGCGCATTCGACAAGATGAACAGTTCAATCATCCGCAAGGCGAATAAGAAACTCCCGGTCGATGGCAGAGCGGTGAAAACCAATCAAGATTATAGATACGATTCAGGATGGCGCGGTGGTAACGCCGAAAACCCCAAACTATTAACGCCGAAAGACTCCAAGTCCGCCTCCAAAGAAGAGTACTCAACAAACCACAAATGAAAAGAAATAATTTTGAATTCAAACCCAAGACTAATTACAATGGTCCAAGAAGACGCTTTATCGGGCCATCCCACTCCGAGGACTCAAACTACACCGAAGATTTCTCGCATGGCTAATACACAAAGTTGAATTTGGTGAGACCAAAGTCAACCGCATCTATTCCATTCTTTCAAGAGATACAAAGAGGCCTACATGGTATGAATCTTTACCATATGGTCTCTGGATACCGGAGAAAGAAGAGCTCATTTAGGCAGATTCTTTCCCCACCCTCACCTCGCAGTATGAGAACTATCAGGTTTCTGTTGTGGGAAGATGAAAGCCTCAGACAGAATGGGAAAGATCTAAACGGTTGTTTATAACAGAGTCACTGATGGAGATCCATATAATATCGTGATGGAATAGTTAATATCGTCTGAATGATATGTCAAAGGATCCACTGACGCCCACTTCCATGATTATCAAACTCAAAACGCTTCAGGCAAGAGGTCACGCCCAGGTTGATCCCCCGCTTAACAACAGAAAACCCTTCTGAGGCAGAGAACACAGAGCAGTGCGGATCGCGGTTTGTAACGCGATGACAGCCACGTGAGGCGTTGAGCGCCATCACGCCACGCAGGCGGCGCGCAGCGAACACATGGCAACCCCCACGGTATGGCGTATCACCAAAGGAGTTGTCGGGCGGAAGGCCGGTGGTAGGCTACTCGGCATAGCTCTGGTTATTCTCGGCAGGCTCGTGGCGACGGCCAGCCAACCGTCATTATTAAATAAACCACATTAACTGTCACGATTATCGTCCAAATGACCAGGTAATCACAGACTTCACACGCGTGAGGCTCATAAAACTGATACGTCGACAACTCACGTTTATCAATACATCGAAACCACGGAAGGTTACATCAAGGAAATGAACACAACACTATTGAGGTTCGGAGAGGCCCACGGCAATATAACATGCCCAGTTTCACGATAATAAGAGGTTGTCAAACTCCGTCGAAGAGTTCGAATCGCAGCGCCCGCACACTTCACGTCGGTCACAATTGAACACCCAAGAACGGGAGACGCGGTAGGGCAATCCGGCCCTAACTCGCAAAGCAAGAGGAAAAAGATGCCTTCCCGGGCGACACAAAGAAGAATCCAAAGACTCATGGTCAGAAATAGGAGCTGGAAGGAGTTAGAAAAGATGAAAGAAAAAAATGACAGCAGTAAAGAAGAAGAAAGCCCAGAAAAGGAAGAAGCACTGGAGAAAAAGAAAGGAGTGAGTGACAGGAAGGACATCCAAGGGGCTCTAAATCCAGTAGTCCCATTTCCACGTGAGACCGCTGGTAAATCAAAGATATGAGCGCTTGCAAGGTTTTTTGAAAACCTTTCGTGCTAAAGATTAGTACGCCCTTTACGTGCTGGTGACTCGATGCCACTCTATGCAAATTCCCCGGCTGACATGCTGAGCAAGAAAAGAAAGATAGTAGAAGAAGGGATCGTGAATCTCACTGCTACTGCAAGGCAGTTGATAAAGAAAGAATTTCATAAAAGATGAAGGATCTGTGGAGTTTACAATTCCCTTGCATCATCGAGGAGTTGACCTTGAAGCTCTCGTGACTCAGAGCCAAGATAAACTCTGATGCCTCTTCGCTTGCCAAGCAATTGTTTGGGGAGGTTATTCCACCACTATTACTCCTTCAAATGGCGACAAATCGATATAAACCCGAAAGAGTCTGGAAGATGGGTTGTCACTCGTGGGGAAATTTTGTTTTCCAAAGAGAGACTTCATCATTCTGACATGGAAGAAGATTCAGCCAAGTACCCTCGCTTATTGGGAGACCATTCCTAGCTAATGGAGTCGCCTCTGATCGACATGCAAAAGCGAGGCCTACCCTGAGGCTCGAGAGAAGTCATTCGTCAACTTGATCAAAAGCATGCGTAATATAGACAGACAGAGAAAATTGCAATGTAGTTGATTTACGTTCATACCTACAACCCTGATGTTCACAATGATTGTAATGCTCAAATTTTTATCAATGAAAAGAGATAAATTCCCAGTATATTGAAGATGACTACTCGACATCCATACAATGCCATTCTATAGAAATCAAAGTTGAGCCCGAAGCAAAAACAAATGACAAAGGGGGAAAATAATGAAAGTGGGAAATTCATAAAGAAACCAAAGGAAAAGTGGGCTAGTGTTGAAAGAGCTTGCTAAGTCATTTGAAGTATGCTTATTTAGAATCACCAAAGAGAAAACTAAAGATTATCTCCGCTAGACTCGTTGATGCCGAGGAAACGTAGGTTGTCAAAATCTTAAAGAAGCATAAAGAGTCTATAGCTGTCCATTGAAGAGTCAAGGTATCGCCTCCATCAATTTGCATGCACAAAATTCCGCTTAGAAGAAACTCAAAGCCATCTCAGAGAACATCAAAGGAGACTAATCCAAAGGATGAAGGAAGTAGTCGTGAAGGAGGTACTCAAATTGCTAAATGTCAGGTTTTATCTATGCAATTTCGTATAGTCCTCGGGTGAGCCCAAATTCATGTGGTTCCAAAGAAGGGTGGCTTATCAGGATCCAATGAGAAAATGAATTGATTTCAACAAGAAAAGTGACAGATGGAGGGTATGCATTCGATTACAGAAGCTTTTAGAATTACGCCCAATTTAAAAGATCATTTCCTTGCCCTTCATTGATCAAATGTTGGATGACAACAGACACCTCATTTTTGTTTCTTTCGATGGGTATTCGTGATACAATCAGATTGTTATCGTGACCCCAGACCAAGAGAAGACCACATTCACATGCCCCTATGGTACCAGGTCTTCTCGTATGATGCCATTTGGGTCGTAATGCCTGCTACATTCCGCAGGTGTATGATATCAATGTTCTCGTGACTTGGTTGAAGATGTTATGGAAATTTTTGTGGATGACTTCACTGGGTGGTATGGATCCGCTTTTGATCAAGTTACTCACAATCCGAAACAAGCCTGAAGATGCCAAGACAAACAAATTAGCACCTAATTGGGAAAATGTCAGCCTTATGGTACAGAAGGTATTGTTTTTCGCATAAACAAGCATCGATCGAAAAGCGAGACCAATCCAAGGTATCCATTATCAAAAACCCCCGCACCACCTACCACAGTAAAAAGGAGTAAGAAGCTGGGCATGCTTCGATTTATAGGAGATTCATCAAAGACTTCTCAAAATACAAACCACTATGCAGACATCGAGAAGGATGCTGCGGTTTAATTTTGATGACTCCTCAAGGTCGCTTGAAGAAATCAAGATCAAATTGGTTCAAGCACCTATAATGGCTGCACCAGAATGGGATCAGGATTTGAAATAATGTGTGATGCTAGTGATTTTGCAATGGGAGTTGTCCTAGGGCAAAGAAAGGAGAAAATATTCAGGACCATATACTATGCTAGTAGAACCTTCAATGAAGCACAAGAAAATTACTCTCAACAACTGAAAGAGTTAGCCATAGTATTTTTTTCAGAAAATTCAGGCAATACATTAGATCCCATGTTATTATTCATACTGATCATGCAAAGAATCAAAGTACCGATGTCAAAGAAGGAAGCTAAGCCAAGATTGATAAGGTGGTGCCGCATACTAGAGTTTCACTTGGAGATCAAGGATAAAGGGTGTGACAATGTGATAGCTGATCACTCTGTCGCAGTAGAAAGAAGCACTGTCAAGAAGAGAAAGTAATATTAATGCAGAACTTCCCATTTAAATCGCTTGAAGTTTCCCTTCAATCATGCTATGCTGATATTGTGAACTATTTATTTTTTGTGGAGGTTCTTCGTAATTCAGCTACCAACGTAAAAGGGAAACCCTTAACTCGACAGCATATGGCCTGGGGATGATCCACTATTATTTAAAAGAGGTGCTGACATGATAATAAGAAGATGTATGTTTAAAATGAATATATAAAATTTCTGAATGAATGCCATGATCACCATATGGGGGCATTTTTCAGAGAAAGATCACCATAAGATACCCAACTCGGATTTTATTGGCCCACTATCTTCGCAGATCAGGTTTGAGTTTTGGTTGAATTGTGTGATAGATGCCAAAAGATTGGAAATATCAGCAAAGAGAATGAAATGCCCCTAAGAGGTATAACAATGGTGGTGCAAATCTTTGATGATGTGGAATAGATTTTAGAGGACCATTCCCACCATCATTTGGGCACTGCACATACCGGTTAGCAGCTTGATTATGTTTCCAAATAGGTGGAAGCAGTGGTCATTCAAGGAATGATGCTAATACGCTGTGAGCTTCTTGCAAAAAAATATTTGAGCAGCACTGGAACACCCGTAACTATCATTAGTGATGTAGCTCATTTTGCAAAACAAAATATTTGCAAAACTCATGAGCAGTGTATGGGATCAAGCATTAATGAGGTCTAGCTTATCATCCTTAATTAATGGACAAGCATAAATTTCCAACATGGAGATTGCAAGAATACTAAAAGACTCCAGGAGCTCAAGCAGAAGGATTAGTCTTCAAACTTGATGATGCACTTGGGCTTACAGATCGTGATATTAAAAACTTCCCATTGAATGTCCATAGAATTGTTTGGCAAACCAGTCACCTTACCTCTCGAATTGGAATACAAGGCAATAGGGCCATCAAGAAGTTGAACTTCATTTTAAACTGCAAGGAAGAGATTTACCCAACTTCGTCCCGAATCGAAGAATTTGGAAATGAAGTCTGGTGATAATGCTAAATCTACAAGGATAAGACAAAGAAATGGTGGCTGATCAAAGGATCCCGAGAAAGAGTTCGTAGCAAAACGTGTTCCCATCAAGCGACCTTAGATCGAATCAAGCTTCAGAAAGTTGAACCAAATGGAGGACCTATACACAGCAGTGTCAAGCAACACATTTGGAGCGCTGACATTAAGGACTCCACTGAGAAGAATTCAAAGTCAATGGACAAAGACCTAAGCCACCATCTACAGGAGGAAGGAATGGAAGAGCTCTAGCAAAGTTATCTAGAAAAAGCAAGAAGAACCAAAACAAAGAAGTCCAAATTAAGGACTCAAAACCTGAAAGTGCCTGTACGGGAGGCAACCCATAGAAAATTTAGTTTCTCGCTTTAGATTTCTAATTTTTTGGCGGAATTTGCTTTGATTTAGTTCTTATAAAGATAGATTTAATTTATAGTTAATTAAGCTTAATTCCAATTCTTCTAATCATGCAGTATGCCCAGTGCCTAAAGACATGAGTGAGAAAAGCAACTCCAGACACCTCCAAGAATCCTGCGTAAATGCCTACATGAACAAAGCAAAACTCCTTCTCTCAAACCAAACTATGAAATATGAGTGAATTGCTTGTTGGGAATTTCTTGGAGATGCCCGAATAAATGTCTAAAGGGTATAGGATTACTGTGCTGAATTCAAGTTTTCGAGATCATTAAACTACATAGGTCACACAAAAAACAAAAACTGAAAATGAAAAAGTCACGACCGACAACGCTTATATCTGTGTCCTATTTATGTCGCGCATTAAACTTAGTATGTCGCGACATAAAAGGGTCATGTGCCAGCCTACTTCACCCTCTAAATGCCCTAAAATTAATGTTCTTAAATAAAAGTAAGGCGAAATTGATGTCGCGATGTTTAATTTAATGAAATAATAATTAGCCCACAAAAAACTTGATTGAATTGCAATCGTTTGAGAACTTCTTCCCACTCCCCGCTCCACTTCGTAAACTCCTGCTTCGATCCTCCCTTCCTTCTCGATTCTCAATCTCAAAACCCTAGCTCTCAAAATCTTTTAAAACTTCTTCCGCTTCAAATGGTCGAAACTCAAACCTTGTCCCTAACCTGAAGAGATCATGGAGGAATATGTGCAAACTTAAGAAGAACCGACAGAAGAACCGATGGAAGAGATGCCCATTGCATAATCTCGTGGTATCCGCTAGCTTCGGGGGTTGAAAGAATGGACAAGGGAAAGTGGAAAGCAAGAGAAGAAGTTATAAAGATTTTAGAAACAGAGGAAGCTTATTCCAACCTGAAGAAGCACTATGCCAACAAGGTTCGTAGCAAAGAAGATTCAAACTCCTATTACCTCTTTCTGCTGAGATGATTAAACAAAGAGATTGGGAAGCTTTCGCGCACATCAAAAGTCGCTGCATGCCATGGTGAAAGAATTTTATTCCCAAATCGGTAGTGGTGGTGAAAGACAACACTGTGTTCGCTGGGAGAGTGTGGGTACCATATGGAGCCAAGGCCATTAACTAAGCCTCTGTGGAATGTATAGGCACAAGCACGGGTCCAAGTTCAAAAGCTCTAGAAAACCCACCTAAGAAGATTGCCAAAAAGCTTCACTGACGGAAAAGCACAACCGGGACAAGGGAAGTGAGGACCAAAACCCCGATCGTGGAAGCTCCACCGAGGAGGCGAAGGTATGGTTCTATTTCTGGCCTCGCTTTGTCCCAACCAAGCATGTGCACAAGTGAGAAAGGTGAAGCAATTATGCTCTATGCTATTCTCAAGGGTACCAATGTAGGAATAGTAATTGAAAATTCTATAATGAGGTACCATGAAGGAAATAAGAGAGGTTAATCCCTCACCCAAAGAACAATAACTGCTTATGTTTAAAGTGCCGAGGTGAAGGAGTCTCGAACATACTAAGAAGTCCCTATGACATCACCACTTACTCGACAAGAAAGTGAGCAAGGGACCCAGAAACCAAAAGAAAAAGGGGGTGTTGATTGAAACAAGAGAAGAAGCTCCAGTTGTAAGACAAGAAGAGGAGACTTTGAGGGTTGCTGGCCAAGAAGAAGAGAACCCAGAAACTCCTCTTGAAAATAATACTTTCACATTTGCAGACAATGAAGGGCATGATGAAAGCCCCTTAGATTTCTCCACCCCCTTAGCTAGTTCTCCCCCTATGCAAAACAGAACATTCAGAGAGAAGGGAGAAAGCTCAAAGGGAGCACAAGAGAACAATTCAATAATGGAGGTCCTCAATGCCATCCAGAAGGAGGTGGAAGAAAGGGAAAAAGAGTGGAATTTCCAACAAGAATTCAGGGAAGGAGTTTATGAAAAAGAGTTAAAAAGAAGAGATCGAATGGGAAGAAGAATCAAAAGAAGAGAAGAACAAATGAAAGAGGTTCACAAAGAAAGAGAGGACTTCAAGAAAGAAATGAAGGAAAGAGATCGCGATCTTCACGTAAACTCAAGCTCTAGGTCATGAATCTTTATAACAATTAGCTTGAGCTATGATTTCTCGCCCCTAACCATCATGAAGAAAAGTGAGGTAGAACAGAAGCCAAATTGGGAGAATGATCAAAGGATTCACTTTATACAAGTCTCTACAAAAAAGATTTTGAGAACAACCTGGATGATAGAGACAAAAAGTAAAGGATGTTGAACTTACTGTGCAGAGAATGGCTAGAAAATTTGGATTTGATTAACAACAATCTTTTCCAAATTTTTGGAAGTAATGACCTAAATGGAAAACACAATGAATGGTCGAAGAGACAAAGGAGTTAAACAAGCAAAGGTTGATCTTCTCCAATGAGATCTTCATTGGAAGATCAAGCTGAGTTAAAACTAAGAAGAGAGCGAAAGAAGGGAATGAAATTCCTCCATTCCGTACTCATTTGATACTCCTTCTCTAGACCCGATCCCCCTAATATCTTTGCTACACTTTCCAAAAGAAAAAGATAGACTTCTTCCCGTCACCTTCCTTATTCTCCAAAGCCCACACGTGCTGTATCCCCTCCAACATTTGCAATTGATTCAATAAAATGATAAATTTGAATTGAATTGTTGTGTTACTTTGGTTTGTTAAATTTTGTGTTGCTTTGCGGGTTTATAGTTTGGAAAATAAAAGTAGTGAATTAGTTCCTTAATAAAACTCGAGATGTAATAAGTTGAATTGAATGAAGCAATTAGATTAGAATAAGTCGAAATGCGCACAAAATGCACAGGGCCAAATGAATACGCTTTAATTGAACACAAAGTGCAAAAGTGACTTAAGTCTAATCGATAAGTCCAGACAGAGGAAGGTAATACAATAGAAGGAACAAAACATATTTTCGAGTTTGTGGTAATGCACAAGAAGTCAAGGAACCTCGTTGAATATCAATTAATTTAACTACTCATCAACAAAATGAGTCAAGGAAACCTCATGGCTAGCCACGACTATTCAATCAAAATTTAGAATTTATGATTATTGATCGAGGCTTTAAATCCTAGGTGATACAAATGACAAGAGATGATGCAGCCACTTGGATAGTTTGCTTGGCCTTAGCTATCCCTATTCATATGCTGATGCATATCTTAGTTCCGTAAATTGAGTCAAACAAGCTTATTTTTCAAAAATAAGCCAATGGAAACCCTAACCCATCCTAAAAATCAATCCTTCAAGAAGAACCCATGATTACCAGAATTCAAGGAGTGGAAGAAAGAAATGAAGTTTGGGGAGTATATGTTTTCAGAACTCAAGGAGAAAAAATATAGAAAAAGGGAATGAAAAGAAAAAGGGCAAAGAGTAGAAATGCATAGGAAAAGAAAGCTTATAGGATAAGTTTTATCTTCGTGGCTCAACCTCGAACAATTAAGTTCTTAGGGGTGTTTCAACACCTAGTACTCTAATGCCATCCGTATGGGGAGCTACTAACCCAAATTTCGCTAAGAGTGTTAGAAAGCCTAAAAGGTAAAACATTGCACTATCCCCCATCAGACAAACAAAGGAAATTTCCCGCTTGAATTACAAGGAACAGGCATAATAGTCAATTGGAAGCACCTAGAAGAGATGTCCCTAAAACATGAAGTTTTAGGGGAGTTTATTAAAGAAACTACAAGAAAGAAAGGGCAGTAGTAAAAAAAAAAAAAAAAAAAGAGGAGAGAAAAGGTTCAGGGTATCTAAACCTAAAAATTCCTTCCATCCAACCTATTACCCAAGCCTAACAATATAAGCCCAAAAGACCTGATTGATCTTGAAGGTCGGAATTACCTACATTAGTGGAGAGATCAATATGAAATAATCAAACCTATGGAATTTGGAAAATATGGAAACAATCAAACTCGTGAAGGATCGTAGGAGTTAAGGACTCATTATGAAGATGAGAAAGGAAAATAATTTATTATTCAACGTATCTAATGATTATGTTGTTTGTAAACACTTCAACAGCTTAGTTTTGTATACTATAAAAGATTAAAAACTAACCTTGAACTGGACTTGAAGTTAGATGTACAGGAAACAATGCATTCTTTGTATTTCAATCAAATTGACTGCTACTGCAAACATCGTAGTATCCTTTTGTTATGACAAACAATTCTTTTCTTTCCTTTGCTTGAGGACAAGCAAAACTTAAGTTTAGGGGAAGTTTGATGAGCTTAAAAGTCATCTATTTCAATCCATTTTTCTGCTTGATTTTCATCCTAAAGGAATACTAATATGTAGAAATATGAAGAAACTCACCACTTGTTAATAGCGGTGGAGTGTGTTAAGAAAAGCAGAGAAAATGCAGCAATTATGGAGTAAGTGCGAAAATGGCAGGCATAAATGAAAGCAATCGGTTAACTAATGTTGCGCTGGGGTTTGCAATGGGCCCACGATGATGTGTCTCGGCCATTAGAAAATTACAAATGACGCTGTCACAGTGATCACAAGTTAGGTAGCCGAGATTAACCTGTAGACTTATAGAATGATACGCTGGTTAACATCGTGATGTCGCGACAAAGGTTGATACGCGATTGTGGGATGGAGGTCTCGACAAGAGAAGCGCCTTGAAGCTATGATTGTAATTGAAAAGATGAACCGATAAAAGACTTAAGTCGCTGTCATGACAGCAGGATCGATGTCGCGGACATCAAAAGAACTCACGGATGCCCCGTGAGATATGGTTGATGTCGCGACAGGATTAATGTCGCGACATAAGACGTGCTCAATTGAAGGTTGCAGCTCCTTGAGTTGATGTCGCGACATCAGAACCATCACTGAAAAGTCAAGAAAAGACAGGGAGCCGATGTCGCTGACAGCGGATTGATGTCACATCCAGAACTAATGTTTGAAACCCCGCAGAGTAGATAAAGTGATGTCGCGACAAAGGATTGATGTCATGACATAAGAAGACATCGCTGAAAGTCAAAGATAGCATGAGCCATTGTCAGATAAGGATTGATGTCAAAGGGACATCGTGAACGTACAATTGAAACTCGGGCAGAGTGGCACAAAGTGTGGGATGTCGGCGACAAAGGGGATTGATGTCGCGACATAAGAAGACATCGCTGAAAGTCGCAAAGACATGAGTCGATGTCACGACAAGGGATTGCCAGCGACATCGTGAACTATCATTGAAACCCAGAGGCATAGCGATGTCGCGATTAAAGCATTTTATGCTCACATAAGAAGACACCAAGAAAAAGCTACAGAGATTGTTGATGTCAAATGGCAGATTCATGTCACTGGGCATGATGATGTCACATATTGATTTCTTGTCGCGACATAAGATGCCTTCAGAAACAAAGGAATGTCATGACTCTATTAATAAATGCCGCAACAAGTGCCAAACTAACTAATGTCGCGATACAAGCGGATTCAGGTCGCGACCGAACAAAGTAATATGGGCCACCCACTTAGAAATCCACAAAAGAATGCATTTTCAAATTAGGCTCAACTGAAAACTTCTATAAATAAGCAGCTTTACCCGTGAGAAAAGAAGAGGTAAATACGCAAGGTAACTAAATATCCTGGCAATAAGGCTTCATTTTATTTCTTTCTTTTCTTTTCTTTTCTTTTGCCTTTTCTTTTTTCAAGCTTCCGCCGTTATAGATTAGATTATTTTCATCTTTCATTTTGTTTTATTTTCGGATCTCGATGTTATCGCTTTTGCGTATTGAATGCGCACTCCATTCTTTTTCAAATTACTACCGAATGTTCGTTCAGACAAATTTCTGGAATTCACTTTTCCAGCTTCAAATTGCGCTTGTTCTTATGATCGAGGAATGTCAGAGGTGTAATTCAAGAATTGAGAAACCCATCTTCCATTAAGTGAATGCTATAGTCGAATTTATCTTCCCCGTAGTTGTTTCAAATGTACTTGTGAATTTCCAGCTATGAATTTACTTCGGTTATTGGTTTCACTGTTTTTGATCCGATCATCGCTTTTATGGCCCGCTTTTAAGATTTGTTTCATTGCTCTCGATTTCAAGGAGGTCCTCTCGAGGACACAGAGAAGACATTCCGAGAGTTATGAACATTTCTTGAAGGTATATTAGCCCATTAGGAGATCTAATGAGCTTTGTAAGTTTACTTAGATAAATCCTCTTCTCACTTGAAATCAAGAAAGAGTTGAATGAGTTATCAATTTGAACACAGAGTTCACTCCACTGGCCAGCGGGCTAATCCGTGTTAGCCGAGATCTAATCATGAGAGGGTGATCTATTCTAATTTAGGAGGAGGAAGAGCAACCAGAAGTCAGATATCCTTGCTTGACCGATAACTTGGGAGTTAAGGTTTACAGTCCATAAAATGGGTATAAATTATTGCAAAAGAAAAATACCCAGATTAAGGAAATCCCTATTAAAAATAGTCATCTAATTCCCTGTCTTCGAAAGAATCAGGAAAATTAGATAATGAACTGTGGAGTGTGGAGAGATCCAGCAGATCGCTAAACGCCTTGACGTATTTTAAAACCCGTAAATACACAAGCAATTTTATCACAGCACTGTGAATTGATACTTCACAATAGCAAGAAGTTTTTGATGTGTCCTCTAAAAAGATAACTATTTATGTCCATTTTATTTTCTTAACTATTCATTATTCTTTATTCTTAGATTCCATTTTATTTGATTTGCTCATTCTTTTTCCTTATACTTGTATTATTTGCCACTTTCTTAAGTCAGATCACAATGTCATGTTATAGTCCAAATAGTATGGAGCTTGAGTAGTCGGGATAGTTGATCTAGAATCTGAGATCTCTGTGGGATCGATATTCGGACTTTATATCCATTTTATTACTGTTTAATTGCACTTGGCAGTGGATATTAGCCAAAACCAAATTGAAAATGATTTACTCTTAGAGATTTTTGGTCTATATAGTAGAAAAGTCAATGCTTTATGGCGCCGTTGTCGAGGATTAGTTAATACAGTCCTCGTAATGGGTTGTCATAACTCTGCATTACACGATCAAGGCTAACAAGTTTACGACAATTATTTCCGGATTAGACAATAAATTCTTGTAATAGTGTTGCTAAATTGTGATATTTGTTTTGGTTTGATTAACAAGTTTATGGCGTCATGTCGGATTAGATAATAGTCCTTGCGCTGGCCATAAATTTGTATATGTTCTTTGGTCTTAACAATGTTCCTAATTCCTGTCAAAAGTTTCATAAGTTTTGTTGACCAATGTGTATTATTTCTTCAAGACTTGTACTATTCACTGCCTAATTTACACTGTTTTAACCAAGTATTGGTTCCATCAGCAATAACCAATTTTTCCAATCTTGCAACTAAATCGAATTTAAACAAAACAAGAATGTCTTGTTCCAGCTTTCTTTATTCATGCCCCGATTTTAATTATTTGTGTTCACGTTTATCTTCTAGTCAGACTACTTCAACTAGTTCATATTATGATATTTCAGCATTTTCATTCTTGAACTAAATCCTAATGTTATTTTCCCAACAAGTCAAGAAGAAAATTAACAATAAAAGCTAACTGCAAACAAGCAAACATTTCCTTTTTCACAAATTTTCTTGTTTTATTCATAATGTGATGCAACAGCTGAGAATAACAATCAGGAAGAGGGGAAAAGAAGGATAAATCAATGGGAAGGTCTATTTTTTTCTTTTTGAGGGAGGAGCAAAAATGTTTGGGGGATCTAGATCAAGGGTAGCCAAATTAGGATTGAATTTAGGAAATTTCATTTCAGTTCTCTTCTTCTTCTTGACATTCTCCCTTTCGATATGCTCTTCAAGGATCAATTCATTTGTGAGATCAATCTTTTATCACCACCTATCTCAGGCCCAGCAGGTGTTCAAGTAAAGTGCTCCATTTGGCCATGACTTCTAAAAATTGGAAAGATTGTTAATCAAATCCAAATTTTCAAGCCGACTTTTCTTCCAGAGTATCCTATCATCGTTTCCTTGGATTCTCTCATTCCTTCATCTTTCTTTTCAAAATCCTTTAAGACGGTATAGAACTTGAATCCTTGATCCCTGCTCCTTAGTCTTTGCTTCTTGACCGCATCCCTGCCCTTATGAGTTTGAGGAGTTGAGAATCCACATCATAATCGATTATTTCAGAATGATTCATGACTTAGCTTTAACTTTTCCAAGATCTTCGATCTTTCTTCCATTTCCTTTTAAATTTCTCTCTTCTCCTCTTGCTGCTCTAGATCTTTTCATCTGCCTCCTCTTTTTCTCGCTTCATCTCTCTCTCTTCCCATTGTTGATCTCTCTTCTTTTTATCTCAGCTTCATATGCTTCTTCTCTTCTATTCATCTCTTCTCCCATTTCGATCCCTTCAATTCTTTGCCAAACCTCTCTGAACTTTTGCTGGAGGTTCCATTGCTCTTCTCTTTCTTCCATGCTCTTCTAGATGGAATTGAGCATTTCCATTATTTTATTATTCTCCTGGGCTCCCCTTGAGCTTTCTCCAGGTTCCTTGAAATTATTGTTCCTTATAGGGGGAGAGCTAGCCAGTGGAGTCGAGAAATCTATTGGGCTTCTATCTTCTTGCTTCTACCTCGGGAACATGCAGTATTCCTTCTTGATGTGCTTCTAGATTTTCTTCGATTCGCCATCGAGGGTATCTTTCTTCCCTATTGCATTTTCATTTTCATCCCCGGAATTGCTCCTACTATGCACTCTCTTTTCTTTTGATTCTACTAAGTACTCCCGTCGGTGAGTGGTGAAGCCTTGGGACACTCTTCTTCTTCTTCCCAAGTTCCCTTCACACCAGCCCTTATACATAACCTTATGATGGTTGTTGGGTGAGGGATCAAACCCCGTTTATTACCTTCATGATACCTCATTATAGAATTTTCAATAACTCGTTTCCAGCATCAATTCAGATCCCTTCAAGATGAGATAGAGAAGGATTACTTCTTGTTCTCTTACTGTGCAAACGTGCTTGGTAGGGACCATAACAGAGGCTAAGAAATAGAACCACACCTTTGCCTCTTCTGTCAGATCCCCCATACTCAGGGTCTTTTGCTCTCCTTTTCCTTTCTTCCAACCCAGCCTCTCACCGTCTCGTTAATTTTCGCAAGCTTCTCACTCGCTGTATTGCTCATCATCTTCGACCTTTGATCCATTCTTCTGTCCTTCCATCCCATACATCTCATTAATAGTCTTAGCTCCATAAGGCACTTAGACTCCTCTGACATAAAAAGAGCTCTCCTTTCTCCCAACCAGATTGGAGTAAAATTCTCGGACGACCGTCGTGATACCTGTGATTTTTTATGTTTGCACTCTCCTGACCTTCTCGCTTTCATTAACTCGAATCCAAGAGATGAGTCAAGGAAACCTCTTTCTCCTACAAATCCCTTTCCAGCATAGTGCTTTTTCCAGACGGAGAAAGCTTCTTCTGAGACGAACTCGTCTTCCTCTTCTTCTTGCTGCTTTTCCTTTCCCTTTTTCCTCTGTTGCTTCGCTTTCACCGTTGAACTTCCGTCACTCCACTATCGCTTCTCCTTTCAGTTCCAGATGAACTTCCCTTTCGGTCTGAATATTCCGCTTATTTTCGCTTTCTCAAATTTGGGATGAGAGCGAAGGTCTCAGCTACTAGAGAAACGGAAGGTTTTTAGGAAGAGTTCGGCTTGGGGTTTGCAAGAAATGCAGAACCATGGTATTTATGCAAGATGAAAGGTTGTATTTGCTTCAAGGAAGGAGATGTAGCGAGGAGTTTTCTCAAATGGGGCTGCAATTCAATTATTATGTCGGGCTCTTATTACTTCATTTATTTGTGCTTGTCGCGACTTCAATTTCAGGCCGCGATTGAGTAATTATTTAAATTAAAGGCCAATTAAAACCGCCTACCGGGTATACTTGTTCTTATGTCATGAATTTATTCTCGCTTTGTCGCGACATACAAGTACCGCTGAGGACAAGACACGTCGCGATATCGTGCAGTATTTTTATGAAATATTCGAGTTGTCGCGACCTCACCACTCTTTGAAGGAATGGTTCTTCGCTAATTGCCACTCGTCAGCGACCTCAATTGATGTCGCGACATAACTTTTGGTCGTGACCTGTCCCCTTGTTCTTCCTTTCCGCATCACTAAGTCAGCATCTTTGAACTTCTCTGCTGCGGATATCAATTTCTTGTCGCCAATTTCAGTATTTAATTTTAAATTCCAAATTCCACATCATACCTTTTCACTTCTTATTAACTTGTACACTCTTAGCATCAATTTAATCATTCCAACACAAGAATTCAAAAAATACCTTATTCAATTTTCACAGACTTCATGCAGGAGAAAGTACTCCTTTTTCGAGTTGTTCTGGTCTGCAAAGTGCCGGAGTAGTCCCGAGTTTCTGTCTTTCTGCTCGAGCCATTTGATTCTTCATCCGCATATTGTAACAATTCAAAACATTGAAAATTAATTCAGTACTAACCTAGCAATTTCTAACAAATCATGACTAGAACTAAAAAAATTTTCAAAAATATGGCACAATAAAAAATTCGAAGTCTATATAAAGAAACTAAAAAATTATACGGGTTACCTCCATGAGCCGCCTCCGTTTGAGTCTTTAGCTGACTAGCTGCTTTAAGCTTTCTTCTCTCAATTCACACTGGCAGCTTCTTCTTTCCTTTGATGAAATAGTGTTTCGCCTTTTGCCCATTAACTTTGAATTCTTCCTCGAAGACGCCCCGAGTGTTATCGTCCAAAGATAATAGTACTCACCCACCAGATATGGTCCACTCCATTTTGATTTCAGCTTTCCTCGAAATAATCTTAACTGAGTTAAACAAAGAAGACCTTATCCCCCGCTCGAATCCTTTCCCTCATAATCCTTTGATCATGCCATTTCTTTGTCTTGTCCTCAGATATTCTAGCATCATTACAAGCCATTTTCATTTCTTCCAGCTTCCTTTCACTGGAAGTCTCTCTTTCCTTTGCAATCTTGAAATCGGGGTTCAAATACTCTGTTTGATGGCCCACATGGCTTTGTATTCCGGGCTCAAGAGGGAGGTGACATGGTTTCAAAGACAGTCCCCAGACATGAGTCCAATGGGAGTTTAAGTGTTCCCAGATGCCCAATGCACTCATCAAGCTTCAAAGACCAATCTTTCCTACTAGAACTCACAATCTTCCGTAATTTTCTTTATTTCTCCGTTGAATTTCGCCTGCCCATTTGTTTGAGGATGATAAGCCAAGCTCATAATGTGTTTGATACCACATTCAAGCCATGAGTCAAACACCTTAGTTTGCAAAATGGCTTCCTCCATCACTGATTATAGTTCTGGTGTCCCAAATCTGCTAAGAATATTTCTTTGTAAACCCCACAACTCCGGTATTAAGGCAGCAGCACTCATCTAGACAGCCGCTGCTTCTAAATTCATTTTGATACATAATCCACAGCTAGGAGTATGTATATATACTTCCAAGTGGTCGAAAAGGCCCCATAAAATCCATTCCCCATACATCAAACACCAGACCACTCAGATACTTTAGGCATCTCATGCCTTTACGATATTTCCCATTCTTGGCATTGGGATCACACAACTTACCCATTCAAAAACAGTCCTTAAAATTGTAGGCCAAGAAAATCCCGACTGAGAATTTTGTGGGCTGTTTTATCTCCCGCAGTTGTCCTCCATAGCGATGCAATACATTCTTGTAAAATCCTTGTTACCACTTTCCTGTACACACTTCCCATAATCAGATCGCCTCTTTAAACAAATATGGATCAACCCGCATGTGTGCACCCGTCGGTCGGCCATTAACTTTTTTCTCTGGTTGGTAGCTGAATCTCGTGGTAGAATTCCACAAGCCAGAAATTGGCCATCATCATACTGTAGCGATTGAGGACATGGAAATAACTCCGCCTATCCGAAAATTTTTCTCGCTATTTCTTCCTTTTTCTTGTACAAGGTTCCTTCGACTCTTGACAAGTGATCGCCATCACATTGTCACCGCCTTCATTAATTTCTAAATCAAATTCCTACAACACAATACGACCCGATCAATCTCAAGCTTTGCTTCCTTCTTTGCCAACAAATATTTAATTGCGCATGATCAATGTATCACAACATGGGACCAACATATGGCCTGAATTTTTCACATGCAAACACTATTGCAAGTATCTTCCTTTTCAAAAAAAGTAGTAGAGTACTTTTCTTGTGCTTCATTAAAGGTTTTGCTAGCATAGTAGATGGCCTTGAATACTTTTTCCTCTTTCTGCCCCAATACGCCCCATTGCAAAATCAATCGGCATCACACATGATCTCAAATTTCGCTCCAACTGTTTTAAGCTTAAGATGGGAGCTCCAATTAGTTCCGATTTGATTTCTTCAAATGCTTTCTTCCAGATCCATCAAAATAAACTTTACTCATCTTTCTCCTAAAGAATCTCGTATAGGCTGGGTCTCAATGTTTGAGAAATCTCCGATAAATCTTCTATAAAACCAAAGATGTCCTGCTGAAACTTCTAATCTCTCTTGACTGTAGTAAGTGCACAGTCTCTTATAATTGAAACCTTGCTTGGTCTACTTCAAGCCCTGCTGCAGAAACCATGTGCCCCAAGACAATCCCTCTTCTGAACCATAAATGGCATTTTTTCCCAATCTCAGCTAGATTTTTGCTTCAGACTCGGAAGCACTGCCCCCATGTTATGCATTGTTCAAACCTGATCCACACAATCGTAAAATCATCCATGAAGATTCCATGAGAACTCTTTCCATAGATCAGAAATAGACATCATGCACTTTGGAAGAAAATTGTAGGACACTATACTTAATCCAAATGGCATTCCTTCAAAGAAAAATTAAATACACGAGCCTTCTGGCTACCCACTTCTTCTCGAGTCGCCAAGAGTCAAGCCCCTTCCTCAGAAAGCACTCACATTAGGCCTGAGTTGGCCCCAACTTCCTGATGCAGTACTCGTGTTTCAAAATAACCCGCCTGATCATTGTCATGTCACACCAGACTCGCTAATGTCAGCGACTTAATTTTGAGATGTCACACTCTTCAAGTCGCCACTCACTCCGTTTCTCGCTATGAGTCGTCACGGTCGCGACTTCAATCATACCGCTACCACCCTTTCTGCATTTGCGATCTCTTTGAGGGTTGCGACTTCAATCATACGTCGCTACCGTTTTCTATTTGTCTATAGTAGAAATCTTATCTGGTCACTCGCTCAACACCCTCGATCTCAAGGCAAGTCGTGACCTTTCATTCTTTGTAATTGATGTCGCACCATCGAATTACTTACGCCCCACCTTTCTCGCATTGTGAGCTCGAGGTCGCGGAAGCTTACGGTCAGACTTGTCTTCAAGATCTCTCGATATGATGTCGCGACAGTTTAATATTGACGTCATACCTCCCATTCATACCGAGTGTCATGCATTATCGGGCGACGCCACTAATTTCCTCTTTCTTTTGCAACCCATGGCGACCACCGGCGATCGCTTTGCGTATACCGATGATTCTCAGGAACTGATGTCATGACCAATTAATTGATGTCGCGACCTGATACTAGAATGATGTCGCGATCACCGAACATGTTAAACGCGATATTTAAGACCGATATCACACTGACTGACTCATGCCAGAACCATATTATTTAGTTCGATGTTCGTGACATCTTCTCTGAGCCATGGTTTGATGTTCTCGTCTGGCAACCCACACAATTCCTATGTTCCGCCCCTCTCAAAATCTTTGGTCGCAACTTCTGTCTGCTGGTCAACACTCCATGTCTACCGCTGTTCGACTGTCACAATTTCATGTGTCACGCCATATCACGGCCCGCTCTTCCATTACTCTGGGTCGCCCACTGGGAGTTTCGCTACACCTTGCAAGTGGCTCTTCATTACCGGCTTTCAAGGTCGCGACATCAAGTCCTTTCTTCGTACCAGTTATACTTCTTTACTTGGAGAAGGCCCTGCGGGCTTTGTAGTCAACCTCCCTCGTCACGACCTTCATGGTGGTATCATCGACTTCATTTATCTCCGTTTGTGCTCAACGTCGTTAATGATGTCTGGACATGAACTTTTCATTTGGACCGCTTTCTTTTATTTTCACCAAGTCATATTTTGTCTCAACTTCCTTCAGTCACGACTTCACTTATTCACTTTCGCTTCAGTCAAATTTGTTGAGGTCGTGACTTGGAATTGCCGAAATCGCTCGTCACGACTTTAAGTTCCAGCGACTTCACCAAGCATGCCGATTATGATTTTCTAAAATTTGATTTTCGTGATTTTCCTCGCAAATTGGAATTTGATTCAATTATCGCTTGCATAATCATCATTATTCTCATTATAAACTTTAAAATGGGTTAAAAATTCAATGAGTTTTTGACCATCAGACATCTGTGTTTGGGATTGAACCAAACCCAAGAGAAGTAGAGAGGATGAGCCCCACAACCAGCTCAAAGGGAGGCATGTATTCCCTCACGGAGGACATGGAAATGAAGGAAAAGCTATCCACCTTGTCTAGAAGGTTAGAAGAACTTGAAATGAGAAATCAACATGAGGTGCGAGCAGTGGCTAAGACACCTATGTTGCTCAACCAGCTTTGCTTCATTTGTCAGTCTACCGAGCACCAAGGAGAGAATTGTCCAACCATTCCTTCAATGAGGGAAATGATAGCTAGACAAGCCAATGTTGTGGGTCAATACAAACCACCAGCCAATGCCTCATACAACAACACATATAATCCCAATTTATGGTCCATCCCACCTCTCTCTGAAACCAAAGCCTCCCAAAGATAGCCCCCGGGTGCACAACAGCAGTATGTTCTTCATTCAACCACAACCACCACCATCCTCATTCCAAATGAGCAAAATATAATGAATTTAAGCAAAGTGGTGGGCAGTTTTTTAGAAGAATGTATAATAAATACTAAGCTAACCGAGGATCTACATAGAAAGCACACCTAACAACAAGATTGAAAACCCGCAAATGAACTTGCCTGGTAATTTTGACACCACGATTCGACAACAGGCTGATAAACCAAGAACAAAAAGAAAAAAGAAAAGTTCCTCTCAAACATGCTTCACTCAGAGCGTATGAATTGCTCTCCAAATAACCAACTTCCAAGATAGATGAAGTCAAGGCAGTGATCACTTTATGGGGCGAGGCGAGGGTCAGCAAATGCACCCCAAACCCAGCAGTAATTAAAGAGTTATAAGTTTTAAGCCGAACTTAGAAAAGACACATTTAAAAAGATGCATGAAGAAGAGCACACCCCCCACCCTTTCCTCAAGTAATTAAAAGCAAGAAGAAGGCCATCAACCAGCCGAGATTCTAGAGTGCCAAGGCAAGGAAAGTCAACATCCCCTGCTGCATGATCAAACAAAATCTAACCTATGTACCTTAAAGGACTCAGCACGTTGAAGAGAGGGTTAAATGCTGATAAGAGGGGCCTTCCCGACAAATGTCGCTGCCAATATCAAAGGTAAATAATCTCTAGTGAAACACAAAGACTGCAAGTTGTTGGATTAGCACTCAAAAAGTGCTATTTTCGAGTCCTATTTAAGATGTGTTTTGAGTGCTTTTGCGCACTAATCATATTAATTGCTTGATTGACATGTGCGGTCCGATTAGTACTACTCTACTTGAGTTTCTGAGGTTGTTTTTGCAGTTTTTGGCAGGCTTCGAACCTCCGCCATCATATCAAGTTTATCGTAATTTGTAATATTTTATGCTCAGTTCAGATGAATTCTCAAAGCATTTCAACGGTTTTAATTTTAGAAATGTCAAGTCGAAAAGTGAACCAAATACAAGAAATCTGAAAGTAAAAGGCAATGCAGTATGTGAATTTCGCTATGGCATAGCGAAATTCTCAAGAAGGATCGGCGAAATTTCAGAATGGTAGCTAAAATTCCTCGCATCATAAAATTCCTTCGCACGCATCATGCCACATGATAGTCATTAAATTAGCTATCATGGGAAATTACTACATAGCTAAAATCAATTTTCTCTATGTTCGATTTTCGCTTATGATACGTAAATTCCTCGCTATCATAGCTAAATTCATCAGGTATAGCTAAAATGTCGCCTCTTTGTTTTTTATCCAAACGACTCGCTTGTAAATTCCCATTTTGCCCTCAATGTAATCATATATTATTTTGGTTATTTGGTATTTCACATTCTGTGGCCATATAAGCTACTTGATAACATTTTGTAACCCTAACTTTGGCTAACTGTTCAATCCACGCAGCTTTTCATTTAGGTTTACAGTTTTCTCTCTCTCTCTCTTCTTTCTCTCATTTTCTTGTCGCTAAACACACTCTCTTTGATATGATAACCAAAGGATGTTTGGCTGCCTCAAAGCCTTGGAAGAGAGGGTTAAGTAGGTTGGTTAATGGTGGTTGGCAGTGTGTTCATCGCTTTTAAATGAAGCAGTGACGTATTTGGAGTGTGTTCCAAACTAGGTTTAATGTTATTTAATGTATTTCCTTTGGTCAATACTCTGTCATGTCAGGTTCAAAGTGTATTCTTAATGGTAGATACACTGACATCCATTAGATGTCATTTACGAGCCACTGAAAGTAGGTTAAATGCTTGGTTTTTCAAACTGCTGGAACATTAAATGCTCAATAGGTGTTTTGGCTCAAATAGGAGTGTTTTTAAGGGTTGGTTTTTAAAGTTAAACAAAGATCCGATTTTGGCAATGACTATATGTCATTTGCCTTAATGCGAGGAAATAACCAGAGGACACCTTTATAACCTCATTTTACCAAGCTAGTGACCCAAGCCTTCAAGGTCTCCATTCCACACTTTAGTTCAAACTGTTTCAGTTAACCTAGTGACAACAACTCCCACACTTTTCAATGCAAATCCAAAAGTCCAAATGAAAGCCTCACCATTTTGAATCATGATACAAATCATTTGTGGAATGAAAACTCATCCTCTCGTGTTCGAATTCCTAGACACTATATCGCAGTAGTCGACTAATCGCAGAGCAGGAAAATTAGATATAAATTTTTTGTTGATTCCGCTCACCCTACTGTGGCACGAATCAAATGGCGCTACACGGATGGTGCCGATCACGTGATTATGAGTTGATTATGAACTTGTAATCCACATTACAAGTGTTATGATCTTTTTACCCCTTTTTGAATTTTGTTTCAGAATTTAAGTTTTTTTTACTCAATAGCCATCAAGTAGGCTGTTTTTACCATTACAGTCATTTTATATTTTAGCTAACACTGATCCTTTTTGGCAAGCCTTGTTTGTGTTCTTTGCTTTGTCCCTTTTTGTGTTACAGGTTTATGCATCACTGGGATAGAAACATTTCAGGTATCGTGAAAGAATCTCAGACACCAACCGATTAAGGTTGTAAGTCAAGCAGCATTTAGAAGTGAGAAAATGGATCCCTACCAAGCAACAAAGAAAGCCGGCCAAGGTGCTCCAGTGAATCCAATAGCATACAAGTCAATGAGGGACCACATACCCCCTAGGGTGAGTGCACCTTCCTGTATCATACCACGTGTGATGATGTGGTGGTGAGACCCTATCTGGTGCCCCTGCTTCCCACATTTCATGGAATGGAGAATGAGAATCCATATACTAATATCCGGGAGTTCGAGGAGGTATGCACAACTTTTAAGGAAGGAGTGCCCGACATGGATTTGCTTAAGCTAAAAGCATTCCCATTGACACTGAAATACAAGGCCAAAATTTGGCTCAATTCACTGAGGCCAAGAACAATTAGAAATTGGGCCGAACTTCAAGCCAAGTTTTTGAAGAAATTCTTCAGCACAACTAAGACCAACAGTTTGAAGAGGCAGATCTAGACTTACTCGGCCTATGACAATGAGAATTTTTATCAGTGTTGGGAGAGGTTCATGGAGACCATCAATGCATGCCCACACCATGGTTTTGATACATGGATGCTAGTGAATCATTTTTATGATGGTATGTCTCCCCGCCATGAAGCAATCATTGAAACCATGTGTGGAGAGGTGACTTTTCGAGCAAACACCCCGATGAGAGGCTATGGACTTTTTGAACTACGGTTTAAACCTCTAAGGCATGGGATGAACCTCGAATCCAAGGAAGTCGAAGAATGAGGCCTTTGACCCACCAAAGGGAGGCATTTACACTCTCCAAGACACCGAGATGAAAGTATAACTCCACTCACTTTTGGACCCAAAGGTCGGGAGGAGCTGAAATGGAAATCGCAGATGAAACAAGCAGTAAATGAGTTGCCTGCATCTCAACTAGCTTGCTTTAATTGTCAATCAAATAGCCACCTTGGGGAGCACTGTCTAGTAATAGACATAATGCAAGAGCATGCTCATGTCTTGGGTCAAAATAAACCACCTATAAATGCTCCATATGGCAACACCTATAACCCCAATTGGAGAAGTCACCCAAACTTTTCATGGAAGCCAAAACCCCCTGCATACGCCTCAGAGCACGCCAGCTAGCCCGTTCCACATCAAGACAACAGCCTCCACTCTCTTCTCCTATCGAGCGGTGCACCTCGAATCTACAAAGTAGTAGGCACGCCAGGAGGAAACGTATGGGTGTTGATGTTAAGGATAGTGCCCTGTAAAGCATGAATTTATATTTATGTTTTATGAAATTAATAAAAGTGTCGTATTTATTCCATTTAGCTTATTTTGCATAATGTATGAATGAACGTCGAAAATCCTGGTGATTTATTTAATGTAACCATAACCCCAAGTATACGCTTATACACCTAGAGGATCGAGGTTATGGATTATAATCATATTTGTCTGTAATAAATTAATTGAAGTTTGGGATCTTCAAATAAATATTATCACGGTCCGCCATTAAGAATGAAGTGACCTTAATCCGGGTCACTAATGTGGCGACATTAAAGTGGAGGCTCCATATATAATAAGAGTATATAGGACAGGACCAAGGCGCAGTTTTCGAATTCTTTTAAATACCGTTTGTCTCAAGAATTCAAACAGCGCTGCTAGATGATCATATGCGCATCGGGCCTAATCCCGAGTAGTCATAGACTATGTTTATGTCAACTGGCCTTTGAGTCAAGGGTTAAGCTCGTTATGAAATGCCCTTCCAATACTTGTGTCTCGGGAGGCCATTGATGATGCAATTGGGAATGTGAACTATGGACATGGAATCCAACCCTTCCCATGGAAGCTTCGACGCTTGGTTCCTGCGTTGCTCGAATTGAACAACTTGAGCGCTCTAATTTATAACAAGCTTATAAATTAACTGCTCACTAAGTGGGATTAATGGAACTTAAGGATCAAGATATAATTAGAGGAGCAAAACCCGTGAATTTCAACAACTCTAGTTATGAACCACTGAGGATAGAACTGGCATGTAATGATTAAATCAATGGACACTCTAAATTTCGAGTAAAATCGATACTCTAAGGACAAGAGTTCAATTTAAAAAGCTTTTAAGTGAATAACTCTGAAATTAATAAATTAAAATAATTGATTAAAGAGTTTAATTAATTATTGAATTTATTGAGCTTGAAATTGGCTGTGTCCATGGGTCCCAATTCCACCTCCTATATTACAATGAATGATTCATGATCGAATAAATTGTACTCTATGTAGTACTTAAAATGACGAGATTATTTTAAATTACAAATAACAATTAGTTGTTATTTAAATTCGAATTTAATTCGCTTGCCTCACGGAATAAGGAAATAATCCGTAGCGGTAATAATATTTGAATCGTTATTATATAATTAATTGCTTCCTTATCTCGATAAGGGATTCGACTAAATTTTAAATATTATTAATTCATTTTTATCTCGATATGATTTGAATTTAAGAATATTAAATATTATTAAATCAAGTTTCATCTATAAGGATTTGAATTTAAGAATATTAAATATAATTTTCAATTTGTTTCCCTTATCCGATATGATTTGAAACGTGTATAAAAACCCAAGCAGAGGTATACTGCGGGTGGTCGCCTTTGGTATATGAGAAAACCAAAAGAAAAGGGAAAAGGAAGCTTTTTTTCCAAAACCCTAAGCCTTAGAGAGTCTCTTCCCCTTAGAGATCCTGCCTCATGTGTTCGCACACAAGGTAGATCTAAGTAGAAAACCTAGAGTGTATTGTTCCGCATCCGACCGGTTGCAGCCCACACACCTCACAAAGAGGCCGCTTAATTGAAGACCCCATGAAAGGGAGTTGTTTCAACCCTCGACTGCCAACAAATCTCCTTTAACAATAACATGTATAAATATGATCTTCACCTTTTGATATTAATATGTGTTTGCATGGGGGTTCCCGCTTAAAATAAGATTTTTCTGGCAAATTTAAACCTAATTGGTCATGCTGATCTTTATTTCCATCAATAGAATGTTCAAACTAATCAGAAAATTGAGGAAGTAGAGAGCTCACTCAATAGTGAAATTGACAAAAGATGCACTCCGAGATTTCCGTGCTGTCCAACCAAGAGTTGTGGTTCTAAAAAGGGAAATTCTCCCGCACACAAAGAAAATCCGAAGGGAGGCATGAAATAGGCTCACTAAGGATCCAAATGTAACTGGAGGAAGTCAAGGCAAGCAGACTTTGAGAAGTGGTAAAGAATCGAGACCAACAGTCCCAAAGACCCGCCTAAGCCAGCCCCACAAGAATTGATTCGGCCAAAGGAAGAACAATCACAAAGGTGAAGAGGTGAAGCCCAAGGTACCCTCCTTCCCACGTGCACTGAAAGAAAAGTTCACTTCAACCAAACTGAAATTCAACTAAACTGAAATTTTAGAGGTATTACGACAAGTGAAAGTAATATCTTCTTGATGCCATGATCAAACAAGTCCCCACATATGCGAAATTTTCAAGGACTTATGTACGCAAGAGGCTTCAGCTGTGAATAAAAAGGCCTTTGACCGATGCAAGCAGTGCACATTATGCAAGACTCTATGAAATATAAGGACCCGATGTCCTACAACTTCACCATCGGAGGCATTAGTGTAGAAAAAGCCTTGTTAGACTTAGGAGCTAGTGTGAACCTACCGCCATTGCATGTACAAGCTGTGCTTTGGCTTGGGGGAGAACTCGAAGCCCACTTCCATCACACGCCTCTACCGATAGGTCCATTAAAATACCAAAGGGGACCATTGAAGATGTTTTAATACAAGTGGACAGATTCTTACCATCCAAAGGATTTTGTCGATCACACAAAGCCTAAGGCAAAGAGGAGCTAATCATGTGCCCATCATATTGGGAAGGCCATTCTTTTGCTACTCGAATGCCATAATAAATCATTTCTAATGGGGCTATGCAACCTACATCTGGGGGAATATGACTTTAGAACTCAATATCTTCCATCTAGTAAAAGTATATGCACCTAATTGAGGACTATAATCGTGGTTAAGTCTCGTGACACAGATACAATTCTGGGAAGAACAGCCAATGAGCAAAGAAATGCAAGATGTGTTAACCCAGAGTTATCCGAGTGCCTTGTGGAGCAACAAGAACCTCAATGCATGAGCCTAGCAAAGGCGCTGAGAAAGAAAATAATTCTAATTTCCGCTGACCAGTGAAGAAACCAAAGGAACCTCAATAGTTAGAGCTCAAACCCCTACCAATTGAGTAAAAATATGCATTCCTGGAAAAAAGGCACGTCCAAATTTCTTGTAATATCATCATCATGACCACTCTACAGAGCACAACCCGTCGCACTCCTCAAAAGGAACAAGCAAGCCTGGGGTGGAAAATTTATGATTTAAAAAGGCATAAACCCAACAATCTCGCACTCACCACATTTATTTGTAGTTAAGAATCTAAAGTTGTTAGGCACTACGTGAGGAGGCTTTGAATCCTCACTGTGAGGGAGGTAGTTCATTGAAGTCCCAAACTATCAGCAGGTCGGGGTATCATTTAATTCCCATCTAATAAAGACTAAAGTAAGCCCCTACTCAGTAGCGCCTCAAGAAATCGTGGCACTTCAATGAAAATGAAAAGGGCGAGGAATAGTTCACTCGACTCTTACCACCTAATAGAGGTATGCATAGATTATAGGAGGCTCAATGAAGTGCAACAAGAAAGAATCACTCTCCCACGCCCTTCATTAATCGCCTTCTCGAGAGAGTTTCAGACACCCATCTCTATCGCTGGATGGGTATTCGTACTTCAGATTGAGATCGCACTGTAAGATCAAGAAAGACTACCCTTACTTATCCATTTGGCACTTATGCTTACAGGAGGATGCCTTTGGTCTTGCAACGCCGCCACCTTCAAAGATGTATGCTTAGTATGTTTAGCGATATATGGAGCTTATACAGAAGTTTACATGGATGACATCACTGTATATGGAGGTGATTTTGAAGAATGCTTAACTAATTCAAGCTATCCCGTTAGAGGTGCATTGAAAAGAACTGGGTGCTTAATCGGGAGAAATGTCATTTTATGGTGAACTAAGGAATTGTACTGGGCATGTTATTTCCAAAAGAGGGGGAATCAAGTTTGACAAGGCAAAATTGAACTTATTTCCAAACTCAAGGTCTCCAACAAATGTAAAACAAAGTAGCACTCGTCATGTGCTTTTACGTAAGATTCATCAAGGATCTTTAGAAGATTGCCAAGCCCCTTTATAAGCTGCTAGAGAAATATGCTAAATTTGTTTGGGAAAAAAGAATGTCAGAGAGTCTCAAGAGTCAAGTCCCATTTAACCACGCACTAATAGTACGAAAATCTAATTGCGCTACTCGAGGTGATGTGTGATGCAAGTGATCTTAAGCATAGAGCGCTTCGCCAAAGAGAAAATGGGAAACCTCATGTATCTATTATGCAAGCAAACCTGAATGAAGCACAAAGGAACTATACTACACAGAAAGAATTGTCAGGCAATGTCTACGCTAGATAAATTTTGTTAATGTTTTGGTCGGGTCCGATATAGTCATTTTGGCTGCATCATTCGCTTGAAAGATCAGCACTCAAGCAAAATGCTAAGGCAAGACTTATCCGATGGGTTCTTCCTCGTCAAGAATTTAACTTGCAAATTAAGTGATAAAAAAGGCAAGGTACAGAATGTGAAGTGCGCACCATTTTTCAAGATTAACAATAGCCCATGACACTCATAGTCCACCCATCAATGATGAATTTCAAGAATCTTAATGCAAATGAAAGCTCCTGCATGCTCACATCGCCACTTCAACAGAGAAACCTGATCCGATTGGGAAAGAACTGGATAAGAAGTACTTCTTGGCAAAGATTCATTCCTATTATTGGGAAGAGCCCTTCTTGTTTAAATACTGTGCAGATCAGATAATCAGGAAGTGTGTGCCTGAATAAGAACAACAAGGAATTCTAAGCCACTGCCACGAGAGTGCCTGTGGTGGTCACTTTACTTCCCAGAAGACCGCAATGAAGGTGCTACAGTCTGGTTTCTACTGGCCTTCCTTGTTTAAAGAAGCACACTAAATGTGCCGAGTGTGTGATAGATGCCAAAGACTCGGAAAATTGTCTCGCCGTCATATGATGCCCTTGAACCCAATTTTAGTGGTCGAGCCATTTTGATGTTTCAGCACACGATCATGGACCTTTCCCCACGTCTGGCGGTCATACGACATATTGGGCGGGAGAGACTATATGTCCAAATGGGCCAGTAATCCCTAAAACCAACGACCATAGGGTGGTGCTCACCCTGAAAGCAAGCATCTTCTCTAGGTTCTGGTACCAGCAAGCCATTATTAGTGATGGTCTACTTCAGAACAAACCTTTCAAAACCTCGTACAAATATGGTGTGAAACATAGAGTGGATACCCCTTACCATCCTCAAACAAGTGGTCAAGTAAAACTTGCCAACAAGGAGATTAAGACCATTCTAATGAAGGTGGTGAACAGCAACAGAAAAGATTGGTCCATCAAATTGCTTGATTCACTGTGGGCCTATAGAAATCACCTTTCATCACCTGGAATGTCCTTATCGGTTAGTCTATGGTAAGGCATACAAATTTCCAAAAATGAAATCGAGTATAAAGCATATGGGCAATCAAGAAGCTAAACATGGATTTAAGCAGTATTCGCTCAAAAGATTCTCGATCTCAACGAGTCGGAGGAAATACCTAAATGATGCCTACTTGAATCTCGAAGATTGCAAAGGAAAGATCGAAAAATGGCATGATCAAACGATAACTTCAGTAAAATTTCCAACAAGGGGGACCAAGTCCTCTCTTTATGATTCCAACCCATCTATCTCGTGCAAGCTCAAGTCGCGATGGATTCGGCCCATTCATCGCTCAAATAGTTACCACCCCAATGGTTCAAGACCTACTTCCAATCCAAATGATAATGGGGTGATCAAAGTTAATTGTAACGCCTAAAATACCCTAGAATTTTTATAATAAATTTATTGTTAGCTCCTGGGGTATGAATTGCCAACTTGGGTTTTTCCGTGAAATAGATAAATTGACAAATTGTGAAATATAATAGGGTAACCCAAAATTTGGGCACTAGAACAAGGATAAAATTGAAATTTCCATAAGGGATATAAAAATCCATAAAAAGGAGAGAGATGGCCATAATAGAAATAAAATAAGTTGATTTGCACATTTAAGTGATCAAGGACCTTTTGAAATTAAGTGAAGAATGGGAGGTAAAAGAGTAGAAGATAAAAACTAAAATTCAGTTTTTTGGTCTCCAATTTGCCCTAGAAACCGTAGGAGAAGAAGAGAGCAAAGAAAAACAAGAGGAAGAAGAGGGAAGAAGAAGGAGAAGGAGAGGAAGACCAAAACCAAGGTATTTTCTTATCTTAGGATCAAGTGTGTTTCTTTTGATTTCCTACATTTATGTTCAGAATTGTCCTCCTTGTCTGACCCAAAAATTTCAGGGAAAGATCACACAAACCCCAACTTATGAGGTGTTATGTGGGAAAACCCCAATTGGTAGAAATGAACATGGAATCATCAAAATTTTATGATGTCTAGGAAGAATTTTGATGGACCTTTGGGTGAATTCAGATTTTACCTAGGGTTTTGTGGTATGAGGTTCCAAACCACCAATACAAGTATTTTTTGAAGTTGTTTTGATGATTCATGATGATTTTTGAGGAATTAAGGAATGGGGAAGAGAGAGAGAATTAAGTATACTAAAAGTGACAAAAGAAGCAACTGCCAATTTCCCTAACATGTACCATAGATAGGTGTACCGTACACCCTACCAGAGGCCAACATCTAATGGTACAGTCCAACATGTACTCTGCAGACATGTCAACAGGGAGCCGTAACATGCACCCACAGTCCAAGGTGTACCCTGCATATGTGAGCCCAAATGACCAGAGATTGCAGTTTTGTGTAGCCTGAGCCTAAATTCATACACCATTAATATAGGAACCTTATTAAATGATTAAGAGAGGTTCAAATAAGATTGGAACTCGACGAAAAACGTACCGTACCTCGCCGTCGAGGCAAATCGGTTATTCATTTAGTACGATTATTTGCTTAACCACTAAGAATGAATAAATTGTATTTGAATAGGTGCGGGTGAAGACGATGTTAAATTCGACCTAGGATCGACATCGAGAAAAAGAAACAGAATCGAGCACCTGGTTTGCTTCTATACTTGTTCTTTATTCTAGTTTGTTCTTATTCGCTCCTTATTTTCATTGTTCTCATTTTGCTAAACAAAACATATATTGTAGCGACTCCCTAAGCCCGATCCGACCTTGAAGTAGTCTCTGAACTAAAACCCAGGAGTTTACTATTTCTTTTAGTTATCGCTTTTATTAAATTTTAATTTTTCAAAGTGTCGCGACCGAATCCCCTCGCTCGACCCGACGATGGATCCGAACTCGGAGCCCTATTACTCCGACGCTTTTCATTTATCTTATCAAAACATTTTTATTAATTCATTTAGTTGAGTGAAATCTGCCATTGGGGCAAATGCCCATAATCATTTACAAATATAAAGCAATTCGATAGCCCATAAACATTAACAAAATACATTTACAAAGAAAAGCATTCTAGCTCTTTTTCAAGATGATACACAAAAATCGTTTCAAAGTTTAACCTTTTGTTTACAAAAACACCCTACTTGTTCAAAAGATGATATAAAAATTCTGAGTATACACTTATACGCCAGATTTATGACTCAAGGGCCACGATCTCGGGGCTTCTTCTCTTGCTTACTTCCGATACCTCCGCGCATAGTTAAAACTACACGCTAAGCATTTTCATGCCTAGTGGTTCTATACAGTTATATTCCATATTCAATTTAACTCGGCAAGCATTTATCATTAAAACTATGCCTAATATATCAACATATACTCATGCTTTCAATGTACAAATCATTTGGTCGTATATCATATCATATCATGCGGGCTTTTCAATGCAACAATTCATTTCATGATATTCAAACATATTCATAAAAATATCTCATTACACTGCCAACGTGGCTATTTCACTTGACTATTCGAATACAATTTCGCAGATTCCGCTTTTGATGAATCCCGCTTCCTTATTATCATTCCCAGAATGTGCGCTTACATTTACAATTCTATCTCCCATCAAGATCGAATGTCGCTTGCGCATCCCGCACGCGGTATCACTTTATTCTACCTCCCATCATGCCACGCCGCTTGGTATCCCGACACGTGGTAATCAATTAAATGCCGCTTATGATCCCGCACGTAGAACACTTTATTCGGCCTCCCATCACGATGCCGCTTGGTGCATCCCGAATAATGGTATCAATTAAATGCCATACGCCATCATGACGGATGCCGACATGCATCCCGCCAAGTGGGACATTCTTCAATGCCATCGCCATCATGACGGATGCCGACAAGGCATCCCGCCTGCCGTGGACACGTGGGTAATTGGTGCCTTTGTGACGATGGGACAAGTATATCCTCACAAGAGATTCATTTGGTATATTATTCTTCACTCACACCCCGACGGATTCGCTTAGGTGAATCCTACTTATCATCATTCACTTTTCATTCGGTTATCGATTATCACATTCAATTCTTCATATATCTACTCAGATATCTTCAAAGACATAATTAACTCATATAATCATATCACATACCATTCATGAACTTGATTCATATTCTCATTCATAGTTAATTGTAAACTACCGTACTACTTGAATTAAAGCGATACAGAGTCAGAGAACAAACCAATCATCGATTCCGCTTTCTTCTCGATGTCAACTTAGGCTAGGTTGTCGCCTTCACCCGCACCAGTCAAATACAGTATTCACTCTAGTGATTATGCAAAATAATCGTACTAAATGAATATTTCCGAGGCAAAGCTTTGCCAAGGCGGTGAGGTGGTACGGTATCGTTTTTTGGACTTAGACTCATTCTTATTCTATGAGTCTACTTTACTTATGAATTGGAATCATTCCAATCGATTATCCCAACTGTGCTATGGCATGTTTTCATTATCTAATCAATTTGCCGATTACACTAGGGACAGTTTTGTATTTTTAATTTTTCCGGGGTTCTAACTTCATTTTTGACTATCCCTTTGTACGCATTTGTTAAAGATAAAGGTGTTATATTGGTATTCCACTTGAATCCACCTAATTCGAGCACCGAACTTCAAGTTACGCCCCAACAACCCTGACTAATTCTATGTTCAAAGCTGGAACCAGAGTTCGCTTGCACATACCCCACTTTGGAGTGAATTTTTAGCTCTTAAGATCAGAATCTAAGGATCTTTCTTAAAGTTTTGTTCTCTCATAGTTCATTTTTACTTGTTTCACCTTGAATCACTCAAATCAGGATAAGAAATGAGCAAGTTATGGGCCAAATACAAAACCGGTCGAACCGAGAACAGAGCAAAGAAAATGTTGACCCCTAAAGTAAACACACTTTCTTGGCCAAAATGACCAGAACGAGTGTGCCTGGTACACTTTCTGAAGTGCATCAAGACAAGTCACCCGAAATGCCTTGGGAAATGTGTAAGGTGTTTTCTCACATTTTTTATACTTTTGATCCCCAATCAAATCTACACTTCAAACACACATCAAAACCATTCCAAATTCACCTCGAATCTCTTTTCTACTCAATTCCTCTTTCAATTACATATATTTCTTCAAAATTCTTTCCAGTGAATCTCTCTAAAGATCATTCCAACATGGGTTATGACCCATCCTCAAAACCAACTCCATGATGATCAGTTAGGCTTATTCTAACCCTAACCTCAAAGACTCACCAACCAAGGATCCATCCTAAAAGAGTAGATTATATGATTATCTTGCACTTTCATATGGGGTTTACCACAACACTGAACAAGTTAAGGGTTTGTGTGACTTCTTCCACAAAACCCTAGACAAAGGGAGGACCATTCTCCAAACAAAGCCTTAGGAAATCCAACCACACTTGATCCTAAGATGAATACATACCTTGGTTTGATCTTCCTCTCCTTCTCCTTCTCCTTCTTCTTCTTCCTCTTCTCTCTTCTTCCTCTTGTTCTCTCCCTTCTTCCTCTCACACTGTTTCTTTGCTAGGGCAAAATTGGAGACCAAAATGAATCTTTAGCTTTTGTTTTCCATTTTTATATTTTCAACTTTTCATAAATTCACACCAGCTCTCATATCTTTGCTTTGCAATTCAACTTGTTTTATTTCCTACTACGGCCCATCTCTACTCCCTTTTGATTTTTATACCTCATGGAAATCTAAATTTTTATCCTTGTTCTAGTGCCAAAATTTCCGGGTTCACTAAATTTATCATTTCATAACTTGTCAATTTATCAATTTTCCTTACCCAAGTTCGCCTAATTCATACCCATGTAATATATAAAAATTTCTATAAAATTCTAGGGTATTTTTGGGGCGTTACATATATATTGATTCAATGAAAACGATTATTTCTTCATTAGTATTTGAAATGTTTGACAATATCGCATATGCGGTGGCTGAGCTACGTTTGGTCTGATAGCTAAAAGTAAATTTTTCGAACCGCTTTATCATCGACCAACATGACGGGATTCACCAACTGAACTCGTCATGAGGGTAACCGTAATTGATAAATGCGAAATCACATTGCTACTAAATGACAAACAAGACAGGATTCACCAACCATCTTTCAGAAATGTCGAATTCTCTATAGTCATGGTGTGAGACGGTCATCGCATGCTAAATCATATTGCAATCGACGTATACAACAGACAGATTCACCAATCGACCACATGAATGTCGACCCTCCTATAGTCATACGTGAGATGGTATTATTGAGTGTGAAACCATATTGCTTACCGACGATAAATGTGACGTGATTCACTAACCGACTGGTTGTGATGTTGAATTCTTGGCCATATGTGAAATCACAAACTCGAAAAGCTAAATAATGGTATTGAAAAGTGTATTTGTATTAGTATCTTTACATTACACTGATATTGTATAAAGGCATTACTTTGATAAATGCATGATTTTATACTGAATGAAAATGGAATAGAGAACTATATAGAACCACTAAGCATGAAAATGCTTAGCGTATTGTTTTCATCAATGCGCAGGTACCGAGTGATAGACATCGAAGAAAGACCCAAGATCGAGGAGCATCAGAGTCATAGAACATTGACATTTTGTAAAACAATTTGAACTCTGAATCATATATTTTGTAAATGCATTTTGTTAAATGTAAGTGGTATGAGCCTTTTGAATGTGTAAATGTTTTATGGGCTTGCCCAAAATGAAAATGCTTCCGCGACATTGTAAAAAGTCTAAAATAGAATAACATAAACAAAATGTTTTGAAGAGATGATTGAAAATGTCGGAGTAAACCGGGCTTCGGCTTGGATCCGCCAATCGAGTCGAGTCGGGGATTCGGGTCGCGACACTTTTGAAAATTAAAATTTAAATAAAACGATAACTACATGTATTTGATTAATGGCTTTAAACGAGCATCCCCGAGGCTTTGGTTCAGATCCGCCAACCGGGTCGCCTGAGCTGGGTCGCTCACATTAACGGACGTGAGGGTGAAACCCTATGTCAGGCAAATGCACTCGAGGAAATTCTCCTTCTGGACCCTCCTTGAAACCAACAGGCCACACATTTGGGGGTGGCTCCTGCAGTGTCTCAAAAGTCACTAATTTATTTACTTGGTTTTGTTCAAATTTCTTTTTGCTTGAAAATTTTTGTAATAATCTCAGCTTGAGTGGCATGGTTGCTTTATACTGATACCTGCGTGAATAAAGAACCACTTCACAAACTGCACCTCAACCTGCCCAGGCTGGTTTTGGTCCTTTTCCTACCACCTCTGATTGAGGAGGTACCACTCCATCCTCTAACTTTCTCATTCTCATGCAGGGTTAATTTGTGTTAGAAATAATGTTAATATTTTTGAGTTTAGCTTTACTGGTTCTTCATGCCTTGGAGAGCCAAAATTTGTTTGTTAAAGTTGTGGTTGCTGTTTGTGCCTATATTTTTATGTTTTTACTCTTGCCTTTAGTTGAGGAATTGAAACCCTGTATTCCACCATAATGTTAGAACAGTTCCATGCATGATTAAGTTTTTAGGCGAATAGTTCCAATAAGATTCACTTGTATTTCCAATTCCTTTAGCTAATCACACACAAGGTACATCGCTCTACCAATAGGTTGTAGTTTTACATAATTCTTTTCACCTTGCAAAATCGGCCTTATATCTGTTGACAACCTGTAATAGGTTTGTGTTACCCACAAAAGAAGACCAATGAAGCAGCTACACCAAAGACATATCGACCCCATGACACTATTACCAAGGGACTATTGTCTAACCCTAAGAATGGGCCAGCTTAAAACTTGTAAAGACCAAAAAAATCTCCTTGCGTTATTCATTTTCAACTTGGCTCGTCTAATATCCCAAGTGCACAGTCGACAAGTAATAAAATGGATGAGGTTTCTGTATATCGATCCTACGTAGATCTCAAGAATTTAAATCAACTACCCCGACTACTCAATTTCCATACTGATGGACTATAATATGACATTTTGATCCAAATTTTAAAAACTCAGAAATGTACAAGGATAAGGAGTAAAGAATGAACAATCAACTAAACTGGAATATAAAGAATAAAGAATAATGACTAATTGAGAGAATAAATGGACACTGAATAGTTATCCTTTAGAGTACACATCAAGAACACTGCTATTGTGAAGAATCATTCATGAAGCAATAATGATACAATTGCTTGTATATTTCGTGTTTTAAAATTGGTCTAAGGCAAGAAGCAAGACACTGGATTTCCCAACACTCCACGCTCATTATCTAATTTTCCCGATTCTTCAAGACAAAGTGGAATTAGATAATTACTTTTAATAGGATTTCCTTAGTCTCGGTATTTTTCTTTGCAATACTTCATACCCATTTTATGGACTCAGAAACCTTAGCTCCCAAGTTACTCCAATAAGCAAGGATATACAACTTCCTAGTTGTTTTCCTCTAATTAGAATAGATCAACCTTCGATTAGATCTCACTAACACAGATTGGTTTCCCTTACTTATTCACAGAGGTGAATTTGCTTAAATAGATAACTATGAATCCTATTCTTGATTTCAAGTGAGAAGAGGATTTATCTAAGTAAACTTACAAATCTCATTAGATCTCTAATAGCAGGTTAATATACCTTAAAGGAAATGTTTCAAAACTCTCAGGAATGCCATCTCCGTGTCACTCAGAGGGCTTCCTTGAAATCAGAGCAATGAAACAAATCTTAAAACGGGTATAAGAAACTGATATTCAGCTCAAAAGCATTGAACCCATACCTAAGTAAATTTGAGCAACCGAATTCAAGCCACTGGAAACAACTACGAAAAGATAAATTCTGACTATAGCAATTTCTAACGGAAGTCGGGTTTCGACATCAATTACACACTACAACATTCCTCCGATCATAAGAACAACTCCAAGTGAACCGAAAATTCAAATTCCAGAATTTGTCTCTGACTCAAATATTCCGTAGTAATTTGGAGCACGGAATTCTCAGATTCAAATTTCTTCTCAAAACGATAACATTCAGATCCAGAAAAAATAAAACAACATCAAGAATGAGAAAAATAATCTAATCTAATCTAAAACGACGGAAATAGAAAAAGAAAAGAAAAGAAAAGAAAAGAAAAAAATATGAAGCCAATCCATTATCTTAGATCTTCGCTCGCCGCCACCCGCCCCGCCTTTTTCCGGGTAGTCACAAGATTTATAAGGTTTCGCCTTGGGCCCTAATCCCAATGCATTATTTTGTGGATTTCCAAGTGGACTGGCCCATGTTACTGTTCAAGTCGCGACATCAAATCCCTTGTCGCGACATTAGATAGTTGGCACTCGTTGCAGCATTTATCAATAAGTCATGACATTCCTTTGTTTTCCTGAAGGCATTTTATGTCGCGACATCATCCATGTCGCTGCAGCTTTAAACTGACGTCTTCCTGATGTCGCGACATCAATCTCTTGTCGTGACATCACTTTATGCCTCTGCAGGTTTCAATTGTTCGTTCCTGTTGTCGCGACATCGACCGCCGCTGACATCAACTTAAGTCTCGCAGTTTCAATCGGTTCAATGTCGCGACATCAACCTCCGGCTGACATCGCCATGTCCTGTGTTTCAACTCATGGCTCCCGACGTCGCGCGACATCAACCCTTTGTCGCGACATCGCCATGTCCTGCGTGTTTCAACTATATTCCCATGTCGCGACATTAATACCTTGTCGCGACATCAACTTAAGGAACTGCTACCTTCAACTGAGCACGTCTATTGTCGCGACATCAATCTCTTGTCGCGACATCAACTTATGTCTCTGGAGGCTTCCAACTCACAGCTGGGTGTCGCGACATCACCTCCGTCGACAAATGCCTTAAGTCACATCAGTTTCATCTTTTCAAACCTGTCATAGCTTCAAGCGCTTCTCTTGTCGCGACCTCAATCAAATTTCCTTCAATTTTCCTGATGTCACGACCTTCTCTCTTGAGCTGATCTTGTCGTGACCTCTTTTCCTTGCACGCTGATGTCGCGACTGTTTCTAATTCAGTGTTTATGTCACGACTGCATCCCAGATGTCGCGACTTCATGCCTTCTTCTTCATCAATTCCTTGTTGCTTGACTTTGAGTTTCTTCAACACTCAGCTTGCACTGTCTTCAATTAAGCTTCGTCGATCGTTTTCAATACGCAACCCGAATATGCATTTTGATTGTCATAAGGCTTCACGACATCAGCCCTTTCATCCTCAGGCTAAGCTTTCCCGCGTAGTTTGATTCTGCCAATTATTTCATTAACACTCATCCACCTTCTATTCCTTTTTCTGCAAAAATTCTTCTTTCTCTTGAATTCTTTGCTGAATAACAGTTTGATTAGTTATTCCATATTTCTGCACAGAAATCAGTCTTTTTAAATCAAAATAGATCAAAAAAATGGACTAAAATGGATACCTTGCTCATCAAATCTCCAAACTTAAAGTTTTGCTTGTCCTCGCTAAAGAAAAGAAAGAATTGTTTGTCCTCAAACAAAAAGGACATTTTTCTGTTCGGGCCATAAAGAGCACTAATTTGATTGAAATACAAAGAATGCATTGTTTTCTGTACATCTAGCTTCAAGTCCAGTTAAAGGTTAGTTTTTAATCTTTATAGTATTCAAAACTAAACTGTTGAAATTGTTTTACAAACAACATAATCTTTAGATCCTGTTGAATAATAAATTATTTTCCTTTCTCATCTTCATAATGAGTCACTTAACTCCCTAAAGTCCTTCACAGTTTTGATTGTTTCCATATTTTCCAAATTCCATAGGTTTGTTGTTCATATTGATCTCCACTAATGTAGGTAATTCCAGCTTTCAAGATCAATCAGGACTTTTGGGCTGATATTGTTAGGCTTGGGTAATGGGTAGGATGGAAATAAATCCTTGTGGGGTCAAGATTACCCTCGAACCCTTTCTATCCTCTCTCTCTCTCTATTGCCCTTCTTTCTTGTAGTTTCTTTTAATAAACTCCCTAAACTTCATGTTGGGACATCTCTTGACGTTTCACCCGTAACCGTATAGCCCCTATTTCTCACTTGTAATTCAACTGGAAATTTCTTTGTTTGTCACGATTTCTAGATAGTGCAATGTTTTACCTTTTAGCTTTCTAACACTTAGCTAACTTTGGGTTAGTATCTCCTATATACTGTGATGGCACAGGTGCTAGGTGCTGAAACACCCTATTTAATTGCTCAAGAGAGTTATGCCACAAGATAAAACTTATCCTTATAAGCTTTCTTTCTATTGCTTTTCTGCTCCTTGCCTTTTCTTTCATTCCCTTTTTCTATATTTTCTCCTTGAGTTCCTCAAAACATATACTCCCTTAAACTTCATTTCTTCCTCCTCTTGAATTCCGGGTAATCATAGGTTCTTTACTAAGGATCGATTTTTAGATGGGTTGGGGTTTCCATTGTTTACTAAACAATAAGCTTATTTGGTCAACTCCAGAACTAAGGTATATGCACAAGATATGAATAGGATGGCTAGAATGGCTCAAACTATCCAAGAATGGCCTCGCATCATCTCTGTCACCAGGTCACCTAGATTTACCTCAATCAATAATCTAACAAATTCTAGAATTTGACCGAATAGTTTGGACTAAAACCATAAGGATTTCCTTGACTTATTTTTGTTGATGAGTAATTAAATTAATTACTATTCAACAGATCTCGACTTACTGCTCTGCATTCACAAATTCAAAATTATGTTTTGTTCCTTCTATTTGCCTTACCTTCTTTATTCGACTTATCGCTAGACTTAAGTCACTCTGCACTTTCAGGTTTCAATCAAACTCGTATCCATTTGGCCCTTATTCTACAATTGCTTATTCCTAAACTAACTCCGCTTTCATTCAATTCAAATTTCATTACATCTCGCCAGCTTTTATTCTCGAATCCACTCCTACTTTTATTTGCCTAACTATGCAACCACAAAGCAACACAAAATTTAACAAACCAAGGTAACACAACAATTCAATTCAAATTTATCATTTTATTTCTAATTCAATTGCAAATGTTGGATACAACTGTATGGGCTTTGGAGAAGAAGGAAGGTCAGCTTGGGAAGAAGTCTATCTTTTTCTTTTGGAAGAGGCAGCAAAGATATTAGGGGGATCCAGGTCTAGGGTACCCAAATGAGCTGGGAATGGAGGGAATTTCATTTCTCTTCTTTCCTTTCTTCTAGTTTCCTTCCTCAACTTGATCTTCAATGAAGATCTCATTGAGAGAGATCAACCTTCTTGTTTAGCCTATCTTGTCTTTTCCCAAGTCATTCATTGTGTTTTCCATTTCCTCGCCATTATCCATAAATTCGGGAAAGATTGTTATTAATCAAATCCAAATTTTCTAGCCATTCTCTCTCGCTTGTAGATTCAAAGATCCTTTGCTTTTTGTCTCTATCATCCAGTTTATTCTCAAAATCTTTTTGTAGAGACTTGTATAAAAATTTGAATCCTTTGATCTGTTCTCCCAATTTAGCTTCCTGTTCTACCTCTTTTTTCTTCATAATGGTTAGGAGCTGAGAGTCACGCTCAAACTAATTGTTATAAAAAGATTCGTGACTCAGCTTGAGTTTCTGTAGCAGATCGCGATCTCTTTCCTTCATTTCTTTCTTGAAGTCCTTCTCATAGTCAAGAACCTCTTTCATCCGGCTCTTCTCTTCTACTTTTCTTCCCATCACGATCTCTTCTTTTTAACTCTTTTTCATAAATTTCTTCCCTGAAATCTTGTTGCAGCTTCCACTCTTTTTCCCTTTCTTCCATTTTTTTCTGGATGGCATGGAGGACCTCCATTATTGAATTGTTCTCCTGTGCTCCCCTTGAGCCTTCTCCCTGCTCTCTGAATGTTCTGTTTTGCATAGGGGGAGAACTAGCTAAGGGAATGGAGAAATCTACGGGGCTTCTTTCATCATGCCCTTCATTGTCTGCAAATGTGAAAGTATTATTTTCAGGAGGAGTTTCTGTATTCTCCTCTTCTTATCTTGTAGCTGGGGTTTCTTCTCTTGTTTCAATCAACACTCTTTTCTTTGGTTTCGGTCCCTCGCTACTCCTATCGCAGGAGTGGTGATGTCATAGGACTTCTTCCTTTTCCCAGGCCCTTCACCCAGCCTTTAAACACAAAAAAAAAAACAGCTTATTGTTGTCAGCGAGGGATCGCCTTATTTCCTTCTACGGGTACCTCATTATAGAATTTTCAATTATTATTCCTACATTGATCTGGCACTCTTCAGAATAACATAGAGCAAATGGTAATTGCTTCCCTGCTCTCTCACATGCAACACATGCCTTATTGGGACCAAACAGAGCAAGAAATAGAACCATACCCCACTTCCTCATGAGGCTTCCTCCTGCTCGTGGTTCGGTCCTCCTCCCTATCCCAGCCAGGCTTTCTCCGTCTGAGCTTTTTGGCAATTTTTTTGAAAATTTGGTTTTCCAAGAGCTTTTAGAACCTGGGACCTGCCGTTCCTCCTTCCTCCTCCCCAAGGCTTCTTAAGCCTCCTTTTCTTTTTTTTTTCCTCCTCCTGCCATTCCACAGGCTTCAGCACGGCCTTTGGCTCACGCATGGCACCCACACCCTCGACCTAATACAAGGTGTTGTCTTTCTCCATTCACTGTGATTGGAATGTAAATTTTTCACCACCATTGTAGCTCCCACTTTTGATGTGTGCAGAATGCTTCCTGTAACCTCTCTTTGTCTCATCCATCTCTTTGAAAGGTAATAGGGTTTCTCGAATCTTCTTTCTGGCTTCGAACCCTTTTATGTAGTGCTTCTTCCAAAGCTAGACAATAAGTTTCCTCCATACAACAAACTCTACTACTTCTTCTTTCTGCTTTTCCTTTCTTGTCTTTCTTCTTCTAAACTCCATCAGCTTCCTGTGCTTTCAGGCATCTTCCCATCGCTTCCTGTTTGATTTCTCTCCGCTGTGGTAATACTCCAAAGGATCTCTCTTCCAGGTTAGGGACAAGGTTTGAGGTTTCAGCCATTTGAAACAGAAGGAAAGCTTTCTGAAGATTTTGAGAGCTAGGGTTTTCAGGAATTCAGAATCAAGGAAGTGGGAGTGATGAACGGAGCCGGAAAGTGGAGCTGGAGTGGGAAAAAGATCCAATAGCTGTACCAATCAAGTTTTTTGTGGGCTAATTTATTGTTTCATTAAATTCGATTGTCAAGACCATTCGCCATTTTTATTTAAGACATTAGTTTTAAAGAGATTTAAGAGAGCGCCAGAGCTGGCACTCGATTCTTCTTATGCTCATATACTAAGTTTGTCGTTACATAACTAGGTCTTTAGGTATTGCTTTGCCCTGTATGTGTGGACTTTGCATTCTCAAATTTTTGTTTATGTCGCGACCTATGCCCTTTGTTTAATGATCTCAATATCTTGAATTCCTTTATTAATCCTATACTCCTTTAGACATTTATTCAGGCATTTTCAAACAGAAATTCATCAAGCAATGCATTCATATATTTCACACAGTTTGTCATAGGGGAGAAAGCTACCCCCCCTTTGTTCATAAATGGGTGATATTTCTCGTAAGTCACTGAGGTGTCCTTGATTTGCTATTTCACTCCCGGCCCTTCAGCCTTTGCAGACGATACCGCATGATTCAAAATTCTAATTAAACTACTATTAACTTCTCAAATGAATTTATCTTTTATATAAGAACCAATCAAAAACAAACACAAGAACAAAAAAAAATTTAAAAATCTAAACTAAATTTCTGGGCGGGTTGCCTCCCATCAACAAGTCGCTTGAGTCCTTAGTCGACTTGTCAAGCTTTGCCTTCTAGATACAACTTGTCGGAGCTCTTTCTTCTGCTCCTTCCTCCCTCTTAGATAATGCCGCCTCATTCCATTGACTTTGAATTCTTCTCCACGGGTTCCACTACCGCTTCCAAATGTATCGCTGACACCACCGTGGTGGCCGGCCCACTCCATTTGAATTTCAACTTTCCTCGGGAACAATTTCGCCTTCTATACTAAATAAAGAGAACCTGTTCTGCTCCTCAACTCTTCCTGATCTCCTCCTTTCTTTCTCTTTCTCGATCATGCCATTTTTCGTTTTTATCCTTGTGTAGATTCACATTATCATCGGCCATTTCTCAATTCTTCCAGCTCGTATGTACTGAGCAAATCTCTCCCTCCCTTGCGCTTTTAAAACGAAGTTCAACTTCTCGGCTTTTCTTTGCCCATTAATGCCTGTAGTCATTCCAATTCAAGAGTGTAGTGACATGCTTAAACAATTCAGATGGGGACATTCCGTGGAGTTTGAAGCCAGTTCTAAAGTGCATCATTTCTTAAACACCTAACCTCTCCGCTTTGGTCAAGGCTTTTTCAAGTATTCTTTAACTTCCTCACAAATTTCTCGCTTGTCTATTGGTCTCAAGATAAGCTAGGACTCATTACATGCTTGATTCCATACTCATTATGAGTTTGCAAATATTTAGTTTGCAAAATGGCTTCCCATCACTAATGATAGCCTGGGTGTTCCAAATCAGTCAAAACATTTTGCAAGAAGCTCACAACTCTGTATTAGTATCATTCCTGACGTGCCAACGTTTCCACCTATTTGGCAGCCATAATCAACTCAGTGATATGTTCCCAAATGATGATGGGAATGGTCCCATAAAATCTATTCCCCCATACATCAAAGATTTGCACTTCACCATTATACCTTTTGGTGGGCATTTCATTTCTCATCGATATTTCACCTTTTGGCATCTATCACACAATTTAACCCACCTAAAGACAAATCTCTCGAATATAAGGCCAATAAAACTTTACAAATTTGGGAGGGGTCTATGGTCGCTTCTTCTCCCGAAAAACCCCATACTTGATGCTGGCATTCATCTGTAGACATTTCTCGTTTCATTTTCCCTTAGCACACACATCTACTTATTATCATGTCAGCACCTCTTTAAATAACGTGGATCATCCCCCAAATATAATACCTCAATAAGGCTCTCTTCTGGTAGAAGCCGACTCCCCAAGAACCACCACAGCCAAATAGTTCACAAATATCGAAGATACCATGGAAGTCGAAGGAAACTTTAAACATTTGCCTATCCTCAAAGTTCTCTCGTTAAGATTACTTTTTATTTAGCGCTTCTTCTTTCTGTTCTTGACAAATGATCAGCTATCACATTGTCACACCCCTTTTATCCTTGACTTCCAGTCAAACTCTTGCACAAAGACTCCACCTTATCAATTCTCGCTTAGCCTTTCTTTGACATCGTACCGATTGCCGTAAGATCGCATGAATAATAACATGATCCCGCATCGTATTGCCTGAATTTTTCACACAAGCAAATACTATGGCTAGCATCTCCTTCGCTGTTGAGTAATTTTCTTGTGCTTCATTGAAGGTTCTACTAGCATACAGTATATGGTCCCGAATATTTTCTCCTTTCTGTTCAGTGATGCCTCCCATTGCAGAAAATCACTGCAGAACAATAATACATTATTAAATCCCCAGATCCCATTCCTGTGAAATATTATGGTGCTTGAAACCATCAGACTTGATTTCTTCAAAAGCACTTGCAGGAGTCATCAAAATTAAACTCAGATGCCCTTCCTCCGGCACTCCGCATGTATGGTCTGCTATTTTTGAGAAGTCTCAAACCTCCTCCTATAAAATCCGCATGCCCCATGAAGCTTTTACTCCTTTACTGTGGTAGGTGGTGCAAGAGTTTTGATACGTGACACCTTGATTGGTCTTCACTCCAGCCCGCAGTTAAATTTTATGCCTTCCAAGAAATTCACACCTTCTCGTTACTACAAATACATTCTCCCACCCAAGTGTTAGTCGTTGTTCCTCAGCACTGAAGCAATGTTTCCAGGTTCTCAAACACCCATCAAACCCGGATCCATTGACATGAAGTCATCCATAAAATTTGTTAACTCCTTCAAACTGTTCCAGAATATTACCATCATGCAATCTCGAATGTGGTAAGAGGCTTGACACAAACAAACAAATGGCATCCTTCCAAGGCAAGGTACTATATGGTAGCTGTGAAGGGTCTTCTTGGTCCTCAGGGGTGGCAATAGCAATTTGATTGTATCCTGAGTACCCATCCAAGCAAACAAAATGTGGGTGTCCCCGCTAACTGGCCCAACATCCGATCAACGCCATTGCTGCAGGGAAATGATCTTTTCGTGGTCGTGCGGTTCGCCTTCCCGTAATCAATGCATACCTCCATCCTGCCATCGTTTTGTTGGAATCAATTCATTTTCTTACGCGGATCGCCACATCCACCTTTGGAACCACATGGACTGGCTCACCCATAGACTATCCAAATTGTATAGATAAAACCACAAAGATTCAAATATTTGGAGAACCTCCTCCGCTTCATCTTCATCACCTGATTCCAACTTCCCTTTGACGCCTAATAGATGGTTTTTTGAAGCTTCTTCACTTTGTGCATGCAAATTGATGGACCGATACCCTTCAACTCTCTTCAGGACCACGCCTATAGACTCTTTATGTTTATTTAAGATTTTCACACCTCTGCTCCCATCATCAGCCCAAAGGTAGATAATCACCCGTTTTCTGGTGATTCTATAAGATATCAAATGACTTGGCAACTCTTTTCAACATCAAATACCCCTCACTGGTTTCTTGACAGCGAGTCTCTCCCTTTTTCATTATTTTCTCCTTCTGTCATTTATTTGCTTGTGCTCAACACGGGCTTTATAGAATTGAAAAACCGTTGTAGGATATTCAAAAGTAGTCATCTTCAATATAAACAGAATTCATCTCTTTGTCATGATAAAAATTTGAGCACATAATCATTGCAGAACATCAGAATGAGGTAGCCACATCATCCACATTGCAATTTTCTCTGTCTATGCCTATTCTCGCATGCTTTTGATCAAGTTGAAAGCAGCGCCTTCCTCTCTCAAACCTCCTCCTCAAGGTGGAACTCCCTTTTCAGAGGTCATCGTGGCAGCCCATGAGCTAGAAATGCAAGCCCCAATAGCAGGGGTACTTGTGAATCTTCTTCCATGTCCGTAATGACGGGGGCTCACTGGGAAAACAAATTTCCAACAAAGGACCCCACATCTTCCAAAGACTCCTTCTGTATGACTTCCATCGATCTGTTTTGCCATTCAAGAGTAAGAGTGGAATAACCTCCCCAAACCTAAATTGTCGGGCAAATAAAGAAAAAACAAGTTTATACTAGCTCCGGTCATGCAGAGCTTTCTAGAATCACCTCCACGATGCGAACGTAAAAAAATCCCGGATCCTTCATCTTTCTCGGGCAATTATTTCTATCAGCCAAAGACTCAAAAAAGCAAAGAGTTTCACAACCTCTTCTTCTACTATCTTTCTTTTCACAAGAGAGCTCTTCATGTATCTTGAATATAAAATCATCACCACTTCAGAAAGGGCATCCCTAATATTTAGCTTCCTCGAAAAGAAGCTAAAAACCCGTAAAACTGCTCTATCTTTGATTTCTCAGCCTCGTGGAAATGGGACCGCAGGTCTAGAGCCTCTCGATATTCTTCCTCGGTCCACTCCTTCTTCTTTCTAGTGCTTCTTCTTCCTTTCGTAGCTTCCTTCTCGTCAAGGCTTTTCTTCATCTTTTCTAACTCCTTCCCACTCCTAAGTCGCATTGTACCTGGCGCCTGGATTCTTCTCGTGGTCACCAGCGATCTCTTCCTCCTGCTTTGCGGCGGTTAGCCACCGCCCTACTCGTGCCTGTGCCTTCGTGGATGCATTACTGGGTAGTGTTCTCTCAAAATTTGAGAATTGGTAGCAGCAGCCACCGCGAACTTTGTTCATGGAGGTTCAATGTTTTCTTGCTATCCCCCCATGAATCAAAGATTCGTTTTCAAAAGATCGGGCCCTCCTCCTCGACCCCGAGGCATTCACACTCGTGCTCATTTCCCTCGCTGCTGTCACGGAACCTCGTGTCGTTGATAACCCCCGTGGAGGATTCATCCGTGCCTCGGGCTCCTTTAGAAGCCCTCCACCATATGAGAAATTCTCACTGTTCCCCGCTGTCAAGTGATAACAAAATACATGTTGCATTTGGCTTCCAATGGTAGTTTCTTGGCTCAATCTTTGTGATATTTCCTTAACTCCTTTCTCAAGATCAGAATTGTTCTTCGCCAGCCTCTCTCAAGACTTTTCAATACCTCTCTCTTCAACTCCTCCATCTCGGCAAGGTGTGTGTCTTCCTTTCTTTTCGGCCCAACCCGGCGGCATAATGGCATCCAACTCGCCTCCATATTGTCATCTTGCTCGCGCCTCCATGATCCCCTTTCCTCTGTATGGCCGTGTGTTTCGAAAACTCGAAGGAGTTTTCATATATTGCATTTAGCCGTCCTCAATCGCCATTTCTCAAGACTTTTCGTCAATGCTCCACAACATGAAGCATCAATGATCCCTTTGATACATCATTCTGCATGGCTACAATGTCCATCCGGGTTCTTTCGCATCTATCCCATGCATGGGCATTCTCAAAGAACCGTTTGAATCTTTCCCAAGCTACATACAGGCTTTCACTTTCCCCGGGCCGAAACACAATGATTTCCCTCCTTCTCTCGAGGTGCGCAGGGACTGGGAAAGAATCTACCCAAGAAGGCCTCATGTTCCTCCCAAGTATCAACAGAACCATATGGTAAGATTCATACCATAGTCGCCGATTCTTAGAGAGAGAATGGAAATAGGTGCGCTTTGATTAGTTTCCCCGGTCTCACCCCATTCAGCCATCAGACAATGATCGGAGAAATCTTCCCAGATGCTTCTCGTTTTCTCAGTTCCCACAAGTGGATGACCAAGAACCCGATGTTGCTGGACCATAATTAGTGCTGGTTTAAGTTCAAAATAATAGTCGGGTCATCTGATTGTAGTACTCATCTTGAATAATAGGCTCGTAAGTCCTCCTCCATAGTATCGTTGATCGAGGCCTTCTAGCCGCTTCTCTATGCTCATCCCCATCCGTCTTCACGCCATGGCAGTTTTCTTCTGCCTTTTATCTTCTCGTTTCTGAGTGTTTCACTCATGGTTCGCCGAATCGACAAGAGTTCTACTCATGGCAAAATTTTGTCCCTCGAAATCAAACACCTCATTAATATCAGATTACCTGTCAACAATATATTTTCAATATGTTTGTTAAAGGTTAAGGGCTAAAATACCCACTCGCTTAGAAAAAAACTATTTTTGTTCTTTTCTTAAAATGTCCAAATTAGCATTTCCCTCTTTCACTCTCGAATATTGCATTTGCTCTTTCATCCGCACCGCGCCAAAATACTTGTTAAGACCAAAAGACATATACGAATTTATGACACTATTACCAAGGGACTATTGTCTAATCCCCGGCAACAGCGCCAAAAACTTGTAAAGACCAAAAAAATCTCCTTGCGTTATTCATTTTCAACTTGGGTTTGGCCTAATATCCTGCAAGTGCATAGGTCGACAAGTAATAAAATGGATATAAGTCCAGATATCGATCCCACAGAGATCTCAAGAATTCTAAATCAACTACCCTGACTACTCTAGCTCCATACTATTTGGACTATAATATGAAATTTTGATCCAGCTTAAAAAAAACTATAAAATGTACAAGGATAAGGAGTAAAGAATGAACAATCAACTAAACTGGAATATAAAGAATAAAGAATAATGACTAATTGAGAGAATAAATGGGCACTGAATAGTTATCCTTTTGAGTACACATCAAGAACACTGCTATTGTGAAGAATCAATTCCTGTAGTTAACAATGATACAATTGCTTGTATATTTCAGGTTTTTTTAAAACTGCCCGTTAGCAAAGATAAACTGGATTTTCTCCACACTCACGCTATTGGTCTAGTCTTTCCTCATTCTTTCTCGTAAGACGCTGAATTAGATAATTACTTTTAATAGGGATTTTTGGGGTTCGTATTTTTCTTTGTAATACTTCATACCCATTTTATGGATCGTAACCTTAGCTCGAAGCAAGCAAGGATATGTGCACCCTCGGGTTGCTCTTCCTCTAATTAGAATAGATCAAATCTTTCCTTGATTAGATCTCACAACATGGGATTGGTTTTCACTATTCGAATCATTGAGGTGAACTCTCTGCTTGTTTAAATTGATAACTCATTCAACTCATTCTTGATTTCAAGTACAGGATTAATCTGGCAAACTTACAAAAGCTCATTAGATCTCAATAGCAGGTTAATATACCTTAAAGGAAATGTTTCAAAACTCTCAGGAATGCCATCTCCGTGTCACTCAGAGGGCTTCCTTGAAATCAGAGCAATGAAACAAATCTTAAAATGGGTATAAGAAACTGATATTCAGATCAAAAGCATTGAACCCATACCCGTGGCGCAAATTTATAACCGAAATTCACAAGCCGCCGGAAACAACTGGCTGCAAAGATAAATTTCACTATAGCGCTTCTTAACGGGAGCCGGGTTTCGACATCAATTACACTACAGCATTCTCTGATCATAAGAACAACTGCAAGTGAAACTGAAATCTCAAATTCCGTAAATTTGTCTCGACTTCAAATGAAGTTCCGTGTAGTAATTTGAAAAGAATGGAATTCTCGTATTCACTTCTCAAAAACGATAAATATTCTATCTTAAAAAATAAAACAACATCAAGAATGATAAAATAATCTAATCTAATCTAAACCATTTTAAATAGAAAAGAAAAGAAAAGAAAAGAAAGAAAATATAGCCAACTGGCCATCCGTATCTTGCCCGCTTCTCGCTACGCCCGCCTCTTTTTCCTCGGGGTAAATGCGTATTTATATATTTCGCCATTCTAATCCCACGCATTCCTTTTGTGGATTTCCAAGTGGACTGGCCCATGCAATGCTCTCGTCGCGCTACATCAAATCCCTTTAAAGTCGCCATTAGATAGCTGGCACTGCGCATTTATCAATAAGTCATGACATTTTCCTTTTTGTTTTCCTCGGCAGCATTTTATGTTTATATCATCCATGTCGCAGCCTTAAATCGACAGTCGCCTCATGTCGCTGAAGATCAATCTCTTGTCGCGACATCACTTTATGCCTCTGCAGGTTTCAATTGTTCGTTCCTGTTGTCGCGACATCTATCTCTTATCGCGACATCAACTTAAGCCTCTGCAGCTTTCAACTGAAGTCTTCCGAATGTCGCGACATCAACCCTCTGTCGTGACATCAGCTCATGTCCTTGCAGGTTTCAACTCATGGTTCCCGATGTCGCGACATCAATCCCTTGTCGCGACATCGCCGTTGCGGCGTCCTGCGTGTTTCAACTCACGGGTTCCCGATGTCGCGACATTAATACCTCGGCCGCGACATCAACTTAAGGAACTCGCTTACCTCAACTAGCACGCTTCATTATCGCCGGCTATCAACTTTGTCGCCGACATCAACTTATGTCTCCGAGATATTTAACCGTTGCTTTCGTGTCGCGACATCGCCCTCCGTCGCGATAAATGCTCTTAAGTCACACCGGGCCATCTTTTCGTAACCCGCCATAGCTTCAAGCTGCTTCACGCGACCAATCAAATTTCCTTCAATTTTCCTGATGTCACGACCTTCTCTCTTGAGCGATCTTGTCGCGGACCTCTTTCCTTCGCAGACGCCGATGTCGCTGATCGCTTCTTAATTCGTTTACTGCCGCGATCGCATCCTGATGTCGCGACTTCATGCCTCTCTCTTCTTCATCAATCCTCGCGTTTCGACTCTTTGAGTTTCTTCAACACTCAGCTTGCATTGTCTTCAATTGCTTCTCGCTTCAATCGTTTCACATACAACCTCGAATATGCATTTTGACACAGCAGGCTTCACGATGGTCGTGTCCTTTCATCCTCAGGTCGCTTTTCCTCACAAGTAGCTTTGATTCGCCAATTATTTCATTAACGCCATCCACCTTCTCGTCTTTTCGCAAAAATTCTTCTTTCTGAATTCTCATCGATCAACAGCTTGATTAGTTATTCCATATTTCTGCACAGAAATCAGTCCTTTTAAATCAAAATAGATCAGAAAAATGGACTAAAAAATGGATGACTTTTAAGCTCATCAAAAGTCTTCCAAATGAAAAAGAAAAGAAAAAGCAAAACGAAAAAAAGAAAAAGAGAATTGAAAGTCGTAACGCTTTGCCTTGAAACCCGAACACGGTCCAAGGGGTATGTATAAAGCCTCAAAGCCCGCCTCTAAACCTCACCGTCGGGAGTCATCGGATTTCAGGTTCAAGTACACGAGCTGGACGGGTAGAGTTTAATGAGTTGTAGGTGATTCTCGTCATGCGGTCCGGTGAAGCCTCGTAGAGCGAGTTGGTAGATCCTTTTGGCTTCATGCCCAACCTTAATTGGCTGGGAGTCATCGGTCGACCCCGCTACACCTGACTCCTCGTGAAGTCGAAGCCAGCATTGCATCCTGCCAAGATATCCGGCATGAAATAAGATCAGAATCGAATCTATTTAGGTCGGTCATCGCTTTTAAGGTCCCGGCAAGAGGCTCTCGTCAGAGGGAATAACTTCACAACTTATTGGTTTAAACTGGTTACCTTAAAACATTTATATAAAAGGAAGTTTAGTCGATTTCCCCTCGAATTGATGTCGCCTCAAACTGGGTCCTATATGTCATTTGTTCTTCATGATGGTATTTGTACAAGTCTAAGTTTTTCATACTAAAGGTAAGTTCACTTATACACACTTTTTTGACAAGATACACTTTTTTTCAAAAGACAAAGAGATACCCTTGATCGCTTTTAGTTATCAAGCAAAGTGACTAGCAACGTGTCGGTCATGGGTGATTAGTGACTCAAAAGTTCTATTCGAGTCCTATTTAAGATAGGTTTTGAGTGTTTTTGCGCACATTAATCATATTAATTGCCGATTGATGTGGTCCGATTAGTACTAATGATTTGTTTCGAGATTGTTTTTGGTAGTTTCGGCAGCCGAACCACATCATATCGCTTCGCATCATAATTGCAATGTTTTATGCCGAAGTTCGGGCGAATTCCTCGGCGATTTCATCAAGCCGGATGAAGAAATAGTCAAGCCGGGAAAGGAACCAAATACAAGAAATCGGTGCGTATGCAATGCAGAGGCAATGCAAGAGGCGTGAATTTCGCTACGGCATAGAGAAAATTTCGCGATCGCGAAATTCTCATGAATGGTAGCTGTACCTCATAATCCTCGAAAATTTCGCTTATGCACATTTATTATGATATGAACTTCACTATCATAGAGAAAATTTGAATTTTCGCTATGTTCCTATTTTCGCCAGATACTTAAATTTCGCTTATCATAGCTAAATTTCGCTATGATACGTAAATTCACTGTGCATACGAAATGCTACCCCTCTCGCTTTTTTATCTAAACGACCTCATGGTGTAATCGCCTTGCCCTCAATGTAATCATATTATTTTGGTTATTTTGGTATTTCTCACATCTCTGTAAGGCTATATAAGCCACTGATAACATTCTCAGACCCCTAACTTTCTAACTGCTCAATCCACGCACTTTTCATTTAGGTTTACGCTTCTTCTTCTCTCTTCTTTCTCATTTTTCTGTCGCTAAACACACTTTGAGTGATGATAACTCAAAGGATGTTTCTGGCTAAGCCTCAAAGCCTTGAAGAGAGGGTTGCTAGGTTGGTTAATGGTGGTCGTATATGTTCCTCGCTTTAAATGAAGTGTGTACGCATTTACGCGGTTCCAAACTTTCCAAACTAGGGTTTAATGTTATTTAATGTATTTCCTTATCAATATCATGCTTCAAGGTTCAAAGTGTATTCTTAATGGTAGATACACCGATATCCATTAGATGTCATTTATGAGCCACCGGAAGTAGTTAAATGCTCGGGTTTTTCAAACTCATTTTAACATTAAACGCCTAGTAGTGTTTTCTGCTCAAATAGGAGTGTTTTTAAGGGCTGGGTTTCTAAAGCTAAACAAAGATCCGATTTTGGCAATGACTATATGTCATTTGCCCTAATGCGAGGAAATAACCCGAAGACACCTTTATAACCTCATTTTACCAAGCTAGTGACCCAAGCCTTCAAGGTCTCCATTCCACACTTTAGTTCAAACTGTTTCAGTTAACCTAGTGACAACAACTCCCACACTTTTCAATGCAAATCCAAAAGTCCAAATGAAAGCCTCACCATTTTGAATCATGATACAAATCATTTGTGGAATGAAAACCCATCCCTGTGTTCGAATTCAGACCGCTATAATCAGAAGAGGGGCTGCTCGACTACGATGCGTAGAGGAAAAATTGTAGATATAAATTTTGGCTGGGATTCCCGATCACTTACTATGGCACGAATCGGGTCATTCTACCATCCCTGGGTGAATACCTGGGGAACTTGCAGAAAGGCACGGCAGATTTCTGGGAGCTAGTGGTCAACCCGCCCTCTTATTCAAAGCAGACATACGCAACTGGCTCGGGAGAGCTTTAATCCCACCACCATCACATCAGTCCCAGCGCATATCCATAAAAATCCCGGCGGCACCGCGGAGGATGGTTTCATACAAGCCGTGACAAATCTCTACTATCCTATTGGATTTTATCAGTGCTTGGATAAGAGCGCCCAAATACAGTTGAGAGCCAATTATGCCTATAACTTTCGGAAGACCATTCTTAGCCACCTAATGTAATCATCATCAATCACGAACGGAGTTATGCAACTTACATTCTAGAACATGACTTTCGAACTCAATACTTCCACTGGCAAAAGCATGCAACCAAAGGGAAGAGGGTCCAGAGAGGTTTGCATAATTAACACTATTCGGAGGAACAAGTCAGAGCAAAGAATTGGTAGATGTGGGCCGACTGAGGAGTTGACCGATTGTTTCTAAGACCTGGCGGTGAACAAAACTGCGGTACCGTACATGGGCCATGGAGAAAATAAGAAATTTCTTACCTTTATCGACGAGGAAGGAACCACGAGCCCTCAAAAGTTGGATCTTAAACCCCTGCCTATGGAATTAAAGTATGCATACTTAGAAGAAAATGAGCAATGTCCAGCTGTTATATCCTCCCTGCTCATTGCTTCAAAGGAAAACAGTTTGTTGGACATCCTTAGGGAAAACAAAGCATCGGGTGGAAAAATCTCGATTCAAGGAATTAGTTCCTTTGGTTTGCACACACCACATCTATTTGTGAAGAAGAAGCGAGATTACCAGAAGCCACAAAGGAAGATCGAATTCTCACATGCGTGAAGCAGTACGTATGCAAGTTCAAATTGCTACAAGCTAGTATCATTTACCCTATATCCGATAGCACTTGGGTGAGTCCTACCCAAGTTATGCCTAAGAAATCTGGGGTGACTACTATGCATAATGAGAAGGGAGAGGAGGTGCCCACCCACCTTGCCATAGGTTAGAGAGTATGTATTGATTACAGGAGATCGAATGAAGTGATAAGAAAGGATCACTTCCCACTACCCTTCATGGACTAGCTTCTCGAAAGAATTTCTGGCATCCCTTTTACTATTTTTTGGATGGCTATTCATGGTACTTCAAGATCGAAATTGGTGCTGAGGACCAAGAAAATACCACTTTCACCTGTCCATTTAGGACTTGCGCATGTGAGGATGCCTTTCACCATGTAATGCCTCGCTACATTCCGTAGACGCATGCTTATCTTCGAAGATTCGGGAGAAGCGCATTGAGGTTTATACGACAACATTGCAAAGATATGGAGGGAGTTTTTAAGAATGCTTGATCAACCTGGAAACCATCCTGCATAGGTGTATTGAGAAAATTTTGGTGCTTAATTGGGAAAAGTGCCATTTTATGGTCAACCAAGGAATTGTGCTGGGACATATCATATCCAACAAGGGAATTGAGGTTGACAAAGCGAAATCAGCTCATTTCCAAACTCCCTCTCCCACAAATGTGAAGATCAGTGAGGCAATTCCTTAGACATGCGGTTTCATAGAGGTTCATTAAGGACTTTCAAAATTGCCAAACCTCTTTACAAGCTAACGGGAAAAGGACGCCAAATTTGCATTGATGATGAGTGCCAAAAGAGCTTTGTGAAGGAGCTCAAAGCTTACTCGACTACTACACAAATAAGGAGGGCCCCCAACCGGCGCTATCTTTTAAGGTTATGTTATGCAAGTGATCTCGCATCGGGAGCGCTTCTACACAAAGAGAAGAAGGGAAACCTTATGTGGTATACTATGCAAGAAAAACGTTGAATGAAGCACAGAGAAATTATACCACCACCGGTGAAAAGAATCACGTTGAACGGTTCATGCCTCGACAAATTCCCCGCGCATACTGGGTCAACATCAATATCTTCTCATGCACTATCTCATTTTCAAGTACCTTCTCACCAAGCAAAATGTCAAGGCTAGGCTTATTAGATGGGTTCTCCTGGTCCAAGAATTCAACCTACATTTCAAAGATAAAAAGGGAGTGGAGAATGTTGTGGCGGATCATCTTTCTATACTAACCATAGCACACAACACCCACAACCCTCCACCACGATGAGTTTCTGAGGAGTCCCCACTGGTCGTTGCTGGAAAAATGCCCTACTAAGATGCTCACATCGCAATTTTCGGCAACAGAGAAATACCACTGACTAGAAGGCACAAGACGTAGTTCTTCTTGCAAAGATTCATCTTTACTATCGGGAAGAGCCATTCTTGCCAAACATATGCAGATCGATAATTAGAAGATGTGTGCCTAAGGGGAAGAACAACAAGAACACTATGAACTACCATGGAGAGGCATGTGGAGGAAATTTTGCTTCCGCAAGACCGCCATGAAGGTGCTCTAATCCGGTTCTATCGCCTTCTTCAAGGATGCCCACAAACGCATGTCAGGTACGCGACAAAATGCCAAAGACTAGGAAGATCTCTCGTCCTCACATGATGCCCCCAAACCCAATTTTAGTATCGATTTATCTGATGTTCAGCACGACTTTACGTGGCCATTTCCAGCTTCCTCGATACATATACATATCAAAGGGGCCGACTATGTGTCTGGGCTGGTCAAGGCTCCACGCAGAGCGCCAGACCACAAGGTGGTATTTAAATTCTTGAAGAAAAACATCTTTTCAAGATTTGGGGTCCCCAAGGCCATGATCAGTAATGGAGGTTCACATTTTTACAACAAACCTTTTGAGAACCTCCTAGCTAAATATGATGTAAAACACAAAGTGGCCACCCCTTACCATCCTCAGACTAGTGGTCAAGTTGAGCTCGCCAACAGGGAAATCAAGACTATATTGATGAAAGTGGTGAACTCCAATAGGAAACACTGGTCACTCAAACTACTGGACTCCTTATGGGCATACAGAATAGCCTTCAAGACTATTCTTGGAAAGTCTCCCTATCGCTTAGTGATTCGTGCCACAGTAGGGGTGCCGGAATCAATAATATTTATAAACCTAAATTCCGCCATCGCCGTAAAGATACACAGATATAAGGCTCTAGGATCGAACATGTGGATGGGTTTTCTTCAGTACAAAATGATTTATGATAAGCCAAAATGGTGAATCTCACTGGATTTAAGGAGTTTTGTAAAAAGTGAGAGGTCGATGGTATACATTAAAAGAAGGGTGAAATACAAAATGAAATAAACTATTAAAAGAAATCCTCGCGACAGTCGGGACTGTGCTGATAGGCTATATGGGGTCCTCGTTCATTTCTCAATGGGAAGATGACATAAGGTCATTTCCTAACCTGATCTTCATTTAACTTTAAAAACTAACCCTTAATACATTTTCCTTTTGATAGAAAGCATTTCATTGAAAGACATGCTTCTTCAAGAGAATCTAACACTCGACTCCACCCCTCCAGAGGCTCGTAAATGACAACTAATGGATGTTAGTGGATCTAATGATAAACATCCACAAGACCCTAGAAGATTGCCAAGTATTGGCCTATGAGGATGCACCAAAGGGCTTTTAAACCTAGAGTTAAAAGACAAGAACATAAATGTCAATAAATGCTCGTGTTAAAACAGAGAGAACCTGCATTTATCTCACAACCAAAGCCCACCAGCCCTCCTCTTCAAGGATGAGGGGGTTTTAGCCAACCATCCCTGAGTCATTCATCCTCAAGGGTGCTCGCAGCCGAAAGCGGAGAGAAAAATGAGAGAAAATGGGAGAGAGGACGAATAGCGAGAGCACTAGAGCCCTTCTCACCCTAAAATTTCTTCACCGGCAAAAAGTCCCATCAACAGTACATAAAATGGCTATATGTAGCCTTACAAAGAAGTGAAAACCAAGATACCCATGTCAATAGTGATTACATCAGGGGTAAAATTGGAAAATATACAAACAATATCGCTCGGGCCGAAATTGGAAGGTGAAACTCACAGAAGAAGAAAAACTGCGCTACACGACCACGCATGCAATTCGGCACAGCTACATAAATTGCTCGCGACTTCTAAATTTTCCTCCACTTCGCTTTCGCACTTCTCGCCTTCCCAATTTTGGAAGCGAGATCAACCCGGATCCTTGGCGCATGGATTGACTCGAAAAAATCGGTATCAAATGCCTGTTAACACTACAAAAATAGCTACAACAGGATCAAGCATTACAATAGGGACCTTAATACACTAGTTAATTAAAATGATTAGTACACAAAAGCAGCACTCAAACCTATAATGTATAGGGTTCAAAATAGCACTTTTGGGGACTAATCACACCCCAACCTACACATTGCTGGGCCCCCGATGAGTGCAAACCCATCTATGTTTTGAGTTCATTTCATATGTTATTTTGTGCATTTTATATCCATATTCATGTAAAACTCATAAAATTTCCTCTAAACTTGGTTTTGTAGGATTATTGATAAAAAGCAAGTAATTTGGAAAGAAATGAGCAATATATTTTCAAAAGACGAGTCAACCGAGAGATCAATATAAATACGCTAATCGAAAGATGAATTTTTATGTACCATATAGAACAAAAAAATGGTTCAAATTCCTCATGGTTTCATTTTACATCTAAAGAGCTCAATGAGTACTACACGCCCAACCGAAGTTAAAACGGTTATGGCCCCGACAAGTTGGAGAAGAAAACCATTGCCATTCGTAAACTTGGTCGCGAACAGAAATTTGCAGTGGTCCCGACTGTAAAACTCGTCGCGACCAGAAAATTGTGTCGCGACAGAACCTGGGTCACGCACCTAAAAAAATTTGTGGCTACTCAGCTTGTCGCTTTGCGACCAAAACGCTGCGTAAACCTAAAAGGCCGAAAAGTGATATTTGACCTATTTTCAAGCCCCATTTCACCCCTAAAGACCATATATATACTGCTTGTGTAACAGTATACAGGAAGATCGGGAGAGCCTCTCTCTGGGGTTTCTCTCTAGACTGCCCATTTTTCCCAGTTTTTCACGATTTTGATTTGTTTTAGATTTTAGAGTAGTTTTAGAGCATATTTTATTTCTATCGGGGCTATATTTCTGTCAGATAATAGATTCGTATTTCACTAAGGTTCGTATTACAAGCATTGAAGCTAAAATCCGGATTTTCTCTCATGGGTTTTCTCTCTCTAAACTGCCCATTTTCTTAGTTTTGCTGTAAATTTTGATTTTTAATAGATCTTAGAGTAGTTTTGTAGAAGATTTTTATTTCTAATAAGAGATTTCGATGCTATACTCGTATATTCAATTTATTTACTATTTGAAGAAGATTGAAGCTCAACCGGATTTTTCTTCTTGTCTCTCTTGATTTCTTTCTTCATTTTCTACTTTTGTTTGATTGGTGATGATTGAATCCAAAGAATGGAACATTAAACACCCTGTGGTCGGGATTAATTGTCAACATTCGCATTTCCAGCTTTTCATTATTTCAGGTTTGAAACTAAATTTATATAATTGGTATTATTTATATAATGAACTATTCAGAATATTAGTAGCTTATACCCACAAAAGAGCCGTATCTTTGCTCGATTTCCGTGAGGCCCTCTCGAGGACAATGCAGATGGAGATTCCCTGAGAGTAAAGATTTCTGCACCTTAGGTATGTTGTACTAATATCTTGAACTAATGAACTCAAAATTACTTTGATAGATCACTAATTTACATGGTGTGAGGATTAATTAGATGATGTATCAATTAGTTGGATCGTAGGTTTCTCCTCAAATTGGATAGAAGGATCTTGATCCCGTGTTAGCAAAGATCTAATCAAGAGACAGAAAATTTTATTAGATTCAAGGACGAGATACTAAATTACATCGAGAAGGCTTGCATTTTCCTGTCTATGGGGGCAAGAATTCTTTAGTCCTAAGAAATGGTTGTGAAGCATTGAAAAGAAAACAACAAATCTTAAAGAGAGTCAAGTTTTACAAGAAGCTATTTAACCCATTTGTCCCGAAAAGGAATGTGGTGTGTTAGATAGTGAAATGTGGTGTATGGAGAACTAAGCTATACTACATTGCTCTTGGACAACCAAAGATTCAACTCACAAATGTTGCACTTTCAAGGAAATGCAAACTGCTTTTGTAAATAATTATCCTCATTCCTAGTGACTCTCTTCATACCTTTAGAATTAAGTAGTTGCTTATTCGTAGGATTTTTAGGATTAGTTTTGAATCGCTTTTTTTCAATTAAATTGATTTATTCCATCCTATTTGATCGCTAAATAGTGAAGAGCCCTTGTAACGGGTGATCAAATTCCAATTGTAGAGAACCTCCAATCCTTCGGCAATGACATCCCATTCCTAGAGTCCACTTTATTACTCATGACCCAGGCACTTGCGGAAAGGGGTCGAGTGTTGGTAATACTTTTCATTTCAGTTGTTGAGTACACTTACTTTTGTTTCAAATCAGTTTTTGAGTATTTACCACATTCACTCCCTTGGCCATATTTTCACATATACATTATTTGGTCTCTTTACAGTCCCTTAGCAATGCAAGAAAGAATAACGAGCAAATAACAAAAATATGGTAGTTCAAAAAGGTTGCGAAAATGTAAGGCTTAACCCGCAATGAGAATCACCGAAACTTAGCCCAATAACTATCTCGAGAGAATGAACGCCATACAGAGTTGGGTATCAAAAGAGTTTCCTTCTTGATGACTCAACCAGGAACTTCCACCAAAATCTAAGTGTTTGTTTGATCGGCTCTCAATAATAAACTACCAAACTGCATTCTACCTCCAACCAAGCTACTGCCACAACCTAGCTCTCTAACCAACCTAAATAGATCAGGACCCATCTCTTATTTCACAAATTTTTTTTTATTTTTTTTTTTAGTGTTGTAGGGTGCAATGTCGAGGAATCAACTTCACTAAAGTCCTTGTAACGGGGATTCGCCAATGACTCCCAACCAGTTAAGGTTTAGGGCATCAAGCCATGAGGATCTTTCGACCACAAACTCTTAAGGTTTCACCCCGGACTCTGAATGATTTCGAGACTCCAGCACCTACAACTTTCTAAACTCCACCTATCCACCCGTGTAGCGAACACTAAGTCGGTGGCTCCCAACCAGTTGGCTTAAGGCACCAGGCTTTAAAGGCTTTCACCATAAACCCCTCGGACTATGCTCAGGTTTCAAGGCAGAGCTTTACGATTGTTTTTGTTTTTCTTTTCTTTTTCCTTTCTTTTTCTTTTATAAGACACATTGGCCTTCTTTTCATGGGGGTCCTTAACCTATTAAAGCAATCAACGAAACTATCATAGGTTTTACAAAGTTAAGGAGGTAGCGCAGTTTTTCATCCTATCATTGAAACCTAATGTGCTCAGTGTGAGGTTAGCTAGAGGTGGAAGAAAAAGGTTAAAAGCAACAAGAATTCAACTAATCATCCACTCAACTAGGCATGGAACCAATCTAACAACAACAGGATTGGACAAAGCTTAGGTTATTCAAACTGCAAGGCTAGACAGTATACAAAAAAAATTACTATAAATGAAAACTGTAAATGATGCTGTATAGTTTGTATTATAAAACAAAAGTGACTATATTTTTCAAAAACAACTGAAAGCTTTATAGTAGCTTGACAAAACCACCCACTGCCTACCATTGGCTACTGCTTACTAACACTTTTTCAAAATGGACAAAAAGGCAGTTCAGAAGACTTAAACAAAACAAAAGTATAATAACTATCACTTCCTTTTCTAACTCTCCCCCTCAACAAAAGATCGCATCGTCCGCAATGGGGCGTGGATTGGAAAGTTAGAGAAGGAAGTGTGACCTCCTCAGTGTGCAGCTGATGGTAGGTCATCGCAATCCCAGACATGGTGAGACAACACTGTGAAGCCAGAGATCGTGACGCCATACCGCTTAGTAAGCTCCAGGATGCCTGGCCGGATGGACGGCGCCGGCTTCCACCAAGGTCCAGGAGTGGTGGTCTAAGTATGAACTAAGGTTGGGATCGGCGGTAGGCCCAGGTGATCCTGAATCTGAAGTAGAATGGCCTGATTCTGTTAGAGCAAAGTGTCGGGCCTATGCGAGTGTTCGCAGTGTGCCATCCGCTTCACGCAGGATGCCTGTGGCCGCAAATGAAGTGTATGGTTTAAAATGTACGGACCGCATCCATGATGGCTAGAAAGTCCCGAGAAAGTCCCGAGGTGATATAGGGATATGCTGCGGTGGCAGCGGTGCGGTGGAGGATGAAACTGCCTAAGCTCGCCAGGAGATGAGGCAGCTGAGGTGATGTGCGCCGGAGGCTCGGGATGAAGCGTGATCCGCAGGGAGGGCGTAGTCGGTATCTGAGCCGGAGAGGGTGAGAGACCGAACCGAGGTGAAGCTAGAATCAAGCCCTCGCCGGCATGGCCTAAGGTCAGCCAATCAGCGGAAGGTCCTCGACTAGGTCGTCCTTAACATCATCTGGAGGCTGGAGATGAAAATAGCTGGCACACTGCCGACGCAGTCATGACTACATCACAACTGTCGACGCCTATCCGTGGCTTGGGTGAACCCACATGCCTGGGCGACCTAGCATATGAGCCCCGAATAGCAAGAGGATGACCTAGGCGTGGTAAACTCCTCGTGATGGACCTGGCCCTCAAAATGGAACAAGGAAGTCATGATCGCCACAGTGGCTGAAACCAAAACTCTCAAAATCCGGGTACGTAGCCTTCTAGAATGGCTCATCTCCTCTGCACGTGGTGCTGAATAGGTTGCACCGCAAGATGTGATCGATGAGGAGCATGCTCTGGGGAAGCTGTCGCCTAAATAGGATAGACCCGGCTGATGTATCCGGGAAAGCAACCGAACCATCTCCCGAGGCGAGGGATGTGGCCATTGTCTATAATCCGCAGAATTAGCGAGAACCACCGGTAAACCAAAAGTAATAGCAATGGTCGTGGCCTCGTATCCCCGGGCGCCACAATATTGAACTCGAATCGGCTGCCGGACGCGCTCTACCCCCGGAGGTCATGATGTGATAAAACTCCAAAACCACCCAGGGGTAAAAATACTACCTCGGAGTAGTAAACGGCTCCAAGGAATACCTGTGCATTAGCCGCATAGAATCTCTGAGCTCTAGGTCAGCGGCCAATGCCGGGAGATCATAGTAAAACTCAGAATGAATCTCCTTAGCACGACAATCCGAATTTTCTGGAATTAGATCGCAATGGAATAATGGTCTCCAGATCATCGGCTGTGGATAATTAGAGGGTGAGGCTGCGATCACGATCCGAAGAGTGTGGCGACTATGGAGGCTCGTGTCTAGGCTGAGGACTGGCCGATGTCTGGCCCATTTAGAAGGCTGGCCTCGAGGAGGCCGAGGTGCTCTAGGAGAGTGGGACATGGACCCACTCAGATATACCTGTGGGAAGGAGGATCAGCAGCCTGAGTGCCAACCGTGGCACCATCACAGCCGGATTGCACAAAGAACTGAAGGTGCCAGCCTTAGTGTGGGGCAACGACAACGTACAGTGGGGCGTTGGCACTAGCAGGGCCGATCACGCACCTCGGGGTCGGAATCGAAGTCCAATTTCTAGTTCTCACCATGTTGAGGAGGCACTGAGAATAGGAGGATCAAGAACTGACTAAGGGGGAGGAGCATGCAGGATGAGTTCAAACAGAAGATGAAAATGAAAAGGAGAAGGGGGATGGGTTTAAAAAGGAGGATTGGGCAAACGAAAAGACTTTTGGATCAGCCTTGCAATGCAGAAGACGGAAGGCTTTGGTTCTGCTTTCACAAGACCGCTAATTTTCACAGATATTCCTCAACAATACTCACCTACAGATAAACAAAAGATGAAAAATTAGGCAAATAACCAAATTAAAAATTAAAACTAAGCCAAATATGCAAAAAGAAAAACAATTATCTTAAGAGATAAAAACAAAAATTAGAAACAAATTTTCTAAGGAAAAGAAAATTAAACAAATGGTCGGGTAGCGCTGGTTCATGGGAGACCAGCTAACCTAAAAGTAAATTGATGAAGATCACGGAGGGTCAATGAGGGGAATCTCCTCTTTGTCTGCTGTGTGTTGTATTGCATAGGGTTTCAGCCTTTGCCCATTAACCTTGAACACCCTGCTGTCTTTAGAATTAAGAAGATCCACTGATCCATTGAGGTAAACTTGATGGATACGAATGGACTTGGCCCACCTCGACTTTAGCTTTCCGGTGCAAAGGAGCTTGGAGTCATAGAGTAGCACTTGGTCTCCTTATTTGAAATTTTTACGAGCTATCAGTTGATCATGCCACTTCTTTAACTTATCTTTTGCAATTTTTGAGTTAAAGTAGGCATCATTCCTCAGTTCTTCCAGCTCGTTGATATCCAGGAGCCTTTTGAGACCAGCTCTGCCCATATCTAGGTTCAGTGTCTTTACTGCCCACCATGCCTTATACTTAATTTCCACAGGCAAGTGACATGCCTTGCCATAAACTAGGCGATAGGGGGACATTCCAAGGATGGTCTTGAATGTTGTTCTGTATACCCACAAGGAATCCAGAAGCTTGAGAGACCAATCCTTCCTCGCTCGAAGCACCTCTTCATCAAGATGGCTGATTTCCTATCAAGCAACTCCACTCGGGCCACTAGTACGAGGATGATAAGGGGTGGCCACCAGGCTTTCGACGTCGCATTTTCGATAGGAGATTCAAAAGGTTTGTTGCGTAAATGTGAACCTCCATCACTCGATTATGGCTTTTAGGACCCCGAATCAGAGAAAATGTTCTCCTTCAAGAATTTCAATACTCCGCCAGGATCTACCACACTCTACACCTGCACGTTTCAACTCATTTCGACATAGTCAACTCCCACGAGAATGTGGGCAGAGCATCCAAGGAAGTAGGAAATGGTCCCATGAAGTCGATGCCCCAAACGTCAAATAACTCAACAACCAGGATCTGGTTCAGCGGCATCATGTGACGACGAGAGATTTTCCCCAATCTTTGGCATTTGTTGCATTGTTTGCACATGGTATAGGCATCCTTAAACAAAGAAGCAATAAACCCGCCCCGCAAAGACCTTCATCGTCTAGGACGCGAAATGACCTCCACATGCACCGGCCATGCCGCTACAGTATCCCTTCTTGTTCTCCTTCCAGCACACACTTTCTGATTATCTAATCACACGCATTTGAACAAATGTGGTTCTTCCACAAGTAGGATGACTTTCGCATGGAAGAACTTCTCAGTCTCCGCTTTCATTTTGTCGGGCAACTCCCCTGTTACTAGAAAGTTAGCAATGTGGGCATACCAAGGAGCACTGTCCATAGTGAGTAGAGACTCCTCTGGGAATTCATCATAGATTAGAGGGTTGTGGGTGTTGTGTGCTATGGTTAGTCTGGAAAGATGATCGACAACAACATTTTCCACACCCTTCTTATCCCGAATCTGCAGGTTGAACTCCTATAGTAAGAGGACCCATCTGATAAGCCTAGCCTTGGCATTTTGCTTAGTGAGCAGATATTTCAAAGCTGAATGATCTATGAAGATGATTATATCTGACCCAATCAAATACGCACGAAAGTTGCCCAGGGCATAGACCACTGCCAGCAATTCTTTCTCAGTGGTAGTGTAATTCCTCTGAGCTTCATTCAATGTTTTGCTCGCATAGTAAACCACATACAGTTTTCCCTCTACTCTTTGTCCGAGAACTACTCCGATAGTGAGGTCACTTGCATCACACATAACCTCGAAAGGCAACTCGCGCCAGGGGCCCTTACTATCGTGCAAAGGGTCAGCAGTTTCGAGCTTTCTGCAAACTTTGTCGGGCATTCCCCATCCCACCTCAAACTTGGCATCTTTACTTGTGAAGCTTATAAAGTGGTTTGGCAATTTTTGAGAAGTCCTATATGAACCTCCTATAGAAGCCTGCATGCCCCAAGAACTGGCTCACTGGTTTTCACATTGCGGGAGAGGGTAATTTAGAGATCGCTCAATTTTTGCCATTCACTTCCAATTCCCTTTCTTTAAATGACATGTCCCAACACCCTTGGTTCACCATGAAATGGCACTTTTCCCGCCTCGCACTAGGTTCTCTCAATGATCTATGTGCAGATAGTTCCCAAATGGATGAGGCATTCGTCTCAAAGTTTTCCCGTAGACTCGTGGATATCATCCATGTAAACCCATAATGCGCCTTCTACCAAATCACCGGAAAATACCGAGCATACATCGCCGATCAAAGTGGGCATTACACGTGTCAAGGGCATCCTCCCCAGAGGCATATGTGCCAAAAGGGCAGGTGAAGGTGGTCTTGTTCTGATCGCCTATAGAAATTTCAATCTGGAAGTAGCCTGAATAACCATCCGTAAAGCGTAAAGATAAGGTGGCTCCCGAAACTCTTCCGTGAGCTGATCCATGAAAGGTAGAGGGAAGCGGATCTTTTCTGTCACCTCATTCAATCTTCAGAATCAATACATACCCTCCAGCCTGTAAAGGCGAGTAGGCATTTCCTCTCCTTTTTCATTCTGTACTATAGTTACCCCTGATTTCTTTGGCACAACTTAGGTTAGGCTCACTCAAGTGCTATCAGATATGGGGTAAATAATACCGGCTTGCAGCAACTTTAAGACTTCAATGCGAACTACCTCCTGCATATGGGGATTCAATCTCCTATGTGGTTACCTAATAGCTTTTGACTCCTCCTCTAAATAAATGTGATGGGTGCAGATTGTTGGGCTGATACCTTTTAAATCGGAAATTTTCCGCCCCAAAGCTTGCTTGTTACTCTTGAGGATTTGCAGCAGATTGTCTTCCTATGGAGTGCTCACCAATGATAATATAATAACTGGACACTGTCTGTTTTCCTCCAAAAATGCATATTTTAGTTCCACGTGGGCTCGAGATCCAATTTATCGAGATTCCTTTTCTCCTCTCCAATTAATAGAGGTAGAATTTCCCTTTATTCCCCTCCAGTGCCCATGTACTAAACTCATGCTTTAGGGTCCTCATACTCTACAAAGTTGTCGTAACCTCGGTTTAGCACATCTTGCATTTTCTGCTCGTTAGCTTGTTCTTCAAGAATTGTGTCTATTATCCAAACTTCTTCACAGTCATCCTCCACTGGTTGCATATGATTTTTACTTAAGTGGAAGATATTGAGTTCCAAGGTCATGTTCCCAAAGGTGAGTTGCATAACCCCATTTCAACAATTTATAATGGCATTCGAAGTAGCCAAGAATGGTCTTCCCAATATGATGGGTACATGGTCAGTCTCCCACTCGCAACTGTACTCTATGTCATACGAAAAACTAATCGGATAGTATAATTTGTCCACTTGTATTAAAACATCCTCAATAGTCCCCTTTGGTATTTTAATAAACCTATCGGCTAGAGACAGTGTGATGGAAGTGGGCTTAAGTTCTCCCAAACCCAACTGTTTATACATTGAATATGGCAATAGGTTAACACTAGCTCCCAAGTCTAGTAGTGCTTTTTCAACACAAGTGCCTCCGATATTAACTGAGATGGTAGGACACCTCGGATCTTTGTACTTTACCGGAGTTTTGCACTCAATGATAGCACTGACTTGCTCAGTTAAGAAGGCCTTCTTATTGACATTTAGACCTCTCTTCACCGTACAAAGAGGTCCTTCAAAAATTTAGCATAAGTGGGGACTTACTTAATCATGTCAAGCAGAGGGATGTTAACCTTCACTTGCCTCAGCACTTCTAATATTTCGGTCTCGTTGATGGCCTTTTTCTTGTTTCTCAGTGCTTGTGGAAAAGGAGCAGATATACTCTTATTCACTATATCCTTTTTTGGTGCCTCATCCTCTGGTTCAGGTTCAACTACGTTGGGATCTTCCACTGCTGGTTTGGGAGCGAATGGTTTGATTTCTCTACCACTCCTCAAAGTGACCACTACTTTTAATTCATCAATTCCGATTTGGGTCAGCTAGCAGAGCTTAATTCATGCACCCCCTGGGATTTGGTCATGGTTCGGGGATGGAATTTCCTTCGGTGACCTACCGCTGGTTAGTCAACCTTGAAACCGAAAGTAATCGCAAGTCATCTATTTTGTTATGTGCCTAATGTTTTGATTTTTCTCTCGAGTGGTCTCGAAAGCATTCACGCTCTTCCGCTCTTCCATAAAGTTACCCATGACCTTGCTCAAATTCATAATGGCTTGCTCTACGGGGGATGAGGGTGGGGATTGTTGCTACTATGAATTGGAACCAGGATGTTGCTGCTGCTGTGAACCTGTGGGAGCATAAGATGGAGGTTTTGGCTTCCATGATAGATTAGGATGATTCCTCCAATTTGGATTGTAGGTGTTCCCGTATGGAGCGTTTGTTGATGGCTTACTTTAACCCACTATGTCGGCTCCGCTTCAAGATCAAATCCCCATCGACGGTGCATTTGGGCAATGCTCTCCTTGGTGACTAGTGGATTGGCAATTAAAACAAGGCTAGAGAGGTACAGGTACAGCTTACGCCCTCACCTCATGCCTCCGATTTCAAGATTTCAAGCTCTTCTCTAACCTTCTAGTCAAAGAAGATAACTCGCTTTCATTTCCATATCCTCCGACAAATGAGTACATGCCTCCCTGGGTTTGTCATGTGCTTCATTCTCTCTACCTTCCTTAGGTTTGGCTCATCCCATGCCTCGAGGTTTCACCACATAGTCAGAGGAAGGAAATCCATGGTTTCATCCTGATTCCCGCCGTGAAGTCCCCTCCACACATGGTTTCTAACAATTGCTTCATAGCAGGGGACATCCCATCGTAAAAGTGATTCATCGGCATCCATGTATCAAAGCCATGGTGAGGGCAGGCACTAATGGTCTCCATATACCTCTCCCAACACTAGTAGAACTTCTCATTATCATGGGCTGCAAACGTATAAATCTGCCTCTTCAAGCTATTAGTCCTGTGTGCACTGAAGAACTTCTTCAAAACTCGCCGCAATTCCGCTAATTCCTGATAGTTCTGCTCCAGAGGAATTAAGCCAAATCTTGGCCTTGTCTTTGAGGGTTAAGGGAAAGGCTTTCAACTTCAGCAACTCCATATCTAAGGTAACTGGCCTTTGAAAGTTATGCAAACTTCCTCAAACCTTGACAGGTGTGTATGGATTTTCATTTCCATACCATGAAAAGCTGGGAGTAAAGCACCGCATAAGGGCCTCACTACTACATCCTCAGCAAGGGGAATAATGCATGAGGGTGCACTCACCCTTGATGGGTGTATGTGATCCCTCATTGATCTGTAGGCATTGGGATCCCTTTGAACCCCTTTCGTCGCTCGCTGCCCTTAGGTGGAGGTTCCATTTGTTCACAGTTTAGGCTCACTTCACACCCCTGTTCAACTGGAGCACTGACCCTTTCCAATCTACCTATAGTATTTTTGTCCCAATGGTGCATAAGCTGCTATGCAAGCAATCACGCATGCACAACCAAATAGGAAAGGTGGCTACCAAAAAGGTTAATGTTAGCCAGGAAATAAAAATGAAAATTTATGTATGGACAAGATAAAATTAAATCAACCCGGTGTGCTGAACTGCCAGGGAAATAAAAGTAAGTAAGAAAAGAGATTGAATTCACCAACACTTCTGTGATGAGGATCACAAGTTCAACAACTTCACTCTGCACTACACCATCCCTATGAATCCGCGCCATTTGATTCTGCAGGCCCCAATGGGGTGGGTGTAGGAATCAACAATATTTATAAACCTAAATTCCGCCTACCATCGTAGCACACACGCAGTGATAGTGGCCTAGGATCGAACACATGGATGGGTTTTCTTCGCACAAAAATGATTTATGATGCTTCAAATGGTGAATCTCACTTGGATTAAGGAGTTTTGTAAAAGTGCGAGGTCGATGGTACGCATTAGTTAGTGTGAAATAAAATGAAACAAACTATTAAAAGAAATCCTGAAGTATTGGGCCACTGGATCAAGGCTGATAGGGCTATATAGGGTCCTCGTTCATTTCTCGTGGTTGGGAAGATGACATATGTCATTTCAATTGGACTTTCATTTAACTTTAAAAACTAACCCTTAATACATTTTCCTTTTGATAGAAAGCATTTACTAAGCATTTATGTTTCCTTCAGTGAGAATCTAACACCTTGACCCACCCTCCAGAAGCTCGTAAATGATAACTAATGGATGTCAGTGGATCTAATGATAAGCATCCACTGGACCCTAGAAGATTGCCAAGTATTGGCCTATGAGGATGCACCAAAGGGATTTTAAACCTAGAGTTAAAAGACAGGAACATGAATGTTAATAAATTCTCGTGTTAAAACAGAGAGAATCTGCATTTATCTCATAACCAAAGCCCACCAGCCCTCCTCTTCAAGGATGAGGGGGTTTTAGCCAACCATCCCTTGAGTTGTCATCCTCAAGGGGTGTTTGGCAGCCGAGAAAGGGAGAGAAAATGGGAGAGAAGACGAAAAGTGGGAGCACTGGAGCCCTTCGCGCCCTAAAATTTCTTCATCGGCAAAAAGTCCCATCAACAGTACATAAAATGGCTATATATAGCCTTACAAAGAAGTGAAAAACCAAGATACCCACGTCAATAGTGATTACACAGGGGCAAATGGAAAATATACAAAACAAGGTCAGCTCGGGGCCGAAATCGAAGGTGAAATTTCACAGTAGAAAATTCGTGACCGCACGACTTCAAGATGCTACGAAATTGGCACAGCTACGCCGAAATTACTCGCCCGCGCACTGGGCTTCCTCCACTTCATCTTCCCAATTTTGAAGGATCAACCCGATCCTTTGCATGCATGGATTCGACTGATAAAATCATATCAAATGCCCGTTAACACTACAAAATAGCCACAAAGATGCGATCGTAGTATAATAGGGACCCAACATGCCAATTGTTAATTAGGAATGATTAGTACACAAAAAGCACTCAAAACCTATAATAGATAGGGCCCAAATAGCACTCAGGCACTAATCACTTAGTCTATGGCAAGGCATGCCATCCACTACGGAGATTGAACATAAGGCGTGGCAATCAAAAGTTCGAACTGACTTGTGGAAGAAATGGGCCTCAAAAGGTTCCTTGACATCAATGAGCTAGAAGAGTTGAGAAATGATGCCTACTTAAACTCGAAGATTGCAAAAGACAGATTGAAGAAATGGCATGATCAAATAATAGCCCGCAAAACTTTCAAGCATGGGGACCAAGTATTGTTGTATGATTCAAAGCTCCACCTCTTCTCGAGCAAGCTCAAGTCAAGATGGACTGGTCCACTCATCATCCATCAAGTTCGTCCTAAAGGATCAGTGGACGTGCTCAATTCCAATGATAGCAAGGTATTCAAGGTTAATGGGCAGAGGCTAAAGCCCTATGCAGCATAATAATTAGAGCAAACAAGGAGGAAATCCTCCCGATCCTCCTAAATTGAAAGGCTACTGAAGGGCGTGGTTTCGCACTTAAACCACTCCAAATTTTGTTGAATTTTTGTTTCTCCTACTTTAAGTTGTATTTGTAATTTTACATAATTTTCTCAATCTTAGCTTAGTTTTCTTTGTAATTTTTATCATTTTCATATGCACATTCTCATAATTTTTTTGCATTCCTCGCTTTGGTGTGTGTGTATTAGGCTAAGGTGGTCAGAGAGCCATAGGTTGAAATTTCGAAGGGTGCGAAAATTTCGTAGCCTACGAAATTTCGCAACCTATGAAAATTATAGCTGCCTGAATCTTCGTCTCTTCGATTTTCTGCCTCTTCGTCTCTTTGCATCTCTTCATTTCTTACACCCTACCATAAATTTCCCCATATTTTGTAACCTAGTTTTTAAAGTGCCCATTTATGGCAGCTAATTAACTAACCCTTTCACCTTCCCCAATCCTCTATATAACCCCAACCCATTTTCTTTCCTTTTCCCCATTTCATTTCCTTTCCTAAAGAAAAGAAATCCTCCCAGCTTCTCCATTCCCTCCCTTCTCCAGACATCCAAGCATGGCCACGACACGCGGTGGGCACAGCCAAGCCTCCTCGAGCAACCTTCTCCGCCCGTTGATGCAAATTTACCGCCCCACGGCAGGCCGCCACCTCACCGCTGGGTCGAGCATTCCTCCTACTACAGCTGCTACTACTTCTTATGCCCCTGTTCCTACTGCTCCTGCCCCCCGCAAGTATGATACATGGGTTGGGCCTACTCCTCCATCTCCTCCTCACCCGCGACCATCCCGGACGGCCCCGCCTCCAAAGAGGACCTGGACTTCGGGCCCGAGCGAGTCATTAATTGCTCCACAAAGAGGTGATCTGAATCAACAAATTTGTATCCCAATTCTCCTACTGTCGGTGAGCAAAGTTATCATAGCAGATAGCTAGCTTCTAGGTCGAACACAAGGATGGGTTTTCTTTATACAAATGATTTTGGTGTTGAAGTCCAAATGGTGACTAAATTGATTTTAAGGTGGTGATAAAAACAAAGGAGGGTTTTGATGATGAAAACTCGAAAATAAAACTAAAGTAAACAAGAAAAATTGTAAAATAACTCCTTGAACCGGTCAGCTACTCGACGTTGAAGTTCTACTGTGTCACCGAGAGGTCCTCGTGGTCATTCGCTGGGAGGATGACCTTATAGTCATCTCCGAACCGATCTTCATTTAGTTATAAACCTAACCTAAAATAATCATCCTTTTGAAATGGCATTCACTAGCCATTTATGTTCTCGCCGCTTCAAACGAGTCTCCTTTACCTCACATTACAATGGGTAATAAATGATAACCAATGAACATCACGAGATCTAGTAATAAGCATCAAGTGAGCACTAAAGATTACTGGCACTCGAATTTTATTCAACATGAATCAAGGATCTACACTAAAGAAAAGGAGAACATAGATCTAGCAGCGACTACCGCGTGAAAACAGGGACCTCCAAGAAATTTCCAGATCCTCGCGCCAAACAGCCTCTCTCGTCAAGAAGAACGGTTTGTACTAGCCATCCGAGTTGTCATCCTTGGAGGGTGTTTGGCTGCCGAGAAAGTGCCAAGAAAATGAGAGAAAAGGGAACAACAGAGAAGAAGCTAAGGGGGAAAGCTAAAAGCTTCTCCCTTCACTTTATTGATTGATTGAAAGTTTGTATCTAAGGTTCATATATGCTCAGAACAATGGAAAATTACAAAAAAAAAAAAAAAAAAGTAAAACTAAAAGCTATTACAAGGACAAAATGGGAAGAAACGAAAAATTGCAACAAAAACAACAAAAAGCGTTGAAATAAAGGTGGAGAACAAAGGTCAAAGATGATGAACAAAGGCTCGCTGGGGCATGAATAGTGCTCGCAGGAAAGCATTCCCGCAAAGGGGTCCACGTTTCACTCGCTTCTTCTCCTAGGATCCGACCGCAACGATGAGTTCAACCTCGGTTCTTCGTGTTTGAATTGACTTGATAATTTTGGCCAAAATAGCTTCTGCAAAACTACACAAATTAGCCATAAATGCGATCAATAGAGTAGTAGGGACTAATGTGCAAATCGGTTACTCAGAATGATTAGTACACAAAAAGCACTCAAAACCTATAATAAATAGGGTTCAAAATAGCACTTTGGGCACTAATCACACTCTAACCTACACATCGCTAGTCCCTTAGCAATGAAAGAAAGAAAGAAAGAGAGATATACAAATGATAACAAAAATGATGTTCACAAAAATGGTATTTCAAAAAGGTTGTGAATGAGTAATGCCTAACCCTCGATGAGAATCACTGAAATCCTTGCCCAATAACTATCTCGAGAGAATGAATGCCATACAAAATTGAGTATAAAAAAGAGCCTCCTTCTCAAAGACTCAACCAGGAACTTCCACCAAAATCTAAGTGTTTGTTTGATTAGCTCTCAACAATAAACTACCAAATCGCACTCCCCCAACCGCTTACTGTCACGCTAGACACTAACCAACCCAAATAGATTAGACCCACCTATTCCACAACTCCTTTTGTGTTGTAGGGGTGCAATGCTAAGGAATCGACCTCACCAAAGTCCATGTAACTGTGGATCTACCGATGACTCCTAACCACCAGGCTTTCAGGCACCAAGTCATAAGGGTCTTTCACTAACTCTTCAAGTTTCACCCCGAACCCGAATGATTTCGAGACTCCAAAGATCTACAACTCATAAACTCCACCTTATCCATCTGCAGCGAGCACTAAGTCGGTGGCTCCCAACCAGTTGGCTTAGGGCACCAGGCTTTAAAGGCTTTCACCATATGCCCCTCAGACCGTGCTCAAGTTTCAAGGCAAAGCGTTGCAATTTTTCTTCTTTTTCCTTTTCTTTTTCTTTTTTTTTTCTTTTTCTTTTTCACTTCTTTTTATTTTGGAAGACACATTGGTCTTCTCTTCATGGGGGTCCTTAACCTATTACAAGTGGTCAACGAAACTAGGGTAGGTTATTACAAGGCTTAGGAGGCTAGGCAGTTTTTCAGGTTATTGAAGAAACCTGATGTGCACTGTGTGTGGTTAGCTAAAGGTGGAAGAAAAAGGTCGAAAGCAGCAAGAATTCAACTAATCATCCACTCAATTAGGCATGGAACCGATCTAACATCAATAGAATTGGACAAAGTTTCAATTTTTCAAACCACAGGTTAAGCATAACACACAAAAAAATTCCAGGTGCAAATGGTCCACTTGAAAAGTATGTATAGTATAACAAATTCTTCAATAAAGGAAACCAGCAAGCCACTAAACATCACAAAATGGGCTTGCTCAAAATAATAACAAAAACATAAATGCAAAAGCCACTTCCTTCTCTAACTCTCCCCCCAAAAATGTCTCATTGTCAGCAATGGGGCTCGGATTGGAAAGTTAGAGAAGGAAGTGCTACCTCCTTGATGAGATGTGCTCATTTTTAGATAGAAGACTTCACAAGCTTTCCATCGACACCTTATTCACTCCGTTTGGGCTCTAAATAAACAAGTTAGGAGAAGAAAAGAGAGAAAAAAAGTGACATGTTGGAGAATTTTGAAAATTACACCTTCATAATAATTTCAAAAGTGTCCTTTCTAGCTATATTTGGATTCTACACTCTCTAAGATTTCCAACAAGATGAAAATCACCTAAAACCAATATCATATGAAAAAGTTATGCTAAAAACAAAATCAGGAGGCAAAACAAAGGAGAGGGATCGAAATTTTGCTACACAGTTTAAAATTCCTCTCCTCGCTTCGATCTTCATTCGCTCAAATTCATTCAAAATGCAAAATTAATACAAGAAAAATTCTAAGAAAATTGCGTAAAAGAAAACAAGCCAGAACAAAGATTAACTTAAAATTAGACAAAATCTAAAAGAAAAATTAAATAAAGAAAATAAAATAAAATAAAATAAAATAAAGTGAAAACATAATAAAAAATAAAAAATAAAAATAAAAGGTGAGAACTTCCCCGAAATCCACTCAAACCAAAGCTTAAGCCTTTGTCTGTGGTGTTAGAGAAACCGTGGCTTGTGGAATCACGAGGTCCGTGTGCTCCTAACCGAACTACCAGGCCATCCACCGTGCCATGCAAGATAAGTAGTCACGATGTCTTGATGAGGCAAAGGTTTGACCGTGGCCACTAACTTCCTAAAATTGTGCACAAAGTAAAGGCAAATGGGTCATCTCTCGATTTTACCGCCTCTCAAGTGTAAACTATGTTGCGTATAAAGGTGATATAATGATTCAGATAGAGTGCTACTCGGGGCAAAGTGGGTCAGGTAGTCTGGCATTGGCACAGTTCAATTCGTGGGAAATGGTTTGAGAACATGCTTTTGGGCCTTTTCCACTACTTTCCATTGCCCTCCTCGCTTATAAAGGGAAGGATTTCTTCTTTCTTCTCCCTTGAAAACAATAAAGACACATATCCGAGGATCTCGTACAACCCTTCCGTATAATTCAATAAAATCCTCTATAAGCCCCCGCGTATCAGTTGGCTGACACCGCTCTTCTACCATGGTGTCACTTCGCACTCTTCCTCCGTGGACATTGCCGCCGATCGATGAGGTTTTCAATGAGTCTTGCAGCAGTTGTCTCATTTATGCTCAAAGTCATTTTTTCGCACCCCATCTAATTTCTTTGCTCAAATTGTCTTCCATCAGGACGATTCTTATCGAATGGGCATTAATCCCCTTCTACTCTGCCACAAAGTCATCCACTATCCGGGTAAGGTCCAAAATGGCTTGTTCAAATGGAGGGATTGACTGTGGTGGCTGAGGTGACTGAGGAGTTGAAGCATAATATGGAGGTTCAGGAGGTGCATACTGTGGAGGTCTTGGTTCCCATGAGGAATTTGTGTGATTCCCCCAACTATGGTTGTAAGTATCACCATACGGTGAACTCACATTGGTTTCTATAGTCCCTCATGGACTCATATTCATTTGATTCTCTCCACTCGTTGTCGACTTTGCCATGGTCGGTTTCAATCCATGGACATATATGCACAAGGGTTACCCCTTCCACATGTCGACCATATCATCTCCTCTTCCATCGGGTTCAAATTCAACTCGATTAAGAAACTCGTCTAACCGAACACGAACCCCTGCAACAAGAACAAAGCAAACACCAAACAAGGAAAAAAAGACAAACAATTCTACCCAAAAGGGGTAATGTGAACTAAAAAAAAATAAACAGAGAAGCAAAATCGGGTAAATCGCAAGAAATCGTAAACGTAAAATAAAAGAAAATTCACCAAGGCTTCGGAGCGATCACAAGTGTTCCACGTCTCGGGGCTAAATGCACTTAAGCACTACCTCGCAACGGCGCCATTTGATTTGTGCCACGCAGGGTGAATCAAATCAACAAAATTTGTATCCTAATTCCTATCGCAGCAAAGCTACTACAAAGATAGCGGCCTGTGGTCGGAATACTGTGGACGGGTTTTCTTTATACAAATGACGGCAAGTGGAGTCCAAATGGTGAATTAAATTTTGATTTTAAGGGGCGGTGATAAAACAAAGGAGGGCTTTGATGATGAAAACTCAAATACCAAACTCAAAGTAAAACAAGAAAATTAAATAGAACCTTGAACTCGTCAGCTTACCGAGGAGGGATGCAAGTTCTACAGTCACCGAGAGGTCCCTGGTCATTTCTCGCTGGGAGGATGACCTATAGTCATCTCCCGAACCGGATCTTCATTTAGCTGTAAAACCTAATCCAAAATAATTATCCTTTTGAAAATGGCATTCACTAGCCATTTATGTTCTCGCGCTCAAACGAAATCTCCTCGACCACGTTACAATGGGTAATAAATGATAACTAATGAACATCACGAGATCTAGTAATAAGCATCAAGTGAGCACTAAAAGATTACCAAGTACTGACCATTCAACATGAATCGAAGGGATCTACACCAGTAAAAAGGAGAACACAGACGGCAGTGACTACCTGCGTGAAACAAGGACCTCCGGGCACTCCGCATCCGCGCCAAAGTACCCTTCGTCAAGTGAGGAACGAGTTTTAGCTACCATCTCGAGTTGTCATCCCTGAGGGTGTTTGGTCGCCTTAAAGTGCAAAGAAACAGGAAAGTGAGCAGCCAGAGAAGAGCTAAGCGGGAAAGCCGAGCCCCCGCCACTTTGTATTGATTGATTGAAAGTTCGCATGCATCGATGTTTATATATGCCTTAATAAGGAAAATTACAAAAAAAAAAAACTAAAACTAAAATCTATTACAAGGAAAAAATGGGAAGAAACGAAAAATTGCAACAAAAACAACAAAAGCGTGAAATAGCAGGAGAACAGTGGCTGCATGATGAACAATGCTCACTGGAGGCATGAATAGTGCTCGCAGGAAAAGCATTCCTGCAGTGGTCCATTGTTTTTCACTTTTTGCTCTTCTTTCCTTCTAGGATCTTATCTGCAACAATGAGTTCAACTCGGGTTCTTCGTGTTTGAATTGACTCGATAATTTTGGCCAAAATAGCTTGCAAAAACTATAAAATTAGCCACAAAATGCGATCAGTAGAGTGGTAGGGACCTTAATGTGCAAATCGGGTTAATTAGAATGATCAGTACACACAAAGCACTCAAAACCTATAATAAATAGGGTTCAAAATAGCACTTTTTAGGCACTAATCAGTCATCCAGTTCGAGGTCCTTGGAGCCCCATTCCCCACCTATTCAAGGACCATCTGATGACTTCTCCCGGATCATCTCATTTCTATTATTCGGGCCCCATCTTCCATCATGTCCTCACACAGCAATTCAAATTACAGTACTAAGGAAGTGCACAGTGAAACATATTATGATTTTCTAGCTTTTGCTGTCGATCCCGACCTTTGAGATTCCATGAGGCTTATGCAGCGATACTCCTTTGAGCCTTTTATGACCCCGCGCCGGTGTTTCTACCCCTGGTCATTGAGTTCTACCATACTATGACATTCAGGCGAGTCTCCCATCCTACAGCCATCCACTTCTCCATTGTTGGCCGTAAGGGGACACTTCGGACCACCGACATTACAACTACATTCAACTTCCCAATTGTCCTAGCCAACTTGGCTAACTACAGACTGTGGCCCCGGGTCCTCGCCGGAGATGGCTCAGCCTGCTATCCGTAGACACAACAAAGAAGATCTATCCTTTTTCTATACGCCTCCCAAGAATGCTCCTTATCGACCATATATTGCGGTCTAACCTCTTCCCACTCCAACAAATCGTACAGCGGAGATGAGCTATTCTTGAGGCTTTATATCGCATATCTGAGGGTTTTTGGTTCAGCCCTGCTGAGCTTTTCATGACCTCCTTGTTCCACTTTGAGGACAAGGTCCATAACAGGAACCTGACCCGGGCTGAGTCCATACCCATCTTGTTCCCGAGGCTACTATGCCAGGTGTTAAAACATTTGGGTTTTCCTACTGAGCCCCGATTGAAGCGCCGCCAATATTGCGAGGCCATTCTTACTATTGACAAGTGGCGCCTTCAGCAAATTTCGCAAGGCACTCACCTCGCAGACATACTATGACATAGCAGCTTGACCATCTCAGAAGGATATAGAGAGCCCCCAGATTGCGACCATCCATAGCTCCAAGAGCTACTACTCCATTACCTCTTCATCGAGCATCTCTGCTTCACCTCTAGTGCCTCCAGCTCCTAAAGCGTCAATTGAACCTAGTACATCGTCACCAATCGCAAAGATATCTCCATATCCACTGGATTTTCTCACTCATTATGGATGCAAATCCGCACCTCTATCCACATCTCGCATCTTGCGGCACCCATACGCCCTTAGCCGAGGATGACACACACAAAGCAGCCAGCCGCTAGGACCAATCGCCTTGCTCGCCGCAGAACAACGCCATCCTCGTGCAGACCAGTCACCCGCCTATCTCCTATCTCTCCATCATGCTTGCCTAGCCTCTTCGCTTATCCTCCAAAGCAAAGACCAAGAACTCCCTAACTAGCCGTAGCCCCTACGCTCTTCTCTAGACTGCTTGCAACAAAGAAGGGCAATGATGCTCCTCCACGCCTCACCGCTCGGTCGAGGATGACCTAGCACCAGCAGCACACCACTAAGGAGGTAGCACTTCCTTCCCTAACTTTCCAATCCGAGCCCCATTGAGGAGAATGTGACATTTGGTTGGGGGGAGAGTTAGCAAAGGAATTGGCGTTTATATTGTGTTTTGTTAACTATTTTGAGCAAGTCTATTTTTGTGAAGATTAATGACTTGCTGTTTAGTTTCCCTTTGTGTAGTTGTTTGTTTTGTTTGTGAAGCTGCTAGTTTTTTTTTTTTGAAAAGCTGAAAAATAAAGTCATATATATATATATATATATATATATAATACATACCATACAGCTCACATTTTTTTGCATGTTTTGCCTAGCTTGCAGTTTGAAAAATTAAAACATTATCCAATTTATCGATGTTAGATTAGTCCACGCTTTAATCGAGTGGATGATCAATTGAATTCGTTGCTTTCGAATCTTTTCTTCCACCTCTAGCCAACTACACACTGCGGCACATCAGTTTCAAACTACAGCCAAAACCGGCCTAGCCTCCTAAATCTTGCAAAAGCCTGACCTAGTATTGTTGACCACCTTTAATAGGTTAAGGACCCCTATGAAAAGAAGGCCAATGAGTCTTCTAAAATAAAAAGAAGTGAAAAAGAAAAAGAAAAGAAGAAAATTGCAACGCTTTGCCTTGAAACCCTATACTAATCCAAGTGGTATATGGCGAAAGTCTTAAAGTCAAATGCCTTGCCAACTAGTTGGGAGCCACCGACTCAGTGCTCACTACATGGGTGAATAGGTTGAGTTTAGCAAGTTGTAGGTGCTGGAGTTTTGAAATCATTTGAAGTCCAAGGTGAAACCTAAAGAGTTAGTGGTTGAAAAATTCTTATGACTTGATGCCCTAAGCCTTAATTAATTGGGAGTCATCGGTGGATCCCCATTACATGGACTTTAGTGAAGTCGATTCCTCAGCATTGCACCCCTACAACACAAAATGAATTGTGGAATAAGAGTGGGTCCTAATCTATTTAGCCTACATAGTTACGGCAATAGTCATTGGGAGAGTACAAATTTTTGCGCTTTATTGTTGAAAACTAATCATATAAACACTTAGATTTTGGAAGTTCTAGGTTGATTCACTAGATAAGGAAACTTTGTTGATGCTGAATTATGTATGGCATTCACTCTCTCGAGATGGTTATCAAGGGTGTTTCTGATTCTCATTATGAGCCAGTACTACCATCCACATACTTTTTGAAATACCATTTTTGAGAACATAATTTTGTTATTGTTTTGTTACTCTTTCTTTCTTTCATTACTAAGGGACTAGCAATGTGTCGGTTGGGGGGAGTAAATAGTGCTCAAATAGTTCTATTTTGAACCCTATTTATTGGAGGTTTTGAGAACTTTTTGTGTACTAATCAACTTAATTAACCTGATTTGCACATTAAGGTCCCGGTTATACTCCTGATCACATTTTGTGGCTATTTTTGTAGTTTTTGCAAGCTAAACTCGCCAAAATTATTAAGTCAACTCAAGCACGGTTGAACTGAAGCTGAACTTAGTATTGCATACAGAAAACCAGAGGAAAAATGGGAGCGTAAAACGTAAGAAAATGGCCACGTAAAATTTTGTGGTTGCAAAATTCGCAACCTACGGAATTTAGCAGGTTGGGAATTTTCGTAACCTACTTTCTAGATTTTAAACCCAGTCCCCGTTTGACCATTTTTTTGTAACTTTTCCTAAAATACCCTTCATGTAATAGTATTCCAAGTGTATTTTGCATTATTGTTTTCGGGGCTGGGTATAAGCTCATTTTTACTTTCTATCAGAAGGACTCCTTTTTCTATTCTCGTATCATTAATACAGAGATTAGGCGGGAGTTTTCCCGCTTCTTTTCTTTTCTCTCATTTTCTTAGCTGCCAAACACCCTCTAAGGACGAAAACTCAGAGGATGGTTGGCTAAGCTCCTTTTCTCCTTGAAGATGAGGGCTACGGGGCTACAGTTTTGAAGTAAACTAATGGTTCTCATGTTTTTAACGCAAGCATTTATTGGCATTTATGTTTCTATCTCTCACTCTAGGTTTAAATCCCTTAGTTATACCTTGATTGACCAATACTTAGCAATTTTTTAGGGTTCAATGGATGCTTATTGCTAGATCCACTGAGACTCGGTTAGTTGCCATTTATTTTTTATTGTAGGGTAGATCAAGGAGATAAATTTTCATTGTTCAAGAACATTTATGTTCAATAAATGCTATATTTCAAAAAGGAAAATTATTAGGGTTCAGTTTTTTTAGCCAAATGAAGATCCGGTTTGAGAAATGATTATAGGTCATCCTCCCCAACACGAGAAAAGGGACCTGAGGACCCCTCAGTTACCTTAGGATTTCAAACCCTATGGTCCGATGCTTTAAGGAGTTCTTTTTATACTTTTCTTCACCTTGTTTTCAGTTTTCGAACATTACCCTTCATTGTTTTTATCGAAACCTTAAATCCAAATAGAAATTCACCATTTTGAGCCAACTGTTAATCATTTGTGCGAAGAAAACCCATCCCTGTGTTCGACCCTATAGCCCCTATACTGCAGTAGCTATGCTACGGTAGTAGGAGATTTAGGTTTATGAATATTTTGTATTCCGAGCACCAAATCTCTAACCTCTGCTGCATTTGAATACGAATCAGTGGGCAACCACATTGGCCTGCTTTGTTGAAAGTTTCATCTCTGTCACGTCGCGACATTATGGGTGATGTCGCAATGTTGGTTGCATCCTTTAGAGCTGCTCTCTATCATGTCACAACATAGTGGGCAACGACGCAACGTGAGCTTCTTTGTTGTACTTTGATTTTCTATTGTTTTATGCTCCACTTTGATCTCGTTTTTGCTCTTTTAACTCCAGACTTTCCCTAAACCATATAATGAGCGAAACGAGCATTAAAACCTTAGAAATCACATTAAAACATGTAGATGATAAGAAATTGATGACAATTAAATCGGTATGACATACACCTATCAAATATCCCCAAACTTAAGGGTTTTCTCTTCCTCAAGCAAAGGAAAGGAGCACAATCAAGAACACACAGAAGAAGAAAAAGAATGAGCGAGTTAGGCCTTAAGTGAATGCAAATTTGCCTCAATGGTCTTGTCAAACTAATAACATGAAGACAAATCCAAGTTATGTGAATTTTAAGACAATGATTCAACCTTCAAGTTTAGTTTGATTAGGCTACAACTCTCAAGCGTGTGTGTGTGTGTGTGTGCAGTCATTCCTAACTTAACCAATTGCAACCTAGATATTTTTATGCAAAAACAAATATGTGGTGGATCTCTATACATTAAATGTATTAAGACTCCATAAGCTTGTTTTTCATATCTCTCTCCACTAATGTAGACAATATTCAACATCTAGGATCAATATGTTGTTATTAGACTTGTAATGTATGGCTTGAGTTAAGGTATGGTAAAGGATACTTTTTAGGCTCAGATTTACCCATAAACATGCATTTTTCCTTCTTTCAAGCTTTATTGAGCTTTCACCACAAATTCACATCACCCCCAAACTTGTTGAATTCCATATTCCTCTTTGATCACCAAACTCCTTTTATTCACATCTCTAACAAACAAGGTATAAGAGTAGTGCAATGTCTAATTCCCTTAACCTTTCTACCTACCCCCTTAGTGAACTTTGGGTCAGCAACTCCCAGATCAGTTACCCTTAGGGCACTAGTGTAGAACAACCCTAAGAACTTATTTGCTCAAGGTAGGAAGCCTACAAAATCAAACTTACTTAACCTTGACCATTTTTTTTTAACACTTCAACCAATCACCCCATCCAACATAGCTCTAGATAATGCATCAACATACACATGCTATGGGAAAATCGGGTTTTTAATTGAAGGGAAACATATAAGAGTTAAGGAGCTTTTTTGGTTCATAATTAAAGGCTTCTTTAGGATCAAGAAGGGTAATTAAGGATATCATCATGTACAGGATGGCTAGAAAGGCTCAAACAGTCAAGAGATGGCCTAAATCACTTTCTATTTGCTGAGTTGTCTAGAATTTCACCTTCAGAGATAATTGAGCAAGTTCTAGAATTCTTGGAGATAGTAGTGCTCATATAAATTTTCTTTAAGCCTAGCGAAAATTTCTTAAGAGGGTGACTTGTGCTTTAAAGTGCTCAGAGTATGTAGCTAAACTTACACAATAAAAGGGGTGAATCATACATTTTTTGTGAAGAACACCTTTCAATCTCCCCATGATATTATAGACTCGATCAGTTTTCATCATTAGCTTTTTGACAAACACTCTAGCCACACTCACTCACAAGGCCACACTCAACCTAAACACACAACAACTAAAAAAATTATAACTAAAGACAGAATATTGAAGCTACACATAAATTGTTGAAGATACCCTCCTAAACTTATAACATGCATTGTCTCCAATGTTAGAAAGATGAATGAACTAAGGTAAGGTAGAGGACTTCTGAAGGATCCCGACCCGAATTAACCTCATGAACCCGAGGGGACCTCCCGGCACTCCAACGGATATAGAAACTCTTCCTCAAAACAACCAAATAAAACTATGGGAGCGAACCCTTTACAATCCTTAACATATCTTTTAGAAAATAATGCGAAGTGAAGTGTTAAATTTTTTTCTTTTTCTTTTTTTTTTTCAAACACTTAGATTTTTCTTAAAATCGCGTAGTTTCCTCTATTTTTCTGACTTTCCAAATCTCTACAAAAACTCGCGAAAACATTTAAAAACACTTCTAATCTTTCAATTCTCAATTCCATTTTAGGACTCTCGTCCACAACCCAATTAAGCACACAACTCAATCACAAGCAAAAATATATACACATATACATTTATTTACTTCAATCATCAAAACATTCAAAACTTCTTCAATTCCATGCACAGTTTTATAAAAAGGATTGGGCTTGAGCCGGACTTAAGCCGACCGCCTACGTACCTCTTCCATTGAGATCAAAGCCCACGTAGTTCCTTTTCAAAATATATACATATATACATATATACATGAAAAAATATTCAACATATACAATATGCAAAATATATATATTAAATGCAGTCACGTGACGTCAGTTTCCACTGATGGCTCTACTCACCGCGCAGAGGGTACTCACCGGCGCACTGTCTCTCAGTCCCGAAAATGTTTTGAAACATAATGAAAAGAATGAGCTAAAGGAGCCCAAAGGAGGTATACATTTTCATTAAGATAACATTTTCGCATATACCAAAGTAATAAATACCCATACAATTAAAATCCATTTTATGCCTTAACCTTTCCGATGGAACCCAAGGGGGATAAACACCTACCGCATCGACTGGCGACACTAAGATTCCAATCATAACTACATTACGCCGCTGGAGAAACTCACGCCTCGTGATGTGGTTCCGCGATAAGACCTTTATCACGTGTAAGGATATTACACTAAAATCTATTTCCCTCCCTCCGTTAGTAACCTAATTGTGTTTCCTCTAAATCCCATGCTTTCTATGTACAAATTGCATATCAAATATATAACAAATATAGAGGGTTATAAAATCATCAAGAAACATTTATCAAAATACATTTATAAATTCATTTAAACTTTATTTTCTCATTAAAACACATAGGATAATTAATTATACATATGCATTCCATACATTTTTAAACTTCCATAATGCCTTAACATATGCATACATATATAATTTAATATAAATATATATATTTAGGCAAGATAAAACATTTCCATATGCCTTAACATTTATATAAACATTTCCATTAAACTTTTCAGTTTAATATTAAAACCATTGACTTTTAAAACTCAAGTTTCAAAATATCATTTTTTTTTTTTTTCACTCACCGTTCACCGCTCAATCCCGCTTGCTTCTCGTCGAATTCCCGTTTCCCGTCCGATAGTCTTTTTCACCTTTTTCAAGAAAAACCACAACTAACCATTAACTGTATAACTTCATTGCGTGAACTCCACTATACACATTCATTTTCACCCAACCACATCACATTTACTTTAATCCCATTGAACCACTTCACAATACGTAATTAAGGAAATGACCAAAATACCCTTTACTTTACAAATGACCTTCATGTCCTCAATTCAAATCCTTTTCTTTTCTAACCAATTCCAATGCATTTCTAGAGTTAATATTCACCCTAAAACACATGGAAATTACTAAACTACCTTTGACCCCTCTCATTTCCATTTTGGCCGAATTATGCACAAACCATATTCAATTTTTGTTCTTCTATTTTCTTCATTCTAATCCACTCAATCTAATACTTATAACCAAATTTCACTAATCCCTAACCAATTTCAACATGTCATACAAAATGCACTATCAAACCCTAACCATCACTCACTTTATTTTTCAAACCCTAACCTAATCCATTTCTTTCTCATTTTATATCAAAATCATCATGATTCACCCTTAAATACCACAAATCTAACATCCATACAAGAAAATCAAGGCATTAAGTATGAAAAACATAAAAGTCCAACTTTCCACCATTAGAAACTTACTAGTTTCTTGAGTTTTCCCTCTTGGCTTTCTCTCTCTCTCTCTTGCTACCACTTGAGATCACTTGGAAGAGCTTGAAGGAGGAGAAAACTCACCTCTCACACTTGCTCCACTGCTTTCCTTTCTCTTCTTTCCTTTCTTTTCTCTCTTCTCCTTTCCTTTCCTCATAGTCGTGCTCTCCTCTCTTTTTTGATAATAATTCTAATCTTAAATTTAGCTTTTGACTAATAATAACTTCCAAAATTGCCCTTTGAACCAAAGAATCCCATTGGTTCATTCTCATGAGTCATCGACCCTAACTTAGCCCTCAAAAATTTCGACTGCTCTGTGCCCAAGAATCACTCAACTATTCTTACATATTTTAATTCACACCTCAGCTATTAAGAAAGGTTTTACTGGCTCTCACAATATTAAAATATCTCCCTTATGTTAGCCTTTTATCTAAGTTTCACCTTATACGTTTACACCGATTAAACGCCAAAAATATTCTATGGTCGCCTAAACTTCACATCGACCATGAAATATTGTAATTAAATCCTTTCCAATGGATTCCGTGCTCAAATCACCGAAATCTGATTTAAAATCATTAAAATCTAACCTGACAATAGCGATTCTTATTCGAATTATGTTCGATTCGCTCGAAAACTATTCAAACGGACTCGTTTCACCCGCTTCAGCCTTTCTTTGGTAATTCTATGATTTATTCTGATTACTCAGATTTTTGGCCCAATTTCCGAAAAAAATTTCACAAGCAGGCCCGAATTTTTGCACCGAAAATCACTATTCACTTAAATTCCACTTTCTAAGACAATTAAAGTCATAGGAACCGAAATTCTTAAAATTCCTCTCAGAACCTCCATCCGGATATATAATAAGAAGAATTACTATTCCTTAGGGCATCCTATGAAAATTTTCAAAATTTCACTTTATTCCCAAAATGACGTCCGCAGCTGCCTTCACCTTAATCTATCCTCGCTTCTATCATTGGACCTTTAATCAGTTCAACAACTACCATTATAACATTCAATAAGGTTGGGATTTTACAACTTCACTGAAAATGAACAGATGTGAAAATGTCATTGGACGAAATTCGTGCCCTGGCTGGAGGGGTGAGATGCTCTCAAAATGTATTAACTTCAAAAATCCAGAAAAAGGGACACAAATATGGAAAAACGCCCAAAACGATTGATTCTGCGCTACGCAGGCCGAAGCAAAATCAACAAAATTTATTACACCTGTTCTACTACCGCCAGTCAAGCTACTCGCAAAGATAGTGGTTCAGATCAGAACACTGGGATGGGGTTTTCATCCTAAAATGGTTTGCATCAAAGGTATTGCTGCAAGGGCTTTCTATTTGACTTCCTGGATTTAGTTTCAAAACAAGTGGGAATGATTTGAAAACCTAAAATTGTAAAACTGAAGTTAAAGTGTGAAAAAGTTAACTTAAGAATTAGGTCACTAACTTGCGTTAGGGCAAACAAGTGTCCTGGTTTTATCCTCGCTATGTATGACATGCAACATATAGTCCATGGCATAACCGATCTATATTTAACTAGCAAACCTCACCCATGAAACATCTCCTATTTGAGTCAAACAGTAGCATGCAATATGGGCCCCCTTTAGTTTAAAAACCCTAACATTAAATTGTTATCATTTCGTAGGTCGAAGACCATCTAAGAACAACAGCGCTTGCATCTCTCACCCGAGCACCGATCCTAAAGCATGGAGAGTATTAATAAAATAATAACAAAGAGCTGTTATTTAACCCTAATTTGAAGAACCCTAACATGTAACATTAATTCTGAGGCTCGTAAAAACCATCTAAAGAACAACAAATTCTAAAGCATGGAGAGTATTGGCCAACCAATAACATCCCATGTTATGCAACTGTTGATAATAAGAGCCATAAATACATCTGCATCCGTAGCTTTTAATACAAGAGGACAACATGCATATGCCCCACCACCAAGCTAGCTTCCTTCCTCTTCAAAGAAAGGAGGCTTAGCCAAGCATCTCTTGAGTTGTCATCCTCAAGAGGTGTGTTTGGCAGCCAGGAAAGGGAGAGAAAGAAGAGAGAGAAGAGAGAGAAAAGAAATAAAAGCAAAACCTAAAATAAAAGACTTTATTTACAAAAATAAAAACTTACAAAAATATCTTCTCCACAGATTGTTCACCCCCTTCTTCACCTTCAAAATTGTATATCTATTACAAAACAAGAGGGGCTTATATAGGCCTCCTCAAGGTATGAAATAAAAACCCATCAACCGCTGCTATCGGAGACACCAAGTAATACACCAAGTTCGAGGCCTGGCATTAATTACAGCATGACGAGGCATCAATTTTCTAGCCGGCGATTCGCTAACTAGCGAAATCAATGAGTCTAGCGAAAACATGAAATTTCAAGAAGGATGGAAAAATTATTAGTTAGCGAAATTTCGCTTAAGCTAGCGAAATTCTCAGGAGAAGCTTGAATCCATTATTTTCGCTAAGGAATGCTGCTAGCTAAATTTGAGTGCCCAGCGAAATTTGTCATTTTCGCTAGGGTTGCAATACAGGTTAATTCTTGCAATCCTAGCAAAAATTTTTCGCAAGCTTAGATTTAAAATTCCAGCTTTTTGCTTTGGATTCTTCACGTACGTTGGCCTCCCGTCTTCAACCGCATTGAATTTTCTTCATTTTGCTTTGGTTTTCTCATTGATTCTTAATGATTGATAGCCGAGACTTGAGTTCAAACTTCATGATTCATCATTCATCTCGACATTGAACTCCAAAGTGCGCAAAGCCTCGCAAAACAGCCTAAAATACTTCTAAATGGCATAAGTATCTACTAAGAAGACTAGAACACTTCAATTGGTATATATTACATGATTAATGTACAAAAAGCACTCAAACCTATCTAATATAGGGTTCAAAATTGCACTTTTTGGGCATTAATCACACCCCCAACCGAAACGTTAGTCCCTTAGCAATGCAAAATAAAGAAAAGGAGACGCATGTGGTGATTCAGAAAAAAAGTTATATCCAAAAGGTTTATACATATAAACATTACCTTAACTTGAGAAATTGAAATCAAAGTTGTAAACCGATATGAAGGAACCAAAACCATACAAGAACAATTCAGGTCAAATTGATCCATAATTCTCAACTCGAATTTCCACCTAAGTCTAACGGTTCTTTGTAACCAGATTAAGCCAATAAACTCGCAAATTCACCCCCCAACCTTAGCAATCGACATGGCCTAAGTTGTTGAACAACCCAGATAGGGCTAGTTACACCCTTTCTTCTTTATTCATCTACATCGTATGGTGCAATGCTTAAAATCCGACTTCACCTCTAAAGTCCGTGTAATCTGGGGTCCACCGATGACTCCCAACCAATTAAGGTTTAGGGCATCAAGCCAAAAGGATCAATGACCACTAACTCTAAAGGCTTCACCCCGGACTCCGAATGACTTCGAAAATTAAGCACCCACAAGTCATTAAACTTCACCTATCCACCCATGTAACGAACACAAAATTGATGACTCCTGTACCACCAAGTGCTTAGTGTACGTTTCAAAGGTTACTGTACACCCGGACCGTGCTCGGTTTCAAAGCAAGATTTCACGACTTTATTTTTCTTTTTCTTTTTTTTCTTTCTTTTTTTTTTTCTTTTTCTTTTTCTTTCTGCTTTTTCTTTTCTTTTCCTTTTTGGAAGACAACATTGGTCTTCAAATGTAGGTAACACAAACCTATCCTAGGTAGCCAACATACCTAAGGCCGGCTTTGCAAAGCGAAAGAAGGCACACAATTTCACAGCCTATTGGAACAATCGAGTGCAAGTGTGTGAATTAGCATAAGGAGAATTTTCAAGTTGGAGCATGCAGAACTTACCACCAAAAATTGTCTCCCAAGCATGGAATTTGTCCTAAGATATAAGGACAAATAGTGATTCAATTTTCCAACATGAAGCAATTCAATTGTCCACTGTAGCAATTCACCCTGTTCAATTGAAAGAAAAACACATTTAAACCTAGGTGGGAGGCACAAAACATGATATGTGTACAAAAAGTCGTGATATATATAAACCGACATTTTTTGATATGTACCAAAATGGCTAATACTTGAATACAAAGCTAAACACAAAACTATCACTGCCTACTATGGCTAATACATAAATCCTAAACGAAATTAGTAGGCAGTTGATAAAGCTGGTAAATAAACAAAAATCAAAAAGAAACCTAACCACCTCACTGCTGTGGTGGTGGTGGTGGTGGGCTCAAACTGCCGTACCGCAGCCTTTAACATCCAATGAAGTCGATCAAGGCGTGGCTCCTCTCGACCAGAACATGAGGAAGACCTGTGTGGGTCATAACTGAGTCAAAGATAGAATGGCACTGGGCCAACTCGATCCTCTCGGCGCTCGTAGCCGCAAGTGAGCAGATGGCATCCATCACACTTCTTCGCCCATCTCCCTCGAAAGGGTACGGATGTGACTTTTGAATGATGTGCCGAATAGGAAGGCCCCGGGAGCACCCGCCGCAAATTGCCGGCGTAGTATGTGGAGCGCATGGAGGTGAACGATCCGGGAATGGGAGTCCTCTCGTACTGGCCTGTGACGTATATCATCCGCATGGTAGTCCCCGCCGACCCTGACTCCCGGTCCCGTGGCCTGGATAAGAGACTGCATAGTCATAACCCGGTCTACTGACACTACATGTGGGCATCTAGCTCTCATCTCTAGCCTGGGCTCCTCTGGAATCCCATCCGCCGAACATAGCGTATGAGTCTCAGATCGCAGTGGGATGCCTCCGCCGGGCCGGCTCTTTCGATGGACCTTCTCCTCAAATGCAAAAGCGGAGGCCATCACCGCCGTAGGGACTCCAACCAAAATCCCCCCCGAGATCCGTAAAGTGCCTGTGATGGCCCTCCTCCGCAGACATAATGCTGCAGAGGAAACAAGCTGGTACGTAGAAGATGGTCAGATGAGCAAAGACTGGGAGGTGGAAGTCGCTCCCGTAGGAATACCGGACCAGTAGCGATGTCTTCGCCAGTACTGACCATCTCCCCCGTGAGGCTAGCACCCAAGCTCTTATAACCTCCGAATTGCGCGGCGGTATGCGCAATCCCAATGCTGCTGAAATATCGGCTGGTCTGAGTACACCAGGGCGGTCATCTATATCGAATCGAATTTAGTGGACCGTCTGTCTCCTCGATGTCATGTAGTGGTAGAACCGCCGTACTCAATTCTCGGTAATAAAACTGTCATGAGTCATGAAGGGTAGAGGAATACTCCTCGATCAATCTCAAAGACTCCCGAGACCGGGGTCGCCTCACGCGAGATGTCATAAAATGACTCCCGATGAAACTCTCACGTGAGCCGCACATTCCCTAATGGTGTTCCCTGCTAAATAGTGGCCTCGATCCTCGGGACAAATGGGCGACAACCGTGGTGATGAAGTCGCCCCGTAGCCGAGAACTGAAACGGGGCCTGTGAAGATGACTCAGCCCGGGCCCGATAAAGGGCTCCGCTGGAGGGCCTGGGCCCTCCTAATCCTCCTCCGTGGCATGCGATGGGGCCCGCGGGGTCCCATCCGAGTCCGAGAACGCTCTAAATCCCCGAGGCTCCTGAGACGCTCTCCGGGACCTGACGGCACAGAGCTGGACCCGAGCTGGGGCCACTCAGCGTAGCCGAATTCACTCGAGGCCGAAGATGGGACCCACCCCGAAAGTACAAAACCATATCTCGGGAGCATCGGGCAAACACTCGAAAAGGACTCGACTCCATCGAAAATATAATCGCCGTGATCAGTAGCATCGGTAACCGCAGCTCGAGGCTAATAATCCACCCGGGGCAAGCAACCGAACTGTGTGGCTCACTGATCAGAATGGAATGGCCCCAACTAACCAAACAAGGCTGAAATGACCGGATGTCGAGAAAGAGCACCAACAGACCGAAACCAGGCACGGCAAGAATGGCTCAGCCGGGCACAACAATCGTGGCTCCGCAGGCGGAAGCTCACCAAGGTCCTACTGTAATGCGATGGCTATACTATAAACCTCGCCAAAGCCTGGGGTGTAGGGGCTGGCGGCTCCGCCCCAGCCGCACACCGAACCCGGCAAAGGGAGCTTCAGAGCAGGTCACGCAGCGACACTGGGCGACCAGACTGGGACTCAGGGCTTCGCTGGGAGCTCAGGGCACGGCTGGGAGGGGGAGAATGTGAAGTGGCATTCTAAACCAACCCCTCCCCTGTTTATATAAGCTTGTAACGGCAGCCGAAGGGTCATTCCTGCCAATTTTCGCTATTTTTAGCGAATTTGGCTCACACCTAGTACACTACTCCGCACTCCGACCTTTCGTAATTAAAATGAAAATTAATATACATTAAAAGTAAAATTTAAAATTAAAATTAGGAAATAGAATATATCGAATAATTTAATATAAGATAATATAAAATACTTACCAACTTGCTAAAATGGAAAGTCATAAATTAGGGAAACATACTAAAAATAGATAAAATGGAAATTGACTAAAATAAAAAAACAAAAATTGTTGAATCGCAATTTGGTTTTTGAGAACACCAAACCGCTCAATATACCAAAATTACTCAAGGAGGGTCAAGGAGGATGATCTTCAACCCACATGCGCTGTACCGGGCTAATTCCATGGCTTTAAGCCACTGTTGATGTGGTCCTTGGTCGACGGCTTGAATTGATCAATCGCTTGCGCTGGTGTTGTTGGCAAGACCAATTCTTCTTCATCTCCATGGGTAATTACTCCTTGCATTTCCTGGTCACTGTGTTTTCCTGCACACTGATCAATTGAAACAACCTCATCAGAAATTTGATTTTCAATTTCTACAACTCATGTTTGTTGTTCAAATGAAAGATATTCAACTCCATGGTCATGTTACCAAAAGTTAATTGCATGACTCATTCCAAGAATTTATTATTGCATTGGCAAAGGCCGTAAAATGGTCTTCCTAAGATGATTGGTACATGATTAGGTTCACTAGCACTGTCTGTCAAGTACCACAAAATCCACTGGTGTGACTTGTCTATCTTCACTAAGACATCCTCAACTATCCCCTTAGGATTTCTACCTGATCTATCGCCAATGAGAGTGTGATGTTAGTAGGTTTAAGTTCACCTAAACCTAGCCGCTGTATACCGACACGATTAGGGTTCACACCGGCTCCTAAATCAAGCAAGGATTTTTCTATGCAATTCCCACCAATATTGACTGAAATTGTGGGAGATCCAGGATCTTTGTATTTGACAGGTATTTGCTTTGAATTATGGCACTGATATGTTCAAAGGAGAAATGCTTTCTTCTAATCCCTTGATTAAAAGTGTTATCTTTCAAAAATTTTGCATAAGCAGGACTTGTTTCATTAGGTCCAAGAAGGTATGTTAACCTCACTCTGCCTTAAAACCTCAAGAATGCCTCGCTTGTTGAGTTGCCTTCTTCTTCCCTCTCTAAGTGCTTGTGGAAATGGAGGTGGTATGCGGCATTTCATTGAATCCTCCTCAGAGAATATGCTCAAAGGTAATTCTTCTCCCCGCCTAGGTTCTTCAAAAGGTTTCGCATAGTCGATCAACCTCTTTTTCCACTTCCTCGTGGGTGATTATGGCCTTAACCTCATCCATTCCCGAATTGTTAGATGATCCTACCTCATGAATTCCTTTAGGATTTGGAACTGTTTGTGATGGAAACCTCCCTTTCTCTTGTACCTCTAGCAACTTGTTAATCTTGGTGATTGAATACTGTAGGTTATCAATTTTCTCTCGGTCGACGCTTCCTCAAGCCCATCTATCTCTCTTATTCAATGTACTTTCTACAAAGATCAACTTTTCAGGCGCTTGCACATTGATTCCTTTTGCTCCTCATCAAAGTTGCCCACCACCTTACTTCAAATTCAATATGGCTTGGCTCTAATCGGAAGAGGATGGTGGTTGTTGTGACTGTGAGGGGAAACCAAACTGAGGTTTGGCACCTGTGGGTACATAAACAGGGGGGTTGGGTCTCCATGCAAGATTAGGGTGATTCCTCCAATTGGAATTGTAGGTATTACCATATGGAGCATTGGATTGTTGTGGCTTGTATTGTCCTAGCAAGGTTTGCACACTCGACATCAAATCCTTCACTATTGTAATACAGGACACTGCTTCGCTGGGTGTGGGATTGGAAATTGGCAAGGATTTAGATTCAGATTTTCACACGCATGTAATTCCTCTGAGCCGTTTCGCCTTCAAGTTCCTCCACTTTCCTAGCTAGGGTTGAAATCCTAGCCCTCATCTCTATTTCTTCAGGCAGTGCATACATCCCACCCCTTTGGTTGACTGATGGTTTCATCCTATCCGTTTCTCTATGGTTAAGCTCATCCCAACCCTTAGAAGTTTCAAATGACGTAATTTAAAAAATCCATGGCTTCATCGCATTGCTCATTTAAAAGTCTCCCCACACATAGTTTCCAAAAGTTGCCTCATGGCAGGAGACATACCACCATAGAAATGGTTCACCAACATCCATGTGTCAAACCCATGGTGTGGACATGCACTAATGGTTTCCATAAATCTTTCCCAACACTGGTAAAATCTCTCACCATCATGAGCTGCAAAAGTATAGATTTGTCTTTTCAAATTATTGGTCTTGTGAGTGCTGAAAATTTCTTCAGAATTCCCGCCTCGCAAACAAACTTCAATTTCTAATGGTTCTAGGCCTCAATGAGTTGAGTTTCATTCGCCTGGTCTCAGAGTCAATGGAAATGCCTTTAGCTTCAAGAACTACGTCCATCATACCTTCCTTAAAGGTAGTGCAAACCTCTTCAAATCCCTAATATGAGTGTATGGATTTTCATTTTCCATACCATGATATGTGGGAAAGAGGGTACTAACATGGCCCCACCGCTACATCTTCAAAGAGAGGGATGATACAGGATTTGGGGCACTAACTCTTGGAGGGTGGATGTGATCCCTCATGGTTCTATAGGTATTTGGATTCATGGGGGTTCCTGGTTGGCTCTGTTGTTCCTCAGGTATGGGATCCATGGTATCAGTTGGTACACTAACTTCACTAGCTGGTTCAATTTGTGTACCTATCCTATTCGGCCTAATTCCGATGTGTCTCTATCCCATCAAGCCAGATAACACTGCTACAAAATCAGGAAGACAACAAAGAGCAACAAACAACCTGCAAAAGATTAAAATTAACAAAAATAAAAAACTCGATCAATGAAAACTAAACTCGAATCAAACCGAAACAAGGTAAGCATCGCTAATTGAAGCAACCGGCGCTTCCGCAATCGAAGTCAGAAAAGAGGTGGGTAAAAGAAGGCCTTCACTCTGTGATGGATCACGCACTCTTCAACTTACCATTTGTAGTTTGGCACCATCCTAACGGCGCCCATTTGGATTCGCGCTACGTGAGGGCCGAGCTAAAATCAACAAAATTTATATACACCTAAGCCTTACTACTCGCTGTAGTCAAGCTATCGCAGATAAAGGTTCAGATCGAATCACCTGTGGGATGGGTTTTCATCCAAATGGTTTGCATCATTGCATGAAGGTAAGGCTTTTTATTTGGACTTCTTGGATTTGGGTTTCAAAAAACAAAGGGGAATGATTTGAAATCGAAATTGTAAAACCGAAAGTTAAAGTGTGAAAAAAGTTAACTTGAAGAATTAGGTCACTAACTTGGCAAGTTAGCAAACAAGTGTCTCTGAGTTTATCTCGCGTTATGACATGCAACATATAGTCCATGGTATAACCGGATCTATATTTAACTAGCAAACTCACCCATGAAACATCTCTCCTATTTGAGTCAAAAACAGTAAAGATGCGCTTATGGCCCCTTTAGTTTAAAAACCCTAACATTAAATTATCATTTCGTAGGCTCAGAAGACCATCTAAAGAACAATGACAGATCTCTCACCCAAGCACTCCGCATCCTAAAGATGGAGAGTATTGGCCAAAATAATAACAAGAAATGTTATTTAACCCTAATTTGAAGAACCCTAACATGTAAATATTATCTCGTAGGCTCAGAAACTATCTAAAGAACAATACCCTAAAGCATGGAGATGGCCAAATCAATAACACATCCCATGTTATGCAACTAAGTTTTGAGAATAAGAGCCATAAATACACTACAGTAGCTTTTAATACAAGAGAGACAACAATACATATGCCCTTTTAAATTAGCTTCATCTCTTCCAAAGGAGGCTTGTGACTTATCTCTTGAGTTGTCATCTCTCAGGGGGTGTTTGCCAGGAAAGGGAGAGAAGAGAGAAGAGAGAGAAAGAAATAAAGCAAAACCTAAGAGTAAAGGCTTTGGCTACAAAATAAAAACTTACAAAATATCTTCTCCACAGATTGTTCACCCCCGCTTCTTCGCTTTAGTGTATATCTATTCCTGAAAACTCAAGAGGAGACCATATAGGCCCTCCTCAGTGTAAATGCCAAAAAACCTATCAACTGGCTAAGTTATTGGACAATTAAGTAATACACCAAGTTTGGGCGGTTTGTGATAATTAAAGAAGCATGGCGAGGCATCGATTTATTAAATTTGAGAATTTCGCTAACTGGCGAAATCAGTCTAAGCGAAAACATAATTCGCTAAGGATGGAAAATTTAGCTAGCTAAGCGAAATTTTGCTAAGCTAACGAATTCTTGTGAAAGCGAAATCCATTATTTCGGCTAAGGAACGATCTTAGCCGAAATTTGGAGTGGTGCAGCGAAATTTGTCATTTTAAACCCAGGTTGCGAAAATTTAAGTAAGGTTGCGAAAATTTACCGCAATCCTGGCGAAATTTTTACCGTAGCGAAAGTGATCGGCTTTGTTGATTCTTCATTGCATTGCCTCAATCTTATTTGCATTGAATTTTCTTCATTTGCTTTGGTTTTCTCATTGATTCTTGGTAGATTGATGTTTGAAGACTTGAGTTGAACTTCATGATTCATCATTCATCGACATTGAACTCGAGTGCGCGAAGCACGCAAAAGCGACCAAATACTCTCTAAGCCAGCATAAGTACTACTAAGAAGACTAGAACACTTCAATTGGTATATATGACATGATTAATGTACAAAAAGCACTCAAAACCTATCTAATATAGGGTTCAAAATTGCACTATTTGGGCATTAATCAACGATCAAACAAGCAAAGCCAATAATAAAAATGTAAAAAGAAAATGAATAAAAGAGATCAAGAACCTCACAAAACTTGGGTTGACTCCTAAGAAGAATTCTTTTTAATGTCCAGCTATACAAAGTTGCATCTACATGATGTGAACACCAAGACTACTCCCTCATTCTAATCGACTTTATAACATGATCTGGCTCCCCCTAGGTATTTCTTGACCCTTCGGCCATTCACCTTGAATTCTTTCTTGTTGTTGGATCTTAAACCAATAACACCAAATGAGCTTACGGATATGACTGTGTAGGGACCAAAGCATTAGGACTTTAGCTTGCTCGAAAAAAGCCTCAACCTGGAGTTTAAGACTAGAACCCGATCTCTTTCCTTGAACTCTTTAAAAGAAGATGCTTGTCATGCCATCACTTTGTTTTCTCCTTGTAGATCTGGGCATTCTCATATGCATCATTCTGGATCTCATCTAGTTCATTGAGTTGTAATAATCTCTTCTTTCCCATGACTTGGGAATCAAAGTTCAATTTCCTTATAGCTCACAAAGCTCTATGTTTAAGCTTAACCAGAAGATGACATGGTTTTCCCAAATATGAGGCGGTATGGAGACATACCAATAAGAGTTTCATATGTTGTCCTATAGGCCCAAAGTGAGTCCTCCAACCTCTTGGACCAACCCTTCCTATTGGTGTTTACCGTCTTCTCTAAGATACTTTTTATTTCCCGATTAGAGATTTCAGCTTACTCATTCGACTGAGGGTGATAAGCTAACCCTTTTCCATGTCGTATTCCGTACTTCACCATCAAGGATGCAAACACTCTATTAAAAAAGTGTGTACCCTCTTCACTGATAATTGTTCTCGGTGCACCAAAGCTGGTAAGGATGTTTTTATGAACAAACTTAACCACTCTTTCAGCATTATTTTTCAGGGTTGCAATTGCCTCCACCCACTCGGAGACATAACCACTCTTTATTTTAAATTTTTGATAAAATAAAGAAAAATGTCCAAACTAGTAATTCTACTTTGGTTAGAATATTGATCTTTAAATTCATAAATCAATCCCCGACAACGGAGCCATAAACTTGTTTAACCAAAAAATATGATAAAGCGAATGATTGTGTAACAAACTTGATCTTGCCACGGGAACAATCGGTCCAAACAAAAAAGCGCCGTAAACTTGTTTAACCAAAATAGTAGAATCAGTATGGCACGAGCTTACGGTATTACCACCTAAAGTATTGAGTCCCGGCGGCGCAACTTATTTGGCGATTTTGATTAAAATATGTGTTTGTCCTTTTTGTAAAATGGATTCATTAAAAATTGAGTTTGAAGTGCAAATCCTTTATGATGCCGCAATTCATCTGAGTAATAAAGTGGATTTTTAAGTCCAGATATTGTTCCCGTGAGGATTGATGATAAATCAAAATATTACTACCCAGCTATAAGATCCTTACTATTTGAACTCGATATTGGAAATGATGAGAGAAGCCCAATAAGTAATACTAAAATAATTGCACTAGTAGCATGGCATTTATGCATGTGGATTTGAGAGTTCAGGTGAGGCAACTGCTGCGAAATAGACTGATAAATAGTGTCGATTTACACGCATCATTTTAGTCATAAACAAGCCATTAGTTGGAAATGCAGATTGTCAAAAGATCATTGTACTTTATGGTTTAAGTTTCTCCATAACCATACATTTCACTAATTAGAGATTCATGTTTACTTAGGACTCATGGTCTATCAGATTATATAGATATAATGTTCTTTCTAGATTTGGGTATTTTCCTTTCCGGTACTTCACGAAATCTTAGGTGAAATTCTTGCCCCATAGACAAGATGTTGCAAGCCTTCTCCAATTTGCTTAGGCACCTCATCTTTGATCTTTGATGAAATTCTCCATCTCCTTGAACCCAGATGCATATATACGAGATCAAAATCATTTCATTAGAAAGATGAGAAACCTTTGAGTTATTCAGCGAAAGTACTTCATCCGACTATCCTCACCTGATAGTAAGATGATGATCTATCTAAGTTATCTTTGAGGTTGAAGTAGTTCCAAGTATTGATCCTACCATACCCATGGCTTGCTCAGTACCACTAAAAATCCTCCATCTTTGTGTCACGCAGAGGGCCTCCTGGAAATCAAAGCAAGATATAGTCCTTTGTTTTAGATTTTATGGTACTAGTACTTAAACCTTGATTAAGTTGAGAATAATGCCCGATCACATAAGTTATAAGATTTCCTAACTGGCATTCTTCCACTTTGTGCGGAAAAATAATAATCACCATCGACCATTCCTGGGGAGCTCGATCTTTCAAAAGCAGGTTCATACATATCGGTGACTAGCTAATTAGGAAAATTCGAAATTGTAATGGCTGAAATAAATGAACTCCATAAATTTTCAAATCCATTTAAAGAACGATGTGAGAGAGGAAATTTTATAATAGATTCGGCTTCGAAGTTGCACATGATTCATGCAAACTCCGGAAAATAAGCAGAAAAGTAACTAAAAACTACGCTAAACAAATCTACTAAAGAAAATAAAAGAAAAATAAATAAAAAAAATTAATATCTGAAAAGTCTCGGTACCGAGAGATCACGGTTTTGAGGCGCCATCGCCGCAGTGCCTAGTCGTCTATTTATAGACTTTCTAATGATGGACCGCACTTCAAAACTACTTTGTGGATCCCTAAAAATTTTGGTCCAAATTGGTCGCTCTGTTGCGACATAGAAAATTATGTCGCGACAAAGTTTTAGTCTTTGTCCCTTAGTTTCTATAAGTAGCTTTGTAGTTTATCGCAGCCAGGGGTTTTGCAGGCTTTTCTTGCGATTATTCGGTAATGACTTTGATAATGTCACGACATAGTTTTGATGCAGTAGTCTTGTTCTTGTCATGATAGGAGTGTCTTGTGTCGCAATATAAAATTTTTTGCAACTAGATTCTCATACTTTTCTGCTTCTGTAAACTATCACGACATAAATTTATTTGTCGAGATAAACATTTTTACCTTCAGCTTTTCTACTTTGTTGTGACAGATTTTTCTATGTCTCGACATTCTTTCTATGCTTACTCAACAACTTTGTCTTGACAAAGTTTCCTTTTGTCGCAACAGAATTTCTTCTTTGATCATTGTTGTTGGCTGAACTATTTGTCAACATAGAAATCTTTGTGCAAACGAGCTTGTGTAATATCAGTTCTCTCATTTTCTGTCAAAAAATATGGTACAACGGTGTGAGATTCTATCTTTCTTGCAACTTTTATTATCATGACATAAAACTTCTTTGTCGTGATAGAGATTCTACCTTCAGTTCTTTATTATGTCACGACAGAAAACTTCTTGGTCACGACATTCTTCTTGTATTGCTTTTCAAATTCTTGTGCAGCGACAGTTTTCTTTGTCTATGAGTTCCACCCTCGACCTCATGTTTATTTGTCACAACTGAAAAACTGCTGTGATCACAGAATCATTTGCCCTTTATTGTAGACTACGAGATTTTGTATTGTTCTTGGTTTTCTTTGTGTGTTGATATTGTGGTAGTCTGTCTTTGAAAACTTTGTCGTGACATAAAAACACTTACCGCTAACTAGTTGTGTTCATAACATGCCATCTCTGCTGTGAGTCGTCTTTTGTAATGAGTTTATTTGCTATCTTCATTCTTTTATGTTGCGACAAAGTAAGGATTGCCTCAGCTCTCAGGAGTACCAGCTTTCTATTACCTTGATCAATGTGTGACAAAATTGAGTATTCTGACGAATCTTTCTTCACACTTCTTAACTGATATCGTGATAGAAATTCTTTATGTGACAGCTGCATTTACCTGAAAGTTAATTTTAGACTGTTGACCATAAAATATAGTTCTGAGCAGCAGCTACCATGGTTCATGAGATTCATCTGACATTGAAACTATGTCTGTGGCAGAGAGGTTACTGCCTTGGCCGCTTTTTTCTTCACTCTCTAACAGTTATCTTTATCGATAAAAACCTACAAAACACAAGGATTGGTGAATATTCGATAATTTAGCATTAAAATATATCTTATATACACTAAAAATATGCGAGGAGAAAAATGGATAAAATATATAGGTTTTGGGGACTCATCAATTCCTAAACTTAAGGGTTTTTAGCGTCACTGCGAAAAAGAAAGAATTTTGTTTGTCTCGAGCAATTTAGCTTTATTTTTAAGGACATTTTAAATTGAATCACACAATTGGGCAAGAAACATAATTCAGCTATAAAATTATTTCTAAATAAGTTTCCAATCTAGAATCAGGAAGGTTCAATTAAGTTCACTAAACAACGAATAATTTTATAGTGTAGCAGTTAGTCTGATGACACGGTTGTGAGTGTGGTGGTCTTATCTTTTTCCTTGGCAGTTAGTTGTTTTCTGGTATATTGCTCGATAGCATATATCAGCTAATGCTTTAAAGTCTCAGCATGCTTGTTTGCATCATATTAATCTCCATAGTATAAACTACACCGACTTGAGAATCGATTAGGTCTTCCCAGGCGTAATGTGAAATTTAGGTAATTGGTGAATAATGGACAATTTAGAAACAATTTTTTTTTTTACCCAAATTTCACATGCAACTTGACATGCGCATGTAGCCATTCTTAGCACCATTCATGTCGACTCCCCAACCTCCATTTGGTTTGGTGCATGTACATACTTCTGCAATGATATTTTCTTGCTCCACCTTGGCGTGGCACCTCCTTATCTTTAGGGTTTTTTCCACGCTCATCTTTCATCGAGGTTTTGGAAGGTACAAATGTTTTTATCTTTTAAGCTTTCACATAAGCCAGAACTTGATTGATGCTCCATGCTAGTTGGCGTTAGGGTCTTAGGTGTTGAACACCCTAAGGACTCTGGTATTCACAGGGAGGAAGGCTCACAGACCAAACTTATTCCACCTTAAATACACTTGTCTTTCTCGGCTCCTTTTCCTCATTCTTTTTCTGTCTTTCCTCATCTAAAATTTGATTTTGTCTCGACCCTTCTTTATCCTTCTTTGAACTTTACGACCTAATATTCCCCAATTGTCCTCTTTATCGACGATGTGGCATGTGTAATTTGGGCAAATAAGGGTTCTTGCTATAGGATCATGTTCAGGGAGGGTTTAGGTTTCATTTGGATAATGGTAAGTGGCTATTAGCTCAAATAAGGAACTAATGTGTAGCTTATGCGCCATTAATATGATGGAGGCTTTAAAGGAGCTCAGTCTTGCAGTGAAACATATCCGTTTCATGATTGATGGTAGCCAAGTTTCGCGGGATAATACTCTAACAAGTTCTAGGACATTTTAATAACTGATCCTTAGTAACTATTTGTTTTACAAAGCAAATTAAGGTCTAATTTGTTCCATCGCACATTCTGATCTTTTATTCTTGGGAGTTAACACATTCATTAATAACCTTACAACTTTCTCTTTCATTTATTCTGCAAGATTCATCTATCAATTCTGTTTAGTTCTTGGACCATGTTGCTCTGTGTTTTGCAGGTTGCAAACTGTCGATAATAATTCAATTCAAATGAAATTTAACACGACAAACATTTCAATTCCACAGTCTATTAATTCTGCAAATAGTAATACTGACAATGAGTATTCGACCAGAATCAGTCTCTTCTTTAATTAACAAAACCATTCACTGAAATTCATCAAATTTCAATTATTACAAACAAAAAGAAAAATTCAAATAAATTTTGAAATACAAAATAAGTGAACACGATTCACTTGAAAGGTTTTTTTTTTTCAAGTATGAGAGATTAGGTACAAAAGAGGGAAAATGGGAAGGGAGACGAAAGTGAGATATTTTCCTTCTTTTCCATGCCTATGGGAATGGGCAGTTGGATTGGACAAACATTTCTGAGAAGGTGAGCTCGGGAATCTAGACTTGTGGTTGCCCAGGCATGTTGCCTTTTCACCTTTGACAATCAGGCCCACTCCCCATTGAACTGTCAATTTTTTATCAGATCACTTTTGTCTCTGATAGAGTTCAAGCTTCCTCAGGCTCACACAGGCAGAGTACATCTTTAAGCAGTTGTTGTTGATCCTTATCGAGCTTTACATCCGACATTTCTCCATATAATTTAGGGTGCTTCCATTTCCTTGTCCTTTTCCTCTGTGAGGGCCTTATTTCTTTTAAATTCTCCCCAGTAAAGGTGCAGAAAATACTTTCTGTAATGAGTTACGCTCATGGCATCCTCTCTCTCCTTCTGTAATCTTGCTAGTGGCTCATCATTTCTCAGCCCAATGAAAAGCGCATCTTCTCTTTCTTGAGCTCTTCACGCATTTCTCCTTATTTCCACATCTGCTCTTCCATTCTTCATTTCTCGATTAAGTACTTCCTCTGCATGTCAGTCTCTTCTTTGACTCGGCATCCATCATACCATCCACAGGTTGAAGTTGGACTTTCGGTGGGGTGTCGCCTCTTATCTCTTTGCCTCATTGCCACTAACATTTCCATCGATTCCAATATTGTTACCTTGAGGTTCGATCTTCGACACTCCTAATGAACTGTCTCACCTCACAGGGACATTGTAAACTTAGGCATTGTTTAGCCCACATTCTTACTCTTGGGTTTGCAGTTATCCAATCGTATCGATTGATTTCTATATTCTTCTCTTCTTCTCCTACGACTTGACCTGCTCACTAACACTTGTTCTTAAGCCCCTTGATGATTCCCTATCGAGTGTCGGGGTGGGGTCAAAGCCCGATTTCTTCTTCCTCCCGGTCTCCTCTCGCCACCAAGAGATCTAAGCTGGTGATCGGTGTTGGGTGTGGAGATTAGTCCTATAGCCTCATAACTTTAATAAGCTCATAATTGAGTTTTCTATTTTCAACACTAAACTTGTAGCCTTCGAGGATGGCATATAACAACATTGCTTTTATCACTCCTACTTGTACTTGTAAGTGCTTAGAAGGTAAAATGGTTGAACAAAAATAAAACCACACCTTTTCTTATTCAGTCAATCATTTCCTAGCCGATGGACTCGTGTGGGTTTTCTTGGTGGCATTACTTTCCCTTACCATTAATCGGCAAGTCGATCTATTGGAAGTCGGGTTCCTTCACCGAGTTTCTTGAACTTGTTGTTCTTCTCTCATGAGGTGTAGAGTTTGTCCCATCTACTCTCTTTTAAGGATATCCATTTCCCTCTAACGTACATTGTCTTATCCTTCATTCCGACTATATTAGCATATAACTCCTTTACTACATCTACGAACCCAGGAGTCTTATGCTCGTAGAAAAGATGCCATCCCTTATTCTCAATGACTTCTTAGAAGGGTGAAATCCACTTACTAAAGCCTTTTTCTCTTATGAAGTTTCTTTGTTGCAATTTATCCCTCCAGGAGACATAAGCCTGCTCTAAAACCCAATCACTTGCTTTTTCTCAGCTACTTTGTGCTTCAACTTCTTCAACTCCTCTCTTCCTCTTTCTAGTTTCTTGTTGGTTGTTCCACCTACACCTGGAATTCGACTCTTTCTCATACCTATTTACACTGAGTCATTTAAACTTCTTCATCTGGATTAAACATACTCCTCCATAATTTCGTTTAGGTTAGGAACAAGGTTCAACGGCTCATACATTGCCAGAAAAGGGGCTTTTGGGGATCTAGGGTTTTCGAAAGGAGGAGAAGATATTTGGTGAAGAAAGGTGAGTGGTTTGATAGTTTAAGACACATGTGGCCTTTTAGGTTTAAAAATTTATTTATTTATAGGCTAGGTGTGTTGTTATGCTTTCATTAAATGTCGCGACATAAACTAACCTATGGTTTATTCCCATTTTTATTTTAAGTTGCAGCATAAGCTTCTGATGTTCAAAGTGTACTTTAATCACAATGACAAGAAAAATTTTGTGATAAATGACTAACAATATCGAATCTAAAGTCAACTATGTGACATGAAAAATTATGTTGAGACACGAAAGTTTGATGCTCAAGTAAACCTATGTCATGACACTAAAAGAAGTATTGTTCTGAAAGAGTTTTTCTTCGAAACACATAGCTTATTGCAGTGCAATGGCGACATAGAGAAATTGTGTCACAACGGACTTTCCTACATCTTTCAAAATGCTAAATCAATCCTTATCCCAGCCACTCAAAAACAATGTTGGCAGCCAGGTTTAAAGCCCAATCGCGACATAAAGCATGTTAAGGCATATGTACTAAAACATCTGCTAACAGTTTGAGAACATTTTAGGGTATAAAATAAAAAGTAAATGAAATTTTCGAATTTAAATCTTAAGAATGAAAAAATATACAGCAGGAGGCACTACGAGACCAAAATAATTTAAGTAATGTAGAAATAGGACCCACAAGGTCTAATAAATCAGACTTAATATTAAATGAGAAAAGACGAAATGAAATAATGAAAAACGAGCAAGGCTTAGGAGGGGAAAATAGAGAACTTAGGGTCATTTGAGACTAAGTTATATGTCTAAGATGTGATTGTGAGATTTGAAGTGCAAATAAAATAGAAATTTAGGTATATAGTAAATTAGAACTTAGCAGATGGGTTTTGATGAGCAATGACTAGTGAAATAGGGTTTAAAGGCAATTTTACATTTGGAGCTCATTCTAGGCAAGCATTTTGGAGAGAAAGAGGAGAAAAGGAGGGAATGACAAAGAGCGAGAGTGATCAAGTTTTTGGAGGCAATCTTTCCCGTTTCTTGCTTCTAAGAGATCAAGCAACATACAAGAGAAGATTTGAAGAGATTCAAGGTAAGAAATCAAACCCCCAGCTTCATCTTTTTTGTGATTTGATTTTGAGGAAAAATACTAATTTAAATATAAAGAGGTTTATAGTGGTCTTCAAGCCATTTTGAGGTTGTCTTGGGTTGATTTGAAGATTACTATTGGTTGGATTGGTTTTGTGTAATGTTTGTAAAGAAATATTAGGTTTCAAAAATCTGTCAAATTTTATCAAAACCCCTGTTCTTGTTTGGCTATAGGTTAAGTTATAATCATCTAATCGTGATTAAAATTGGTAAAGAACCATAAGAATAGAGACTACAAATTTATAAAGGGAATAGGAAAAAATTTTAGCTCTAAGGCTCTTGAATATGGGCTTAAGGTGAGTTTAGGTAGCTCTGTGAGGTATCTTTCTGTTTTGGGTGTTGTTGTAGTGTTTTATAGTTGGTTCAATATCAGGTGATGATTCAAAATTATGGATCAAATATACTTCTAGAGGAATAATGCGTTAAGTATGTAGAAAATTGCTTTCACGGTTCCCGAAATACGTAGAAGTGAAGGCTATATGTAAGAACAATCGATTCTGCTTTGCAAATTATAGTAGCATTATGGATGTAAATGCAATAACTTGGTTTGGTGATCAAGTGGATGAACCATTGGATAGAAACTATATAACCATAGCTTCAAATGAGAAGAAAGAAACCATTACCAATTTATGGAGTTAAGACCCCGAAGTAGAAAAGCAATAGTGGGTGATCCGATTGAGTTGGGCATACTCGACTGTTTGGCATTAAAAATCACCGTAACACGATTTGGAGTGATCCAAATTGGATGATTCCAATTGAGAAGAAACCTTGAACCATAGATTAGTGGTAAATAACCTTGTAATTTATGGAGTTAAGACCCGAGAAATAAATTAAAAAAATAGTAGGTGATCAGGTGGTTGGGCATATCGACTAGTTTGGAACATGAAATATCATGTGCTTTTGAGTTTGGGTTATCAAGATGAGATGATTGTTCCCCACTAATCAGAGCTCTAGAACTCATGGAGCTAATATGTGATTGTCATTGCATTTGGATATGGGATGACGGGAGGCTTGCATTAGTGAGATTGAAGGTGGAATCAGCGGCAGATTTTTTGTGGTTTGTTCACCAAACTCTCTCTCTATTTCTAAAATATTTGAAAAAATACAAAATGATTTGAATTTCTGAAATGATTGAAAAGAAAGTGTGTATTGATTTGTGTTTGAAATGATTTGTTTAAGTGATTTGAGACAATTGCTTGTGAAACGAATTTGCATAAGAAAATTGCATGAATGTGAAAATGTTCTATTTACACTCTGATGTATATATATACTATTGTAAATTCTTTGTTGAATGATTTTAATGCCACTTAAAATAATGTTAACCATTAAATTCAGGTTAAGGATAGATGGTATACTAATAAGAGTTGAACAAACGTACTATTGTAGCACTACTGTCGTAGCCCGAGCGGAATGATATCGATAGTGTACACAATAAATTATATTATATATATATATATATATATATATATATATATATATACCAGCCTATAGCCCAGCGAGACCGCGCCGGTGATTCATTGTCCTGTGCACCTAAAGCATAGGTTAAATTCGATAAGAGTAAAATGATAATGAGATTGAAAAGTGCATGATTTGTGATTTGAATGATTTAGTGCATATGAAATTGCATAACTTGAAATGACCAATGAATTAGTAATTTAATGTAATATATATATATATATATATATATATATACTGCCTATATATAACTATATATATATATATTTTGTCTTGCATTGGTCATTGAAAAATGTACACCAGCATTGTTTATAAACATTGCATGATTTGATTTAAAGCGAAATGAAAATTTGTATAAAACCACTAAACACGAAAATGCTTAGCGCGGTGCTTTTTGTCATCTACACTTGAGTACAAGTAAATCATGGGATCAGATCTTAAGACACGGAGTCAATGTCGAACAATCACCAGTACAATAAATCTTTCTGTCCCGTGTATATCATTCATTCATGATATTTTGTAACTATTTTGCATTGAATTGATGATGTAAAGTCTTCATGAGAAGAATATAGTTTTGACTCATTTTGTTTTTGATATCCATGGAATGTAAACTTTAAAGAGGGTGAACTACAGAATATGTTTGTAAATGTATTTGTAAAGGCATGGAATGCCAATTTCTATAAATGCATAATTCAAGAATAGTTATGAGCCCTATTTGAATTAAGGAATGTACATATATTCTTTTATGTCAAAGAATGTGTTTAGGTCATGATATTATATACCCATAAATAATTATGTTTTAAAGAAATATTAATTATTCATATCATAAATGGGTATATGAAATGTGTTTAAATGAATAGGTCTTTAAAAGGTAAAAGAACGCTACAACGACATTGATCAAAAAATTTCCTAAAATTGCACAATTCACATTTTTCAATCAAGCCACATTTAAAGCAAGGTGCATTCACTCATACTAATCAGAACATACTTGTGAAAACTCATCTAATCATCAAAGAACCTCAATTCAAGTATGAACTATCATATTTCATTTCACTCAATACACTTCAACAGGATGATATCAAGAGTATTCAAAGAATGAAAACAACGAAGCTACTATTTATTTTCTGCTCAAAACAAAATTACATTCCCCCAAACTGCAACTCTGCATTATCATTAAAGACAAAATGAGGGAAATGGAAATACTCCCTCTTGTAGCATTTTTTGCATATTTCGAGTTTGGCTTCTAATAACATCATTTCTAATTCCCTTCACTATCCACAAAAAATCGACCAAAAACAACAATTAAAATTTGTATAAAATTGAAACTAAACTTCCAAACACACGATTTTAAACCAAATTAACTATAAAGTAAATTTAGCAGGTTGCCTCTGAAAACATACGGTTTAATGTCTAAATTTAGACATTTCTTTGCAAAAATGTTTTCTTTCGACAAAATTCTTCCCTCTCCTTCAAAATCTAGATCTAAACTTCATTCATACTTCTCAGAATAATGCTTGATCTCACGACCATTCACTTCCATAATTAGTCTTGATATTCTTTGCTCACAAGACTTGTTACTACTATGTAGGACCACTCCATCTTGACAGGTTTCCACGGAAATAACTTCCAGGCTTTGGAGTTGTATCGACAACATTCTCTTGCTTTGAATTCCCTCCCTCGGAATCTTCGATCATGCCAGCTTCTTTGTCTTATCTTTGTAGATTCTGGCATTGCTCATAAAACTTCATTTCCAACTCTTCTATTTCATTCATTTGGAGTAATCTCTTTTCTTTGGCGACTTAGTCGACATTTAGTTTCTTGATGGCCACGTAGCTTTGTATTCAGTTCTAAAGGAGATAACAAGGTTTTCCAAATACAATTCGTATATGGACATTCAGTGAAGTTTTATGCTTGATTCTATAAGCCCGTAGTTCATCATCAGCTTTATAAACCCAATCTTTTAAGCACAGTATTCTTGTTTCTCCATAATTTTCTTTATCTCCCTATTGGAAATTTCAGCTTGCCCATTTGACTAAGGGTGATAAGTCAATCCCATCATATGTTTGATTCCATATCTAGTTTATTTTCAAAATGGCTTCCCTCATCACTAATGAATGTTCTGGGTGCTCCAAATCTACTCAAAATATTTCTTTGTATCTACAAAACTGACCACTATCTTTGGTATAATTTCTTGGACCAGCTATTTCATATCCATTTGGATACATAATCCCACATTAGGAGAATGTATAGATTTCAAATGATGATGGAAAAGGTCTCATGAAGTCTATCCCATTACATCGAAAATCTACACTGCGGGATTCCTTGTAGGGCGTTTCATTTTTGCTTATGTTGCCCATTCTCTGACAATTATCACAATGTTTTACCCATTCAAAACAGTCTTTGAATAGAGTAGGCCAATAAAAACCTAATTTGAGAATTTTCTAGGTTGTTCTATCTCCTGCAAAGTGTCCTCCATATGGTGATGCATCACATTTCTCTATAATACCACCTTATTCTGTTTCTGGAACACATCTCCTTATGATCATATCTACTCCTCTTCTAAAAAGTAGTGGGTCATCCCAAATATAAAATGTATGAGTTAAATTTTCTTCACCTGTTTGAAGTAGCTAAATTTAGGTGGCATAACTCCACAAGCTAAGTAATTCACAATATCAGCATACCAAGGTGTTTGGAATGATAACAAAAATAGCTGCTCATCAGGAAAATTTTCTGCTATTTCAATTTCCTTTTCCTTTTCGACCAAGCACCAATCTAAGCAGTGATCGACTATCACATTGTCAACTACCCTTCTTGTCTTTGATCTCAGGATCAAACTCTTTGTAACAATAATACCCATCTGATCAGTCTTGGTTTGGCCTCTTTTTCCATCGGATATTTAATTACAACGGAATCCAGTGTGTATTATACTTGGGATCTAATAGTAAGGCTGAGATTTTCACGAAAGCAGACACCATTGTCGGCATCTTTTAAATGAAGCAGAGTGGTTCTCTTGTGCCTCATTGAGGTTTGTTGGCATAGTATACAACTTGAATATCTTTCAGTTTCTTTATCCCAATGCTAGCTCGAATTTGCAAAATCATTGGCATCACACATAATTTCGAAATCATTGTTCCAGTCAAGTATCACCATGATGGGAGTTGTCACTAATCTGGATATGAATTTTTCAAAAACGGTCACATGATTCATCAAAATCAATTTTATCTTTTTCGTGGTCACGCAATGATGCAGGGTTTTGAAGTCCTTTATAGATCTTACGTAAAGCTCGATGTCTGAAACTTCTTATCCACTTGACTATTGTAGGTGGCGAGAGAGTTTTATGATAGAAACTTTTAGCGGTCTACTTCAGTCAATTTGCGAAATCTTGTGTCCCGAAATGATACCCTCTGTTACCATGAAATTGCATTTTCCCAATTTAAAAGCTAGATTGCCATCTTGACACCTCACAAATCTTGTTTCCAAATTTTCCAAACAATTCTCAAAACCGGATCCATATACTAAGAAGTCATCCATAAAGATTCCCATAGCCTCCTCCACCAAATCAGAAAACATAGACATCTTACACCCTTGGGTGGCAGGAGCATTACCTAATCCAAAAGGCATCCTTCTAAAAGCTAAGGTGCCATAAGGACATGTAAATGTAGTTTTCTCCTGATCCTCTTGGGCTATAGCAATGCCTTATAACGGAATATCATCAGCAGCAGTAATGGGGTGCCACCTTCAACGTCTCAAAGGCATTTAATTCAGTAGAAGGTAGGATAATGGTCCTTTTGGTAGCGTGAATTTAGTTTTTCGTAGTTTATACACACTCTCCATCCTATCCACAGTTATTTTGGAGATAAAATTCTTCTTCTGAAGAACACAATCCACAATTAGATCCACCCTTCTTGGGAACCATGTTTGCTCACCACAGTGCAATAAAGTTGCATATACAGAAAACATATTTATCATTTCATCCACTTCTTTTATGACTACTTCTTTCATTATTGGATTCATCCTTCTTTGATGTTCTATAGAGGTTTTAGCATTCTCCTTTAAAAGGATCTTGTGCATACAGATAGAAGGATTGATTCCTTTCAGATCATTTATAGACCAAGCTATTTCTTCCTTGTATTTAAGAAATCTCTAACGATTTTTATTCTTCCAAGCTCGATTAATCTAATTAAAATGATGGCCCAGCTTTGCTTTGTTGGTTGTAAACATACTTGAATGGTGATATTCTTTTAGAATCAAACCCTTTGAGCTTGTGTTTGCTTCAATAGCTTTCTATTCATAATTGTTGGATTTTTCTATACTATTTTCTTCAACATTGAGTACTGCCTCTTTTAATTAAAAATTGGAGTTCATAAATTGAACAGATGCTGAATCTTGGAAATTCATCTAGATTTCTCATTCATTGAACTCTGGTGCAATCATTTATCGATTCAGGCTGATGAATTTTGTTTCTATAATCATCATTAATAAGTTATGGTTGTTTCAAATTGTGATTGAGATTGAAGTGTACTGCCTCATCTCTAACCCTAAGAGTCATTTCTCATTTCTTCACATCGATCAGCAGCATTTGCTAGAAAGGCCTTCTATGTGGTGGACTTGTTTGTCTTCTTACATATCAATAACTACAAGTCTACTAGAATGGAACTTTCCCTTTGATTAGCATCTTGAAGTCCCTCGGGTTGGACGAGGTTGCATGCGCCATCTGAGGTCATGTTTGTAGGGTCAAGCTCCCCGGCCAGGTCTTTTAACTCTGAGATAAGGCATCGAGTTGATGTTGGCTCCATAATCGCATAGTGTTTTCCCATGCTCAGATTCCCGATTTCTGCGAGGTATGAGTGAAGGCACTGGATCTACATGTTTTCTCTCAGTAAAGACTTTTGGATATTGCACTGGGTTGCACATCAGACTTCTTTGCCCTTCTTAATGATTTTTCTCTTTCTGCCAATATCCTTAATGAATTTTGCATAGTGAGGCATTTGAGTCGATGCTCGAGGAAAAAAAAAAGATATTGATCTCTATCTTCTTGAACATGTTCAAGTCTAAATTGCTCTTCAAGCAGCCTTCTCTGACCTGCGGAATGGAGCTTGAAGTTTTGTCTTTAACCTCTTCCTTCTTCCTTAGATTTCTTTTTTCAACTTGCTGCTCTTGCTGTATTTTTGCGGTTCTATCTTCTTTAGCAACTTCTGAACTGTGCTACTTCAATTCTTCTCCAATTTCTACATTTTTGTCTTCCTCAGTTTCCTTCTTCTCATTTCATCTCTCTTCTAGTTCTCTGCCACTTCTTAGAGTTACTTCCATGCAATCCTTCGAATTCTTCCTTGTGTCACTTGGGAATGCATCCTTGGACTGATTCTGCATGGCTAGGGCCGGTTCTTACTACACAGGAGTCTCGATTCATAAGAGGCATTGGTGTTAACTAAAAAACATAATTTGTGTTTGCCTAGAATCTTGCTAACCTGACAAACTTCTACTCATGCTATGTTTTGGCTAACCTCTTATTTTCCCTATGAAGCAAGCATCATCACCAGAAAAAATTTGAATCTCCTCTTGCCCCTTGATTTTCTACTCCCTGTCCTGCTTAATGTTGTTGCTACTATTGTTGTTGGAACCCAGGTGAGGCATGATATTCTTTATGAGTGCAATGGATGCTTTGAACTTTATGCTTCCTCCTCCATATGAAATTCTCATGGTTCCTAGGAATGTCGGTGTGTGTAATGAGTCGGCAAGTTGAGGTTGAGCTTGAAAGTGTAGCTCTATTGGGATTAAAGATTATTGTGCCCCTCAGCTTGGTAGGGACCGGCCTCATGGGTTGGTCCTGCTTCCAACACTATTCTTTCTCTCTTTAATCTGTCCCACTTGAGTGTAGTGTGCATTCTTCTCTCATTATTTCCAAGCTTGTTCATTAATGCATCCAACTTTAGCCCATGGCAATTATCAGGTTAAGCTCGATTACACTATATATTGATCTCTTCTTTGCTCACAAAAGCCGGATGGGGCTTTGTAGTTACATTATGAGTCTTCAATCCATTTGCCTTGCCTCATCAGTCTTTTCTTTTGAAAGCCCCACAGTAGGTTGCATCAATTATACCCTTTGAGGCATAATTCATGGAATGGTAGAAAATGTCCATCAGTGGTCAGATCTATTCCATGCATAGGGCATCTTTTTAATAGTCTCTTGTATCTCTCCTATGCATTGTAGAGACTTTGATCCTTCCTGTTCGAGGAATATGACTTCTCTCTCTTTGGAAGTGAGTTTGGAGAGGAAAAATCTACTCTAGGCCTCCTGAGAGCCTCTTCCCAATTTGTCAGCGGTCTGACAGAAGGTGGCTCAAATAAGTTGAGCTTGCCATATCTCGATGAAAGGGAAAGAGCTTCTGACCCTAATCCCTTCGGTCTCACCCGTTCAACTTGGTATGTTTAGCCATTCTCATAATCTTCCCATATGTTTCATTAGGGTCTTAACAGGATGCCCAGTCGTGATGTTCTTGTACCATTCGTGATCGAGCTAGCTTGAGTTCAAAATTGTTGGCTTACATTGCGACGATCCATGACATAGTACTTATCTTGAATAACGAGCCTCCCCAAAGTCCTCATGTATTTTTACCTTTGAGTCCATCGCCACTTCTATGGAATAGGTTATGTCTTTCTCCTTAGTTTCCCATAGTTGTAGATTCGACCTTGTAACTTTCCTCATATGCCTCGGTGTTTTCTCAATTTACGTATCTGACCGTGGTGTGCCACAGTTTTCTATCATTTAAATCTTCCTAAGTAGAAACACCTTGAGATCAGAATTAAATCTGCGGGAAGCAGTTACCCTCCATTTAAAATACAAAGAAGATTTTCTCTTAATCAACTACTGCTATTAAAACTATTTTTGTGATTTATTTTTTTAAAATTTTTGATAAAATAAAAAAAATGTTCAAATTAGTAATTCTCTCTTTGGTTAGAATATTGATCTTTAAATTCATCAATCAATCCCCGGCAACAGCGCCATAAACTTGTTTAACCAAAAATATGATGAGATCAGTGTGTACCCAGGCAAAATGCGCCGCGAGAACTATTCGAGTCTAGACAAGGTGCCATAAACTTGTTTGACCAAAAATATGATGAGATCAGTTGTACCAAACTTCTAGTATTGCCACCTAAGAACTATTCAGTCCTCGGCAACGGCGCCAAAAACTTGTTTGACTGATTTTGATTAAAATATGTGTTTGTCTTTTTTATAAAATTGATTCATTAAAAATTGAGTTTGGTCTAAATCCTTGCAGTGCATGGAATTCATCTAGTAATAAAAGTGGATTTTAGAATGCAGATATCGTTCCCGTGAGGATTGATGATAAATCAAAGATTAACTTTATTTTCGAAGATCCTTACTATTTGAACACTAATGTTAAAATGATAGAACTAAAAAAAATGTTAATACTAAAATAATTGCTAGTATGCATAAAGAATTTAATAAAGTGGTTTAGAGAGTTCAGGTGAGACAACACAACGTGAAATAGACCTTGATAAATAGCCCCAGCTCAATTTAAATATTTGAGTCATCGTAAGCCGATAGTTGAAAAGTTGAAAATAAACAAAAAAACTACGCTAAAACAAAATCTACTAAAAATGACATAAAAGAAAAAAGAAAATAAAAGAAAATAATATACAAAGAGTCTCTAGCTACCCAAAAGTCCTAGTTTTTACCCAAGGCACCACCCACACAAGCGGGCCAGAGAGCATGAGCCACATCTTGGGACTCTTTACCTACTTTTTCAAACATTGGTGGGCCCAAGTCTTATAACTTAATCAAAATATTATATACAAAAATAAAAAAATAAAACTACCACCATAGTTGTGTTTACAGTGTCAATACATACAGTCCTGAGTCCCATTTACATATACATATAAAAAAACTGTACATTTACGTTTACACCGGCCGAGATCCTGAAACCTCTGAGTGATAGACCATACAAGTGTGCGGCCGGTATGCGGAAGATTGCGGATGTCCTCCTCTATACCTACAGTCAAACCCGTAAGTTTTAAGCTTGAGTGGGCTTATGACTTATCGTATACACATGCACTAATGCTCATTTCACAGTAACATATAATAATGTGCTGAGATTATACGATGCATGAATATCATAATTTCTCGCGAGTTCACTTATATGACTTATACACATGCCCTTACTTATAATAGACTTATACTTGTTACGATCTTTCGTAGGACACATACTTGCATAAGCGGACCCAAGGCATTTCGGATCTCCAGTGGGGACTATGAAGCATCTTTATACGGGAGGTAGTAGGTACTACGAGCTTATACTTGTAAAAGGTACTCATTAGGTACATTCGGGCTGAAAGCGATGTACATTGCTACTGCTTATTCGTTGGACTCTTATCATATAATTGTTTGACTACCTAGACCAGTAATAAGGAATGAGTCGGACACATCACAATAAGTTCCCGAAGGTATAGTATTGTCTTGGTGCGAGCTGGCGAGTGTCGAAGCAACGTGAAGGTGTCGTCGCGCCCATCGAGTACCTAGTACTAATCAGTCTGAAATTGCTAATCGGAAGTGCCAAAGTACTAAATGTGTGAAAGCACGGTCGAAAGTGTCGTCATTGCTAATCGAGTAGAAATTATCGTGTGCGCCCACGTAACGAAGTGTCGTATCATTAAAAAATCGGTCTTAAGCGGTCTGAATTATGTGTTTAGGAACTTACTATCTTATCATAGGGGCATTAAGTTTGCCCACTTCTTCGCTTCACCTGGGCGGCGAGGTACGGTCTAATTTTTCCTTTACCTTGTAAACATGAATGGACCCCTTCATACACTTATAGGGTCCTCATTTGTCCAATAGACGAGTCCTCGTAGCAACGGAAAAAAAAAAGAAACAAAACACATAAATTTATGTGCATATAAAACAACCATTCTGTGCGGTATCTTCTATTTACAAGCTTTATCAGATACTAATGTGACGTAGCAACATTCACGCTCTCCAGCGCGTACAGAGGCTATCTGACCCCACATCGATACCACGTGGTGTGGACATGCCACCTTTACAGTGGACCCTGCCTTCTTCTCGTGTGGATCCCTACGTCGTGATGTAGGACCCCGAGCATTGCCTGAATATTCTTTGATTTAGATCCATTTTACATAAATACAACCAAAAGCCAAAAAATAATCCCAGCATCACGAAAACAACTCTCAAATGTGGTTCTAATCCAGCGAAAGCAAAATATAGAGATTGATTAGGAACAAGAAGACTGAGCTGAATACTTTTAAGTTAGGTTAACTTCCTAACACGAATAGGTATCCATAGCTCATAAACCAAAATCCATACCCCAAGGGGATTCCATACTCGTCTTATCTGAACTAGGGTTTACCGACCCGACTCTCAACAAATCTAGGGTTATGATGAATTCTTAAACCACAGGAATAGAACCTGTCCATACAAACACTTCCATACAAGTTCCATGCAAAACATAATGCATCCGTCTGACAATTACTTCACACAAATAGTCTCCCATACAAAGAATCTTAATTATTCATTACCTTTCCTCTTCTTAACTGTACTTCTTCTTAATTCTTCTTACTCTACTTCCCTCTTCTTCTTCTCTTCTCCTTTCTCTCTTCACGTTTGGCTCTCCAAAATGCCCAAATGAGAGACCCTAATTGGTCTTATTTGGTCTAATTTCCCTTTTATTGCACTTTGGTCCTCAAGTTCCCTTCTATTTGCACCACAACTTCCCATTATTCCACTTTGGCATATAATCTTATTATCTTATGACTTTTATATCCTATTTTGACAAATTCCACTTTTACCGTTGTTTCTTGTACAATTTCCGGGTTTCTCATATTTCACGCTTTGCATTTAAATTACAAAAAATTCAAATTATACCTACAAAATACCCTAAACATGCTAAAAATGACTAGGGTATATTTCGAGGTGTTACAATTTCTGTCGCAACAAGTTTTCTGAGATTTTTCTTGGATTTTATCACGACGGACTTTGATAATGTTGCAACATAGTTTTGATGTAGTAGTCTTGTTCTTGTCGTGACATAAAATTTTTTGCAACCAGCTTCTCATACTTTTCTACTTCTGAAAACTGTCGCGACATAAATTTCTTTGTTACGACAAACATTTTTACCTTCAACTTTTCTGCTTTGTCGCGACAGAGTTTTCTATGTCTCGACATTCTTTCTATGGTTACTCAAAAACTTTTTTGAGATAGAGTTTCCTTTTGTCACGAGAATTTCTTCTCTGATCCTTGTCGTTGGCTGAACTGTTTGTTGCAACATAGAAATCTTTGTTGCGACAAACTTGTCTTGGCTTATCTTAGTTCTCTCATTTTAAATATGACTTAATTTTCTTTTGTTGCGGCGAATTCTGGCTACTCTGCGGCTTTTATTGTGTGAAGAAACTAGCCCGTGGCGACATTCTTTATACCATGGTTTTCAACTTCTTATGCGTGTGAGAGGGTGCCTTTGTCGCAGCGAGTTCGCCTCGACCTCATGTTTTGTTTTGTCATGTGAAAACTTCTTTGTCGCGACAAAGTCTTGTTGCCCTTTATTGTGAACTCTAAATTTTATGTCACGACAGAGTTTTCTTTGTCGTGACATAAATCCACCCAATGAATGTTTATCTTTGAAAACTTTGTATGACATAAAAACGCAGCCATGACTAACTTGTGTTATAACCTTGCCATCTGTATTGCTCATATGAGTATCTTTATCGAAAAAGTTCATATGCTATCTTCATTCTTTTATGTTGCGATAGAATAAAGATTATTGCGATAAAGTTCCACTGCCATTTGCCTTGATCAATGTCACGATATAGTCGAACTGATGTGCGACATTCTTACACACTTCTTGACAATGTATCATGATAGAAAAATTCTTTGTCGTGACAAAGTTCTTTCTTCCTAGAGTTCAGCCTGGACTTTGTTGCGACATAAAGCTATTGGTTGCGATATAGCTTTGCTGGTTCCCTTGAGATCCTGTCGTGAAATTCAAAAACTATGTCACGACAAAGAGTTCTGCCTTGGCCACTTTTTTTTTCTTCTTATCCTGCTGGAATTATCTCTTTTTCAATAAAAACCTGAAAAATACAAAGTTGGTGTATATTCCATAATTTAGCATTAAAATATACCTTAACTGCTAAAAATATACCATAAAATGGATTAAATATAAATGAGTTTAGGACTCATCACGCATGAATGGCGATTTTTTAGAAAATATTGGTGATATATCCGTGATATATCGAATATATTTTCAAAAGCATTTAATAGTTGACTTATGAATGCGATTGACGTCTTTATGCGGATGATCAATGTGATTACTGTGTTTCAAAATTATTCAATGGTATTTGGTAATCGAGGCGAGATTTGAATTCTTTGATCACTCTGGCCCGATTTCATTTGAATTTTGAATGCTCTCCAAGCGATCGGTTGTGATCCAAATTAATTGAGTCGACTTTATCGATGGTTATGAATTGATCCCAACGGTTTAAAGAATATCCCCAACGATCGTATTGTACCAAATTAAGTCATTGGTAGATTAAATTACAAATATTTTTGACAATCTAACAGACATCGTTTATTTGAAAAAATCTATAAATGCCAAAATCATTCAGATTTTAAATCAATTTTTTTCTCTTTGTGATATCTCTCAAAAAAAAAGTGGGAATTTTGGTGTTGAAGGTTTCAATTTTCAAGTGTTAATTAATGTATGTATTTATTTTAATTTACTTTTAAATTGTCATTGTTATATTTATGTTTTGTGTATTTAATAGTAATGTCTTATTTAGAAATATAGTTTATATTAGATTATAAATTTAATAATATAGTTTATATTAGTTTGAGTAATGTCATAGTATATTATTAAATAATACTATAGTTTTATATAGTATAATATAGTTTTATATAGTACTATAAATTTAATATGTGTCTTCTTTTAAAATAACTCTTTATTAGTTTTATTGATAATTTCATATTAGTTATAATTAAGTAAAAATAGAAATATATTAGATTATATATTTAATAATATAGTTTTATATTAGTTTAATGTAATATAATATATATATATATAACTATTAAATAATAATATAGTTTTTATATAGTATTATAAATTTAATAATATATTTTTATATTGGAGTATATATTTAATAAATAGTGATGTCTTCTTTAAAATAATTATATCTTAATTTAATTTGATAGTTTATATAAATAATTCATATTTTAAATTAGTTAATTTAGTAATATTATATTAAAATAAATTAACTTTTCATATTCAGTTAATATTTGAAATTAAGTTATATATTAGTTAATATTACAATATATGCATATTATAAATTTATAGTTTGCTCTGAAACTTTCATGTTTTTATATTAGTTCATTTATTAATAATATATTAATAAATTAGCCTTTCATGTTAACTAATATTTTAGAATTAAGTTATATATTAGTTGTATATATCAATTATAAATTTTATAATAGTTTATATGAAGATTTCATATTTAAATTTAATTAATTTAAAATGAAATAATATATTAATAAATTAACTTTCATGTCTAATATTTGAAATTAAGTTATATATTGATTAATATTGTGTATGCATATTATAAATTTATAATTTCTTGAAAATATATTTAAATTTTGAATAGTATAATAATATATAGTTATCTAAGTTTAATTTAGCAAATTGGATAGTGGAAGAAATATTGGAGTAAGGATCTGACCTTGGAAATATTTTTATGTGGAGGAACAAATGGTGTATGTGCAATTCTGTGGTTTTGGTAAAGTCTAAAAGAGCAGGTGGATGCAGTCCTTTAAATTTCACTTATCACACATACAGTCCACATTGAATACGCAAAAAAGTGCGTGTCATATTAAAGTGAAGCAAATAAATGAAACCTTTTAGACCGAGAGAAAATAAAGCGCGAAGAAAGCGGCGATATAGAAGAATTCAAGGTACGAACTCACAAGAGGCACAATGGGGCATCATGACTTGTCCCCATTGATGAGGATGAGGAGGAGGAGGAGGAGGAGGAGGATGTATATATGTATCCAGATGACATGACCCTTGATGAGAATTTCAAGTAGCATGTTATGCATCAAAAAATTAATACAGATATGGCCAACCCAAACAAGAAGGAAGGATCTGAGAACAAAATAAAATTTGGTAAATCTTTAACTCAAATTAGTTTTTATAGAATAAATGAATTCACTTCGATTTCTAATTGAGATATTACAATTGTAAACCTTAAGAAAAATCAGATTTTCTTGAATAGGGCAAAACGGTATTACCAGAAATAATCTGATTAAGAAACTTAAGAGAGTTTTCTAGATCTCTTAGATGATGGCTGAACTCAGGTTGGATTCATCTGAAATCATTACCCAGAAAAAATTTTATCAATTAGAGACAATCGGATTTTCTCTTTTTTAGGAATGAGTGGAGTGTCTAGTGACTTGAAGGTCTTTGAATTGTTTACAAATCTCTAGGAGTTGGAAATGACTTGAGTTGAGTTTCACATGGGAATTATAGGACAAACTGGGAATGGAGAAGAAATGAATCACTTCGGACCCGAGAATGGGACTTTGAATGAGGGTGGACACTAGAGTGACGTGGGCCACACATCCCGACATAAGCTTAAGTTGGGACGAAGATTAGGTACGGAAAGGGCCCGAATTTCTACTGGTTGATGAGAGAAAGAGAGAGGAGAAAGAGAGAGAAGAGGAGATCTAAGGCTTCCTCCCGAGATCTGAGTTTTCAATTAGTAGGTTTGTTCAGACCGAGAACAAAGTTCATCGCATCGTGAGGGTACACTGTTGATGCTGAAAGAGGTTAGTGAAGATCAGAGGGTGATTTGAAATCGAAGTTGTCGGGTTTGGAGCTTCTACCAGGTATATCAAATCACTGAAGGTGTGGATTCTTCTCTGCAGCTTACTTGCCATCTTTGAAGTAGGGAAAGAGGATTTTTCAGTTAAGGGCCTGTTTGGTGAAGAAAAAAACAGGATTTTTGGGTTCTACTCGATGTTTCTTCTTTACAGCGAAGAGTGTAATCTTCTACAAGATTGGTTCTTCACTAGGTAGAGGGATGCTTCCTTTAAGTGAAGAGGTCAAAGCAGCGTGAAGCCATCTGCGACCCAGGGAGAGGAAGGACCCTCTGGTCTTCTGAGTGAGGCATTGCTCCAGGAGTGAACTACACTTAGGCGAGCTACTGAGCTGTGCGTGACCTATGTTTGCGGTATGTTTAGATTACGAATCTTTGTGGCCGGTTTGTGGTGTTGTAAACTGCTTGGGGCCATTGTGTGACTTTTAAGGTGTGTCATTGCTAGGTAGAGTGACATGTTTTAGGATCATCCCGATGTGTGATACTCATGTGTTGACATATGGTGGGTTCATATATGCGAATGGCCATGACATTACCCCAGGCTTTGCTTGTATTGTGTCATTTAGCGATCAACAGGGCCAACATGACCAGATAGCAACGATGTTGATATATCTTGTATATGATATGCGACATGATAGAAATGATGTATAGGTCCATATCACGAGTGATGTGATTGTCGACGCGGTAAGTGGTATGGTTATGTTTGTCATCTTGGCATTCATTATCCACTTAGCATGACATGATATAACACGGCCGGCTGGCATATTGCATTATATGCATGGAACATCGCATCGTGGATGTGATTTCATGGTTGGTAAATCGACCTTTGCTTTTGGTGTTTGATTAGGTGGAGGCTCGGTAAATGGGACAGACGAATAAAATGGTAAAAAAAATATGTGTCGGGTATCAACAAGAAAGGATAGATGTCCCCTCGAGTGAAAAACCCATCAATTATGGTTAAACTTAGTCCCCAGCTGTGAAAGGTCATAAAAGTGCATGGGTTTGCGAAGCCCTCGGTGGGACGCCAAAAATCCGCTACCCACAAAAAAAGGCGCATGATTTTGAATATAAAAATGATCATTGTGATGTATCATTCAAAAAGCTTTTAGTTTATAAACAAATGAAATTTGTTTTGAAAATGATCATTGGATGTCATCTAGAATGACGGTCTATCACACATGGGCTTAGGCGTTGTGTGAGGGAGTCGGTGAGAACTCGGGCGCATAGTACATGATGACTGCCATCTCATTTCATGGCATGACATGGCATGTAGGATTCCATATTGAATTGTATGTTTCTGTTTGGAATCATGAATGTGATATTGAACTAGACATTGCATATGCATGGTGGGAGGTAACCCTTAGCCCAGGAGGTATTCTCTCTGGCGTGGCTCACTTTATGGAATGACCCTTTTGAGGTCTGAGTGGAGTGAATGACAAACCGAAGGCCGTGATGGAGAAGAGGGTCGATGTCACACCTGGACTACGGGGCCAGGCCCAATTAATTGAATCGACGAGTTCGAGCGTGAGACTATATCTTTGGGACTCTTTACCTTTTTTTTTTTTTTTTTTTTTCTCAAAGCTGAACTTGTATCTTTGAGTATACAAACAATTTCTGTAATAACGAAAATCATTTACATATACAAAAGAACTACCACCGTAGTGGTGTCCATCAAAATCAATACACATAAATAGAGTTCCATTTACAAATACAAAGCATGCTTTTACATTCTGAATCGGAGCGCGGAACCTACATGTAGTGAACCTACTAATGTGCTAGCCAATGATATCTGAGAAGTTTAGGACTCATCTTCTCCTGTACCTACATGGATTAAAACCGTAACTAAGCTTTACATAATTAGAAACATATATAACTTATACTAATACACATGCATTTATCTTTGAATCATAATAAACATATACTTGAGAAACGAGATATAAAATTTCATGATTCATATAACACATTTACATACATAATTATCCTTGTAACAACTTATGCTTATTCAGATCTCTTGTATCCGGTACTGAACTTATACATATACTTAGACGGAGGTACTTATCCACATATTCATTTTACTATCTCTCTTATACTATCTCAGTAGGAATTCTGAGAGGTTATGCTTATCTGGAGGTGCCCTTAGGCCTTTAAGGTTTATACTTATACATAGAGCATACTTATACCTACGAAGATCACACTTGTTGTTTGGAGTACTGTAGGTACCACACGGAGATGTCTGGGTATTATCTTGGTATTCGCGGAACTTATCCTTTACGGAATGCAAGTAAGTACTCTGAAACTTATATTGGTACGCCATTATCTTATACTTGTACTACGAAGCATATCCTAGTCTTACGGAACTTATGCTTGTATTACTGAACTTATTCTTGTATTTCAGATCTTATACTTATCTTACAGAGCATATACTTGTCTTACGGATCTTATACGTGTGTTACAGAGCTTATTCTTGTATTTCTTATCTTATTCTTGTATTTCGGATCTTATACTTGTATTACGGAACATATACTTGTCTTACAGATCTTAAACTTGTATTCTGAGGCATTGTATGTTGGATCTTATGCTTGTGTTGAAACTTATTCTTATCTTACGGATCTTATGCTTGTGTTCTGAGGCGATTCTTGTATTTGGATCTTACATAACATATTACGGAACGTAGCTTGTCTTCACGAATCTTAAACTATGTTCTGAGAACTTATTCTTGTCTTACAGGGATCTTTATTCTTGTATTTACAAAAGCGGTGCTGTATTTTGGATCTTATTCTTGTACGAAGGTACCCGTAGGTATGATAAATTGAACGGTCGAATCATCTTTAGACTTATCTGATTTCTTATGCTTATAATGAAGCGACATGCTTGACCGGATTTTAAGTAGGACTTCAGGACTTATGCCTGCTTAACTTTATGCTTGTTCAGATCTCGAAGTAGGGGTCACGGGGCTTATTCTTGTAATTTGGGATCTTATACTTGTATTTCAAACTCATACTAGTGTGCGAATCCGGTCAGGCAGATTGACGGATCGAGCGGGACTAGGGACGAGGGCCAATCTTGGGACTCTTTGGGATTTTTTTTTAATGGCGGGTACTGTGGGTATAGTATCATATAAATGAATTAAAATGTCATTCTGGAGTCCATTTACAAATACAAAGCGTCCTTTACGATTCTGGTAGGCACGGAACCTACGTATAGTGAACCCTTACAAGTGTGTTGGCTTGTTGTCATGAGATGTTTGTTGGCGTCTTCTCTGTGCCTACACGGATTAAAAACCCTTGCTAAGTTCTGCGCTTAGTGGGAAGCATTTCTTATAACTTATCTTGATGCACATGCAGAAACAGAGTGAGATCATGATAAACTTATAGCAAAAGCTGAATGTAAAATCATCATGATTTCCTTAACTAATGATCCGATATAACGGTGGATCATATTCGAGCAAACAGACGCCTTCCACAAACTAATAGACATAAGTTCATCTCTTTTCACATAACTCATGATTTTCTGGATTTGGTGGGTTCCTATTCGTATCGTCAAAATAATTCTGTCTGCTTGTACTGGTGACTTTTAGCAGTGCTTATGTCTCCCATTAGGATCCATATTATTTATGTATTCGGATTCATATAAATGATGCGAACTTATACTTATAACAATCCTTATACTTTTCGGGAATTACACTTATGGCGAGACTTATCGCATTCGGATATCGAGTGACATACATGCTCAGACTTATGCGATACTTGTGCGGACTTATACTTATTCGATCTCCATAAGGGATTCTGAGAACTTATGCTTATCTGGTACTTAATCGGGTATTGGGTATTTGCCTCATCTCGGATCTCCGTAGGAGTTTCACAAGAACTTATACTTATTCTCACGGGTTTACACTTGTTCAAGGTACTTTCGAAGGCATCACAGAGATTCTGGAGCGTGCTAGCGGTTCACGGAACTTAATCTTATACGGGAGTACGTAAGTCTTTACTTGATCAAATGTCTCCTCACGATACGACTTGTGTTGGTATCCACATACAACGATTCCTAGGTTAAACGTATGCCTACTCATGCGGGAGTACGTAGATACTACGGAGTTTATCTTATCAGGAGCTTATGCACGGAGATGCCAGTAGGTCTTCTGAAGTGGCGGAGCATTATCTTTGGTATTGAGGAACTTATTCTCATACGGAAGTACTTATAAGTACTAAACTTATCTGGGTGCCGTATCTTACTTGTATTACGAAGTATATCCTAGTCTTACGGAACTTATACTTGTATTACTGAACTTATTCTGGGATTTCGGATCTTATCCTGGTATTACGGAGCATATACATGTATTTCGGATTTTATACATGTATTACAGAACTTATACATGTCTTACGGAACTTATACCAGTCTTATGAAACTTATACTGGTGTTTCGAAGCTTATTCTTGTCTTTCAGATCTTATACGGAGCTTATTCTTGTCTTTCAGATCTTATACGGAGCTTATTCTTGTCTTTCAGACCTTATACGGAGCTTATTCTTGTGCGAAGGTACCCGTAGGTACGATAAGTTAGACGGATCAGGATCATAACCTCCTGAGTCGGATCGGACTTATACGAGATCGGACATTAGTCTTTCGTAGGTACGGATCACGAATTCATTATGCGGAGTGCGGTAGGTGCCGGTCTTATCTCACTTATTTACGAATTTGCTCTTATTTGGAATCTGAGAGTGCCGAGTAGGTACTGCAGGAAGCAATCGAATACGAGTGCGGGTGATGCTGGAATGAATCTGGAGGTACTTTGGATCTTTACTCTCATTCATTCGAGTGTTTTATCATATGCGTAAACTAATAGACCAGATCATAAGAAATGGAGTAGGACGCATTATAATAAGTACCGAGAAGGTGCAATCTGAAACGGGAGTGCGTGGCACCAGCGGGAGTCTTAGAAGCACCGTCGGGGCGTGCACCTTACCTTGGCGAAGTGCAGTAGCTCGCGGCGAGTCTTAGGGCACGATCAAAATGTGGCTAACCACGTGGCGAGTGTCGTGGCACCAGCGGGTCTTAGGACGCGCAGCGAGTCTTGGGAACGCCGACGAAGTCTTGGGAGCACGGCCGAGTCGCGGACGCGCAAGCGAGTCTTGGCGGGCATAACGAGTCTTAGGAGCACCAACAGGACGTCCACTCATTCATTCTTCGGTCCAAGTAGTCATAGATCCATATATCTTCAGACCTCGTATCTTAATCACATTCTGTGATCATGACATATTTTCATGTTCATGTTCATGTTTCAGTTCGTTTTCAGGTTTCATATCATATTCAGGTTTCATGCCTATTCCATATGGCATTTCGGATACTTGTACGATATGATGTCTATCCACACATCATTCATGTATTCTAGTCCCTCTATGAATATATTTTTCTTAGGAATTGGAATCAATCCAATCGGATCATCCAAACTCAAGTTATGGCATTTCATGCCAACTAGGTCAGTTTACCGATTTCTTAGGGACAGTTTGAAATATTTATTTTTTAAGTGCCTTGTCTCGATATTTGACACTGGATGTTGTACTCGCTAGTTAAAGGTGCTAAAGGTTACATTCAGCTGGAATCACCCAGAAGGTCGAATAGGAACTCAAATTACGTTGAATCAGCCAGAATACTCTATAATCGAACGGATCACGGGGTGGCTTTGTGGCCCCACTTTGGTATTTTGGACCATTTAGAGCCAGGGTGACGATACCTATTTATTTAAGTTGGTTCTCCTTGAAGTCTATTTTAATTTTTCCATGAATCCTCAAATCGGATGAAATGAAAGTTATGGCAAATACAAAAGCGGGTGAAACGAGGAAAATAGAACACTAAGTGTACTGTACACCTCGGCTTGTACCGGTACACCCCTCAAACTTTGCCCAGAATGTGGGGCTTTTTCACCTGATTTTCCATAGTTTCCATCCCAATTCAACTCTATGGATTCAAACACACATCAAAACCATTTCAAATTCACCTTGTAATCTCCTTTCTACTCAATTTATCACAATTACATATCTTTCTTTAAATTCTTTCATGAATTCCTCCAAATCATTCGACATGGGTTGCCGACCCATCCTCAAATAACCATGATGATTAGTTAGGGTTTTATTTAAACCCTAACCAATTTAACTTTCAAATTAACCATGAATCCAACCCCGAGGAGGATTCCCATACTTATCTTGTTACATATGGGGTTTACATTTAAATTCAAGAAATCCAAAGTTAGAATGAATTCCCAACAAAACCAGATTTGGAGATAAATTCTTAATCATACAAAGCCTTAAAGTTCCATAGATCCATTCAATTCCATGATCTAGGTTAGTTTCCATACAAAAAAAACCAAAGTTCCATACCTTGTTGGCCTTGATCTTGGCTCCTCCATCTTCTTCCTCTTCTTCTCTCCTTTCCCCTTCTCTCTTTACGGTTTCTCTCCTCCCCTAAAACATGAGACCACTTTGGTCTTAAAATCCCATGTTTTCTAAGGCCTTGTTTGGCCCTCCAAAAACCCATTTTTTTGGGTTAAGTTTCATTAATTGCTTTTTGGTCCTTCATCCTTCTAGGAATTACACAACAATTCCTATTATTTATTCTTTGGCCCCAAATCTTCTTAATCCATGTCTTTTAGGCCCCTTTTTGGACAAATTACAATTTTGTCCTTAATTCTTATAAAATTCCTAAGCTTTCTGACTTTATGTTTCGTATTCAATTTATTTAAACATTCAAATTAGGCTTACAAAATACCCTAAACATGTCGAAAACGACTAGGGTATATTTCGGGGTGTTACAACTAGTATTTCGGAACTTATTCTTATACGGAAGTACTAGTAAGTACTACTTGTTCAACTCTCCCAAAAGACACATACTTGTGCTTGTATCAAACTTATATTTATTTAATAGTACTCTAAAAATACTAACTTATACTCAGCAAGTGAGGTAAATTGTAGGTACACGAGATTCATTATGCGGAGGTACCCATAGGTACTACTGGACTTTTACTTATATTACAAAACTTATACTTATTTTACAGAACTTATACTTATATTACCGATACGGAAGTACCCGTAGGTACTACAGAGATTTTACTTGTGGCCAAAAAACCAGAGGTACTGCGTAATCGGCATACAAAGGTACCCATAGGTACATTCGTATCTTTACCATATTCATTTCTTTACTCTTAGGTTCTTTATTCAAAATCTTATCATATAACTCAAGTAGATTGCTCAGAATTAATACACAGATGAGCACGACACAGCACAATAAGTACTCGAAGGTACAATACAATACTAAGGTGCCGTAGTTACAAGTGTGAGGTCGGCACCGACAGAGTGTCGCCGCACACTGTAGAGAGAGTACCAAAGTACTAATCGTAGGTACTGGCAACAAAAGTGCCAAGCACGATCGTGAGAGTGTCATTGCACTAATCGTGAGAGTACCGGCACAATGTGTCAAGCATCGATCGCGAGAGTGCCATCGCACTAATCAGAGAGTACCAAAGTACTAATCAGAGAGTACTGAAGTACTAATGTGCCGGGCACGATCGAAAGAGTGCCACATCGCACTAATCGTAGAGCACCGGGTTACTAATCGTAGAGTACCAAAGTACTATACGTGCCTGCCCACATATCATAGGTGTTGTGTCATTCCATATCTGGTCTTAGGCAAATCTACAATTATATGTGATAATAATCATGTATAATCTATTTTTATTCGTACAGAATAATTAGGGCATTCTTAGCCACGTTATGTGTTCATGACATATTGTCTTTCATGTTCATGTTCATGTTTTAGTTCGTTTTCGTGTTTCATATCATATTCATGGTTTCATGAACATATCTATACATATTGCATTTCCTATACTTTTCTTGTTTCCATGCCTATTATAGCATTTCATATACTTGTAGGCAAGATGATGCTTATGGATTCACACATCATACATGTATTCTTTGTCCCTCTATGAACTTATTTACTTAGAAATTGGAATCATTCCAATTGAATCATCCAAACTAAAGTTATGTCTATGCCAAACCAGTCATTTCCTACCGCTTTACACTGAGACAGCTCGAAATACCCATTTTCCAGTGTCTTGATCTATTTGACACTAGTTTCGTAATTCTTCAAGCTATGCGCATGGGGCTCCTCTCCAAACTGAATCACCCAAATCGGAGCACCGGAACTCAAGTTATGTCCTAAACAACCAGGACTACTCTATGGTCAAAAACTGAAGCAAAAATTGGCTTGAACATAGCCCCACTTTGAGTGAATTTTTGGGCCACATAGAATTTTTGAGTGAACATAGCCCTATTTCAGGATGTTTGGTTCTCCTTGAAGTCTATTTTAACCAGTAACTTGAATCACTCAAATCGGATAAGAAATGATCAAGTTATGGCCAAAATACGAACGTCACCGGGTCAAAAAATGTAAAAATACAAAGCACTTACGGCCGGTACTCATTCTCTGCGACCGCACCGCTCTAAATTTACCTTAATATGTGTTTTCTTCCATTTTTTCCATATGTTGATACCCCAATTCAACTCAATAATCCATATACACATCAAACCACTCCAAATTCATCTTGTAACTTCTATTTTACTCTAAATCTATCTTTTCAACACTTATTCTACCCAAAAAACCCATCATGAATTCCTCCTAAAACAAACTATAACGGGTCATAACCCATGCATAAACCAACTATAAAGATTAGTTAGGTGTTTCACTCTAAAACCCTAAACTCCAATTACATGAAATTTAAACTATGAATCCAACCTCAAAGGGGAGGATTCCATGTTTTTTCTTGTAAATTATTTGTGTGGTTTTACTAACCCTACTTTCGGGCTAGAAATCTATGATCGGGATGAAATCCTATCAAAACCCCAGGTTTGAAAACCATAGACATCCCTACCATGGTCCAAATACACATAATCTCATACAAAATTCATAATTTCATACAAAAATCTAAAGATCCATACTCATAGTCATAGTTCCATACCTTAATTTGGCTTCTTCTTCTTCCTTCTTCTTCTTCCCTTCTTCTCAACGGTTTTTTTTCCCCAAATTGAGACCAAATTTCGTCTTAAATCCAATTTTTGAGTTAAGGCCATGTTTGGCCAAGTCAAATAAAACCCATTTTTGGGTTAAGTCTCTTTAATTGCCTTTAGTCCTCCACTTTCCTTATTTTTGCAAATCAACTTATGTTATTTCCACTTTTGCCTCTAATCTTATCAATTCATGCCCAGCCCCTTTACAAATTCTACAATTTTGTCCTTAAGTATTGTACACTTCCTGCTAATTTCCAATTTTTGTATTTAATTTACTTAAAAATCAATTTATACTCTGCAAAGAAACCCTGCAAAAACTACCCAAAACCATCAGTGGCATGTTCTGGCACGTCCATGCTTTTGATACAAACTATCTGAAGGCGAGGACAACTGAGTTCAACGATAACAGGTAAAGACTAACAATTCCTTTTGACTATTGCCAATATAGTCGTATACGAATGAAAAGAGAATTCAGACCAGCTGGTTATGACCGCCACGGTGGCCCTCATATCGTGAACAAATGATGATTAACCGCTCCAGAGCGAACATTTCGAGGTGGTGCCGAGTAACTCCTGCGTCTACAAGAAACTTGCACCGCTTATACCAAGACGCTTAGGGTGCGCGATGACCTGGGGCGTACACTCCGTAGGTTAACGGTTGGTCAATGGGACCCCTATATTTTCAGGCGTCACAACAATAGGTGAGCCTTCACAATCACATCCGAGTGATCCAACAAGGCGTATGCAAAGATCTCAAAGTGTGAGACAATCGGATCCATCACCACCTCTTGCTCCATCATTATACAAATCTTCCACAGCAAGACAAAAGAGCATTAAAAATCTTTTCAAAGGTTGTGCAATCAACAACTCCATGGGCCGACTAATCAAGAAATTCCTTCATATACGAGGAGTGTCAGACTCTCACAAAGCACTCACCACTTCAGAACATGATTATCGGGTGCACAACAAGCTTCAGATGTGAAAAATCATTTTCAAAATTCTAATAAATTATTATCTATATCATAATTCGAGAACCATATAATTACCCCTTTAATTCTACTTAGCATAAATAGAGCCACCATCTCCATATGAAATCAAAAACAAATACTTGGATATGGAGTATAAAGACATGGAAGATTATGTGAACGTCTAAATGGAGAAATAAAATACCTATGGGTGCAAAATTATGTCTGATGAGCTTAAAAGTCATCTATTTTCAGTCCATTTTTCTGATTGATTTTTATAGCAAAAAGACTGGGATGAGTATGTGTGGAATATGAATAAAATTAAATCGCAGGCAAAGCAGGGAATTCAAAAGAAAGCGTAAATTGCAAAGAAAAGAGGCAGAATGTGGTCGAAAGCAAAGATCGATATGTTAACCGGTCAAGGGAAGTCAGCAAAGCAGAGAGGCGCAAAGGGATTAAAGGATTTGATGTCGTGAAGCCTTTACAGCAATCGAAATACATATTAAGGTTGCAACTACAAAGCTCCAGTCGCAAATGAAGCGTAATTGAAGACAAAACGAGCTGGGCGTGAAAGAAACTCAAAGTCAAGCAAATCCAGAATTGATGAAGAAGAAGCGCGTCGTGACATCATTCAGAGGTCGCATGTAATTAAACCCAAGATAAAGGATACGAGATCGCGACACCAAAAAGAAGTCGCAACAGAAGATAAACAATTAATCGACATTTATGTCGCGACACCGATGCGCCGCGACATCGCATCGAATTAGAAGCAGCCGCGACATCGCCTGCAAGGAAATCCAAGGTTGTGACATCGCCAAAGAGAGATGGTCGCGCCGGCTATCGCTGCATCGAAAAGGAAGGTCGCGACAAGATCAAGCTATCGCGACATTAACTACACAGAAAGGAAGTCGCGACAACATTCAGCGGTCGCGACAACAGTTGTAAGAAAAGAAGGTCGCGACAACACCTGGTTGTCGCGACATCAATTGCAAAGACTGAGTTCGATATCATTAAACAGCCGCAACAATGTATAGAACAAAGGTCGCGACATCATAAAGAGGTTCGACATCCGCTAAAGACAGAAGGCGCTACAACATCAGGTCAGTCGCGACATCAATTACAAAGAGGTAATGGTCAATGACGCCGCAAGAAGTCGTCGCGACGCCGCTCCACCAAAGACATGTCGCGACCAACCAAAGGTTTCTGCGACAAAGACTGAGAAAACAAGGTCGCGACAAAGACTCGATGTCGCAACAGTAGTAACAAACTAGGCCAGTTTACTTGAAATCCACAATGAGGTGCATCGAAATTAGGGCCCAACTTCAGAACCCTATAAATATGCAAATGCTTACTCGGAAGGAACGCAGCCTTCCTAGCGACTTGGAAAGAGATCTGGCAGGGCCGAAGGCTCCTGTATTTTAATTTTTTTAGATTAGTTTGTTCTTATTTCAAATTCGATTCGAACGTTAGCTTTAAAGTTTTAGCCGAATGCACTTCTAATTTCCTTCAAATTACTGTCAAGCTGCTTGAATTTCGCATAAATTTTGGGTAATTCAGATTACCAGCTGCCTACTTACGCTGCTTTCTTGATCAAGAAGCTATCAGATGGTGTAAATCTAGTGATTTAGAAACCCAGCTTCCATTGAATTGACGCTATCGTCAGAAATTATCTTTCCTGCATAATTTATTTCATTAATGTTGAATTTCAGTTTGTAAATTTACTTGCTGATCTTGTGTATTTTCTGTTATTGATCTCAATATCAGTGTCTTATACCCATTAACGGGATTGTTTCAAGCTCTGATTTCCAGGAGGCCCTCTGAGTAACACAGAAGGCATTCCCCGGGAGTGATGAACACCTCTCGAAGGTATGCGACCCGATATTGCTCGATCTAGTGTGCTCAGGAAATTAAACTGGAGCAACTCTCTTCCTCACTTGGAGACGAGAATGAGTCAGGCTATTTATCAATTTGCTTGCAGAGAGTTCAAATTCCTCGATTCGATTTAGCAATTCAATCCCGTGTTAGCAAGGATCTAATCGAAGGAGAGGATGAGCTATTCTAATTTTGAGGAAGAGAACCAGTATAGTGTAACCCCATGCAATGACTAAATCTACGAGCTAAGGTTTATAGTCCATGTCGAGGGTACGAAGTATTGAGAAAGAAAAATACCCGCAACCAGGCAACCCGTGATTAAAAGTAGTTATCTAACACCTCGGGGTCTTCTCGAGAAACAAAGAAGATTAGATAATGAAAGGTGGGTCGGGAGAGATCCAACCACACTGTATCATATTCCTTGGACTAGTTTCAACTGGGTGATTCAATAGTAAAACATACAGCTGGGTAATCAAGTAGAATTGATGTTTCACAATAGATGTATTTTCAATGCTCCCTTTAAAAGATAACTGTTCAGCCTAAATTTGTACATTTATTATTTTAGTATTAAATTCATTTGTTCTTATTTAAATTCTTTGTTTAGTTTTCATAATTTTAAGGCTTTCTTGAAATCTGATTCAAATGGTCTACTAAGTAGTCCAAATAGTATATAAAGCTTCGAGTAGTCGTAGTTGATTGAAAATTCTCGAGATCTCTCGTGGGATCGATATCTGGACTTCTAAACCATTTTATTACTTGTATGACCTGTGCACTCCTGCGTGTGATCTTGATCAAAATCGAAAAGAATTCTTATCTAATTCCTAAGGAAACCGATTTAATAAGTATACTTTCTGTAATGAAATATAATCAACAAGTTTCATGGCATTATTGCTGGGGATTAGACAATAGTCCATTGGTAATAACGTCATAAATTTGTATATGTCTTTGATCCATGTAATCAAGTTTTATGGCGCCGTTGCTGGGGATCGAAAGAATTTAGTAGATCAATATTCAGACGAAAGAAGGAAATGCTAATTTGGACATTTTCAAGAAAAAGAATAAAAATAGTTTTTCAAGCAATGGTTATTCCTTTTAGCCACTAACTCTTAGTCAGTTTCATATTGAAAATATTTGTTGGCCTGACTAATCCTATTAATGTAAGTGTGTTTTGATTTCAAGGAAAAACTTTAATGTATAGGAAATGTAATCGATCTGATTCCAAATGCATACCGACTGTAAAGAACACCTTCGTAAGCTCGAGAAAACGAAAGGGGCGTAAACTCACTGGCGATAGATGAAAGCAAGTGTTGAATGCATCAAGGACAAAGAATAGCAGCAGCCAAGGCCTCCAATCACCGATACAATGGAGGACTTTTGGAGACCTATTATTCAGGATGAATACCGCAATCAGCTAAACCTACAATATAATAATTTTGAACCGGCTTTCTCAAGATCGATTACAATGGTTCAAGAATACGCTTCATCGGGTCATCCCGTAATGTAAGACCCAAATGAGCACTGAAGCCGTGATGGCAAACACTAGAAGTTGAATGGGTGGGACCAGAGGTCAAGTAAAATCGCATTTATTCCCATTTTCTAGATATGGGCTGAGCCCACATGGTATGATTCTCTACCATATGGTTCTGCTGATACTGGGAAGAGCTTGCAGAAGCCTACTTGGTAGATTCTTCCATCACTCACCTCGTAGAGAAGGAGGGAGATAATTGTGTTCCTGGAAGCAGGGGGAAGATGAGAGCCTTTATGTAGCATGGAGAGATCCAAAAGGTTACCGAAAAGTTGCCCGATGCATGGAATAGACTTGAAGACCCGTGATGTGGACATAGTGTATCATGCCTTGAATGATACATCTAAGGGCATTATTGATGCTTCCATGCCGTGGAGCATCCAACGTAAAAGTGCCAAGAGGCAAGAGATCCGATTGAGGACTGCTAAATGCAATATGAAAGCTCCATTAGAGTTTTCTGCAAGAGTAATCAAGTGCAGGGAAGAGGAAGCCGCTTCGTGAGATACAAGATGACAGCCATGGAGGCCAAGCTAGATGCCATCATGCATAGAATGGACAAGCAAGAGAGGAAGACGCGCACTCCGCCATGAAATAGGAGCAAATGAGAGGGAGCTTATTGAGAGGAAGTGTCGATAAAATTCACCGAAGAACCGTGCTTTATGATGCTTCGAGGAGGTTAAAATACTTGGGGGAGCCAAGAATTTATCACTTCAAACCAAATCCTAACCTGCCAAAGACACTATCTATCCAAAGATCGAGGAACCATGAAAAATTTTCTATATGGTGGGGGCCTCACAAGGCCCAAGGCATGGACGTAATCCTCAATGTGGATATCAATAACCACTGCTGTCTCCCGCAGCTAAGAGCAAGAAGCGTGAAAGAAACAAGTACCGTGAGTCAGAGGAGAGCCCAACCATTTGAAGAACAAATGTCGCAACTATGGGGACACAAGAGTCGCTAAACCTCCATGAACAAAAAGTTTGCGCACTAGAAGCCCTCACTAAATTCTCAAATTTTTTCGTGAAGACCACTAATGCTTCCTCAAGAACCTCGAGAGACACAACAGGCACCGGCTCCTAACCCTCGCAAACCAGATGAAAGATGCATTTCAATGACACGGTTAGCGTGATCCGAAAGACTGTATGGTTGTGCGTACCATGGGAAAACTCGAGGAAAAGACAGAAAAAGATGAAAGCAACAAAAGAGAGGAAGGAACAAATTACGTGAGTAAGCACAAGTAAGAAGAAACCTGCACAATATGCCCATAGTCCCATTTCCACCGAGGTCGTTGTAAATCAGCATAGAGGAACAACTTGTGCCTTTGAAAACCTTCGGTTTGAGATCAAGATGCCTTTCTGGCTGTAAGTGGTGACCCATGCCACTTTATGCAAAATTTTTTTGAAAGACACTGTTATAAGATCACAAGGCGAAATCGTGAACTTGGATCAACTTCTGCAATGTCAGTGATCAAGAGAGAGACCACCTAAAAGATGAAGGATCCAGAGCTTACCATTCCCGCACCACGGGAGAGTTTGAGTTTTAGAAAGCCTTTGTGAACTGTGCAAAGCCCAAAGATTGACCACTTAATGTCCTACTCGCTGCCAAGAAAGCTAAGTTTCGGGGGAGCTTACTCCCACTACTGCTACTCCCTCCAAATTTGGCAGAGAACTCCTAGCAAAACCCGCCGAAGGAATCATAGAAGATGTGCCGGTAAAGGTGGAAAACTATTTTTCCAAATGACTTCATCATATCGATATGGAGGAAGATTCACAAGTCCTCTCACGTCTGGAAGGTCATCTTTTTGCAACTCGAGCAGTTTCATATATATGCATAAATCTCAATTTAGAGTTAGAAGAGGAGCTTCATTTCAATTGACCGAGTTTGAGGAATGGTATTACAGAAAGTGGGAAGAAATCAGTCAATAAGATGTATATGTCAACAACTTTGATCTTTACATGTGATTGTAATGCCCAACTTTCAATCACTGAAAAGAGATGAATTTCCGCATTCTCAAGGTTTGATTCAAATTTTCCGTGATATCGGGCTTATGATTCTACTTAAAAAGTGATAAGTCTTGAAACAAAATGATGAAAAAAAGACAAAAAGGCAGTGCTGAAATTCCTATCAGCAAAACCAAAGAAGCAAAGGGCTAGTTTAAAATGAGTTGCCAAGTCATTAAAATATGCTTACCTCGGAGCTCAAAAGAGTAAAACCAAGACACTTTCGCTTAGACTCGAAGGATTTATGAACAGAGGCGTCGAAATTTTAAGGAATCATGCAAAGAGTCTATAGCTATTCTATTGAAGAGCAAAGGTATCACCATCAATATGCAGCACAAAAATACCGCTGGAAGAAAATGCAAAGCCAATTGTTGAACATCAAAGAAAAATCGAATCCAAGAATGAAAGCAAAGAGCCAGGAAGGTGAGGTACTCAAATGGTTAAATGTGTCGTTTCATTCTATAATTTCGGCTAGCCCCGGCTAGCTCACCCATGGTTCCAAAGAAGGGTGGATTAAATGCGATCCCAATGAAAGAAATGAACGACCTAACAAGAACAGCGCATTTAATGAGAGTATGCATTGATTACAGGAAGCTGAACACAACAACCATGAAAGATCATTTCCCTTTACCCTTTATTGATCGATGTTGGATGTGATGGAAGTAGACACCCCTCTATTTTTGTTTCGATGGGTATTCAAAGTTACAATCAAATTGCAATCGCACTGAGATCAAGAAGCAATACACATTCACAATTTTTCCTTGCTGGTACCTTTGCCTCGTAAGGATGCCATTTGGCCGTGCAATGCTCCCGCCATTTCACGATGTATGATGTCAATGTTCTATTTGGTTGAAGAAGTCATGGAAATTTTTATGGATGACTTCACTGAAGAAGGGTCCACTTATACCAATAACCGAACAACCTAGAAACAACATCAAAGATGCAAGGATGAACACCAAATTGGGAAAATGTCATTTCATAATGTAGAAGGCTGTTCTTGGCCATAAAATTTATGCTACAGGGCTAGAAGTGGACCAATCCAAGATACTTCATTATCAAACCCTTGACCTCCCAGTAATAACAAGAAGGGGATAAGGAGTTTTCAGTCATGTCAAATGGATTTTATAGAGATTCACAAAGACTTCAAAATAGCTCTAATTCATTATGCACACTGATATGATACAAAGTTTAATTTTGATGATTCCTGCAAGGCTGCCTTTGAAGAAATCGTGATCGATTGGTCTCAAGCACCTATCAAGTGGTACCTGTATCGGAATCGTGGATTCGAAATAATGTGATGCCAAGTGATTTCCTCAAGAATGGAGCCAAAACACAAAAGAAAGAGAAAATATTCAGAGTCATATACTATGCTAGCGTAATTTAATGAAGCACAAAGAAAACTATTCCACAACCGAAAAGGAGATGCTAGCCATGTGCGGTTTGCTTCAGAGGAAATTCAGGCCATACATTCTGGATCCCACTGTTGGTAGTTCACACAGCATTCATGCAAACATCAAATATCTACGTCAAAAAAGCATGCGCTTCAAGACCGATAAGGTGGGCGCTCTGCTACTACGCAAGAATTTGATCCGAAATTCTCAAGGAGGGAAGTACGGTGACAATGTGATAGCCGATCACTCTGTCCGTAGTAGAAAAGAATGAAATGTAAAAGGAGGAAAAAGGCACTAACGCAGAACTTCCCAGATGAACAGTTGCATGTGTCATTCCCACTTCCATGGTATGTTGATATTGTGAATTACCTAGCTTTGTGGAGTAGTTCCCTGAATTCAGCTACCAAATGTAAGTTAAAGTTCAGGATCAACAAACAGGTATTACATCCGGGACTTGACCCACCGTTATTAAGAGGGGTACATACATGACGTGGCAGATGTGCCAGGGTGAACAGCGTAATTATGAATGAATGCCATGCATCACCATATAAAAGCATTTTTCCGAGAAATAACAATTTCATACGATACTCCAATCGATTTTATTGGCCCAATGGCTGTGAGACTATGCCGAATGGGTCAAATTGAAGCAGCGATAGATGCCAAAAGATTGCACATCGCCACAGCAGAATTGAAATGCCCTTAAAAGGCATAACAATAAGTGGTGCAACCACGATATATGGGGAATAGATTTTACGGGACCATTCCCACCATCATTCGAAACCCGATATACCGCAAAGGATTATGTTTCCATAAATGGGTAAAGTAATAGCTCGCCAAGGAAATCACGCCAACACAAGGCGAAGCCGTTAAAAGAACATATTGAAAGCGTATTTGGAAACAACTGCACTGTTACCATAGATAGAAGCCACTCAAACAAAATTCGCAAAGCTCATGAGCGTGTATGGGATCAAAACGATATAATGAGCTTCATCATCATCCCCGCATCAGCGGCAAGGCAGTAAATTTCCAATAGGGAGATTAAAAGGATCCCGGAAAAGATCAGAATTCAAGCAGAAGGATTGGTCTTCCAAACTTGATGATGCACTTTCGGGCCCCACAGATCGCATTCAAACTTCCATCGATGTCCCATACGTATTGGTCTTCGCAAGCCATGTCACCTCCCTCTTGAATTGGAATACAAAGCTATGTGGGCTATCAAGAAGCTGAACTTTGATTTTAAAACTGCAAAGGAAGAGAGACTGCTCTAACTGAATGAAATGGAAGAACTGAGAAATGAAGCCTACGACAATGCTAGAATATACAAGGACAAAATAAAAGAATGGCATGATCGTGAGGATTCCGAGAAAAGAGTTCAGAGTGTGAGAACAGTTCTTCTTTTTTAACTCCATTGAAGCTATTTCCTGTGAGTTAAAATCCAATAAATGGAGGACCATACACGTAGTGTCACAATACATTTGGAACAAGAACATTAAAGATCGATGTCGGGAAGAATTTAAAAGTCACTGACAAAGATCGAAGCATTATCAAAGCAGTGGAGGAAAGAAAGGAAGAGCTCCGGTACTGTTCATTAAGAGAGAAAGAATCAAAACAAAGAAGTCCAAATTTGGCGACTCAAAATCGAGCGTACTCGATGGGTGGCAAACCCATAGAGATTTTAGTTTCGATTTTAGACTTCAATTTTTTTAATATTATTCACCTTGGATTTTGTTTTCTTTAGTTCTTATAATGATTAGTTAGTACTTAAGAAGTTAATTTTGTTTAATGGTCTTTCGAAATGTCAGAGAGTGCTACGCACGTGCAAGGAGCGAGAAGGAACAAACTCCGCACAACCCAGCAATTCACGCGAAGGGAACGACTTGAAAGTGTGTGGGAGAGTGTGTTTCTCACATAAATTTCGTTAAAAATTTGGCCAGAATACATGTTTGAATTGGTCGTGTGCGAATGATTTAATCAATGCCGAGAATTTGAGAATTGATAAATAGCGAAAAGCTGTCTGCTTCATTAAGAATTTGAGGTATCATGAAGTGCCAGTCGCGATAAAAAACTTAAGTCGCGACTGCAAATCAAGTCGCAAATGTGGTTGATGTCGCGACTCGCCAAGATTGAAGGAAGAAAAGAATCGAGGTCGTGACTAAAATATGTCGCGATTGGGAATAGAGAACGCTGCATGTAACACGGTCGCTGACAAGAGCAAGTCCTTCAAAAGAGTGGTGATGTCGCGACAACTTAATACCGCCGCGAATTACCATGTCGCAGAGCCGAAGATAACTTGTCTCATTTTATCGCTATATGTTGCGCATAAAACAATCATATGTCGCGACATGAGAGGAAGGTTTGCCAGCTGGGCAACTTTTAATTTTGCCCTAAATTTAATGACAACACAAATCGGGAAATTAGATAGTGATTAATGCGTAAATGTAATTCAATTCATGGAACGAACCGATTAGTTTATAATGCTCATTTTCGAAGAGAATAATCAGAGGAGATTTAGGAAAATCTTTCAATATTCATTGTTTCATTCTAAAAATCTCCATCGGAAACCTCAAAAGGGCAAGACTGCGAGGAGTCTCATTCAATGCATATATTGAAAATTTAAAAAGAAGAATAAATAACCTCGTTCTTCCCAAGAGGCTAAAATCACTATAAAAGGACGGGAAGACAAGGGAAGAATAAACAAAAAAAAATGAGGAAGATGGAGAAAAAGAGAAAAGAAGAGCTTCAAGGATATGAACACAGAGTTTATGGAATGAATGGAGTCGGAAAACAAACCTATTCGATTCATTATTCCATAAAATGATGTGTAATTAAGAGAGTGGTTGATGGGAAAGGAATTGGAAGAAGGGTTAATTAGAATCCATCAACCAGAGAAGCTCCAAAGAAAAAGGGAGAGAAGGCTCCAATTTGTTGAACGACCTTATTAACTGCCGACTCACTCGAAAGGAGCCTGGCTAGTCCGTGAGCCAAACTACAGGAGCTAGAACCTTCAAAAAAGAAGACATAGGAATTTAGATCAAGAAATAAAAGGCTTCATCCTCGAATTTAGTTACGCTTTATTTGTAAGAAAACAGACAGCTACAATATCGGGCCGAATTTGATCTTTGAATAAAATTCCTGCTTGGATCGACAAATTGGTCAGTTTCATTAGATCTCGACCAAGGCTTTCTATGTTATTTTATTTTCTGTTTAGGAATTAAATAAATAATTCTGTTCTTTCTCAAAGAACAGGATTTACTCTTGATCTGGATCCTCCAAACATCTTTGTTACTTCCTCAAAAAGAAAAAAACATTCCAATTAACTCATCCATCTCTTCCTCATTCCCATCCTGTTGATTCTCAACATTTGCACATTCTCATGAATAAAATAAGAAATTTGTTTGATGTTGTGTTGTTTGAAGTCAGATTGTGTGTTTACTTTTTTTTTTTTTGCTTTAATTGCTAGAAGAATAACAGTAGGATTAGCTCAAAAATGAAAATGATGATATATCATAATATGAGCTAATTGATTAGAATATAGACTGAAGCACAAATAATTGCTATTTAAGGGGTGAATGGCATATAATGGAATTGAAACACAAATTGCATACACTGGACTTGAATTTAGCCGATAAGTCCAGTTAAAGGAAAGTTATATAAATGAAAGAGCAAAACATATTGGGTTTGAAGTATAAACAAGCAGTCAAAGAACTCGTGAACTCCGGGATCAAATAACTCCTCATCAATCAAGTGAGTCAAGGACATCCTTGTGGTTATTCACAAAGAATCCAATCACTCTAGAACTTGTTAGATTATTGATCAAGGCGAAATCCCAGGTAATACAACTAACAAGAGATGATTCAGGCCATCCTTGGCAGCTTGAGCCATTCTAGCCACCATTATGTATATGCTTCTTCATACACCTTAGTTCCTGAATTTGAGCCAAAACATTCCCTATCTTCAAAACAAGCAATTGGAAATCCCAAGCCATCCTTCATAACTAATCCTCCAGTAAAGAACCTATGATTACCCAAGAACTCAAGAAGGAAGGAAGAGATAAAGTTCGGGGAGTATATTTTTGGAGAAATAAAGAAGAAATACAAAAAGGTGAAAAGAGAAAATCTAAAGGTAAGGATACAAATTAAAAGAAAGATTAAAGGGAAGAAGTTTTGTCTTCGCGCCTAACTTCGAACAATTAAGTTCTGTGGGTGTTTCAACACCTAGTACCCTAATGCCAACTGGTAAGGGAGTTACTAAACCAAAAGTTCGCGAAGAGTGTTAGAAAGCCTAAAAGACATAACAATAGACTTTTCCTCGAAAAGTGGCGCAGAAAGAGTTCCAAATAATGAGAAATACAAATGGTAAAATCGAACAAACGCTTTAAAATACAAGAATTAAAGAAGATAATTCTAAAGATGGGGTCAGGGAAATCAACTAAAGAAGTTGCAAAGGAAAAGGAAGGCGTGCCAGCTAAGTAAGAAAGAAGAAAGAGTTCTGGGGTAATCTTAACCCCAAAATTCCATCTATCCTACCCATTACCCAAGCCTAACATTACAAGCCCGAAAGACTGACTAATCTCAAGGTTGGAATTCACTCTACATTAGCGGAGATCACATGAACAAGCGCGTGAAATTCGGGAAACTATTCAAAGGATCAAAATTGTGAAGAACCTCTGAGGGTTAGCTGACTCACTAAGAATTGAGGAAGAAGACTAACCTACTCTTCAGCAGGATCAATTGACTATACTGTTTATAAAACAAATTCAACAATTTAGTTATGTACACCTGATTGAGTAGAAATTAACCTTATTCTAGACTTGAAGCTAAATATACAATAAACGAATGCAATTTTAGTTTTTCAATTAAATTGGTTGCAACTGCAAAACAAAACAGAAAAATGTCCTTTTGTTTGAGGACAAAAAAATCTTTCTTTTCTTGCTCGGGGACAAGCAAAATCTAAGTTAGGGGGAGTTTGATGAGCTTAAAAGTCATCCATTTTCAGTCCATTTTTCTGATTGATTTTATCTAAAAAGACTGATTTATATGCGTGAATATGGAATACTCCACCAAATCACAGCAAGAGGGAATTCAAAAGAAGCGTAAATTGGCAAAGAAAAGGAGTAGAATGTGGCCGAGCAAGACCGGGAGCATATAATCAAGCTGAAGGAAGCTTCATGTGAGAGAAGAAAAGTGGGATTAAAGGATTTAATGTCAGTGGAAGCCTTTACAAAGAATCAACACATATTAAGGTTGCAACTACAAAGCTCCGGCCGCAAATGAAGCCGTGAATTGAAGACAAACGAGCCGGGCGTGAAAGAAACTCAAAGTCAAGCAACCAGAATTGATGAAGAAGAAGCACATGATGTCTGACATCATCCGCAGGTCGCGACAGTAATTAACCCGCACACAAAGTGATAATGAGATCGCGACACCAAAGAAGTCACAAAATGTAAGATAAAACAATTGATCGAACATTTATGTCGCGACATTCGATGCAAATAGCGACATTAGCACCGAATTAGAAGCGTCACACATCGCCTGGTAAGGAAACCCGCGGTTGCGACATCATCACTTAAAGAGAGATGGTCGCGACATCGGGCCGCAGACCGAAAGGAAGGTCGCGACAAGACGTTCTGCCGCGACATCAACTACACAGAAATGGGGTTCGCGACATCATTCAAAGAATAGCGACAACAGCTAAGAAAAGAAGGCTCGCACAACACCCGTTGTCGCACATCAATTGCAAAGACTTGAGGTCGCGAGCATCATTAAACGCACAATGTATGGAAACAGAGGTCGACATCATGTAAAGCGAGGTTGTCGCGACATCCGCCACGCAGTTAATTCAGAAGGTCGCGACAACATTGTGCTGTCGCGACATCAATTACAAAGAGGTAAGGTCGCTGACAAGCCGCAGGCCGCCGCGACGCTCCAATTAAAGACATGTCGCGACCAACCAAAGGTTTCTACGACAAAGACTGAGACAACAGAGGTCGCGACAAAGACTCGATGTCGTGACAGTAGTAACAAACTGGGCCAGTTTACTTGAAATCCACAATGAGGTGCATCGAAATTAGGGCCCATGTCACACCCCGATTTTCGGGACGCGAGACCATATACTGGGACTCTTTACCTGATTTTTTTTTTTTTTTTTACCGAACTGGTACCTGTGGGTATAGCCCACCTCTTATAACATAATCAAAATCTCATATACATTTACCGAGTCCCATTTACAATTACAAAATCAGATTTCTTACATTACAAATCGTATTTGACGCAACCTACATGTAGTGAACCCTTACAAATGTGTGTTGGCCCAGCTGTATGCGGATGTTTGCTGACGTCTTCTCCTGTACCTACAAGGATTAAAAACCCGTGCAAAACTTTACGCTTAGTGGGAAACATTTCTTATACAGAATCACATGCATTTATACTGAATCACAAATATCATAAAACAATAACAGATATCTGAATCTTCGTGGAATTACATCAATTTTGTATCTTACTTATTCCTATAAATGTAAACTTTATGCTTGTTCACATCTCTCGTATGCAGGACTGAAATTATACTTATAACGATCTTATAATTACTCAGGAATTTCCATTGCGTAATTTATCCTTACTGGATTTTATACTACAGCGTGAATCATCTTATTCGTATCTTGTTCTTATTCATTCAGATATCAGACTTGTTTATGTACTTATAACAAACTTATACTTGTACAGATCTTATACTGATGACAGACTTATTCTTATTCCAATCTCTCGTGGGATACATATTTATACTTATGTTTGTATCAAACATATACTTATTTAGGTCTCCCAAATGACATTCATATCGGAACTTATACTGATACTTGTCTCAGACTTATACTTATTTCGATCTCCCATAAGAGTTACGTAACCCATGCTTTCAAGTACGCAGGTACTCAATCAGGTATTGGTATTTATATCTATTTCCGTAACTCCGTAGGAGTTCACGTGAATCCTATACTTATTCTAATGAGTTGCAAATTTGTTTGGAGGTACCCTCGGCTGGGTATCACGTAGATTACGGAACGTATAATCGGATTTGCGAAATCTTATACTGGAGTACTGCAGTACTATTTTGATCAATTGTTCCGCTTCCGAGCAATTAACTTGTGTTGGTATCATATCCCACAAGCCCTAAAGTTAAAGTATACCCTTATACTCACACGGTACTCAGATACTATGGAGTTTATCCTATCCGAGCTTTTACGATACCCAGAGCCATGTAAAATTAATCGGGGAGACATGTGGAGTACCCGTGAGGGTACTAAGATACCTTAATCAGATACGTAGGTACCAGAGGCACACGTAATCCTTATATTGGGTACTCAGATTTTTACACTGTACTACATAGCTCATCCTTATCTTACTGGATCTTCTACTTGTACCACAAAGTTTATTCGTATTGCTGGATCTTTATCCCCCGGTATTACTGAGCATATACATGTATTTCGAATTTTATACATGTATTACGTAACTTATACATGTATTTCGATATTATACATGACTTATGTAGTATATTTGTCTTTACTAACTCAGATCGTCCATGGAACTTATAAGTACTAGTATTACGTAATCCTTATATCAATATTACTTTAATCCTTATACTGGTCTTACGAATCCTATACTTGTTTTGCGTAACTTATTATTGTCTTACTTCGATCTTATTCTGTGCGGCAAAAGACTCAGTGTAGGTACGATAAGCTCTAAACAGACGATCATATCACATCCAAGGTCAAATCATACTTCTACAAAGATACCTTACATTAGTCCTTCGTGAGGTACGCATCACAGATTCATTATATTTAAGTACTGTGAGGGTACCACAGACTTATACTTAATTTACAGAACTTACACTTATTTTCCAATACGAGTACCCAGGTACTACCTAATTTATACTTATCTTACGATAAGGGAGTATCTTTAGTACCACTCTGACTTATACTGCTTTTTTACCGGCTACCTGAGTACCAGAGATACTACCGACTTAATCGATACGTGAGTCTGCGGGTACTACAAAGATGTATATAGAGGCATTCTCAGATCTTTAATCTTATTCTTATTCAATGTCTTATCATATATGTCCTGTCTCGACTAACTAGACCAATCATAAGAAATGAGTAGACGTGACATAATAAGCACCAAGATACACATGTAACAGAGTGCCATAAAGACCGCCAGGAGTGTCGGGGCACCATTCAGACGTGCCTACCACGCAGAGTGCCAGAAAGCACCAGCAGGGGTGCCGGAGCACTAATCAAACGTGGCTAACCACGCAGCTAGAGTGTCGCGTAGCGACCAGGAGCGCCACTGGGCGCGTGAGCGCCGAGCACCATCAGAGTGCCGAGCATTCAACAGAGTGCCGGGCACCAACAGGAGTGCCGGAGCACCAACAGGACGTCCACTCATTCATTCTTCGATCCTAGGTAGTCATAGGATCATATATCTTTCAGAACTTATAAGCCATCTTAATCACATTCTGTGACCATGACATATTGTTTTTCACATGCCTGGGCGTTCATGTTTCCGCCAAGCTGTGTTTCATATCATATTCGTGTTTCATGCCTATTCCATATGGCATTTCGATACTTGTACGATATGATGTCTATCCAATATCATTCATGTAATTCAGCCTCTCTATGAATATATTTTTCTTAGGAATTGAATCAATCCACCTGATCATCCAAACTCAAGTTATGGCATTTCATGCCAACTAGTCTGGCGCACCGATTTTACCGAGGGACAGTTTGAAATATTTATTTTCCAGTGCCTTGTCCTCGATATTCTGACACTGGATCTTGTACATTTAAAGCCAAGGTGCTAAGGGTCTCTATTCCAACTGGAATCACCCACCCGGAGCACCGAAACCAAGATGTCCGAAACAACTCCTGACTACTCTATGTTCAAACGGATGCGTGAATCAAGCTTGCACACGGCCCACTTGATGAATTTCACCACTTAGAGCCAGAATTTGAAGATTCCTATTTCTTTAGGATTGGTTTTCCTTGAAGTCTATTTTAATTAGCCACTTGAATCACTCAAATCGGATAATAAATGAGAAAGTTATGGCCAAAATACGAAAACTGGTCGAAACTAGGGAACAGAGCAGCAGGTGTACCGATACACCCCTAAAATGTACCGGTACACTTTGGCCAAAAACGACCAGAACACAATGTGTACCGGTACATGTTCAAAGTGTACCGGTACACATGACCCGGGAATGCCCAGAATGTGTATTTTCTCTCCTTTTTCCATATTTTTGATACCCACATCAACCCTATACTCCATAAACACCTCAAAGTCATTCCAAATTCATCCTATAACCTCAATTTTACTTAATTCTCTTCAATACTTTTATTTCAAAAATCCTTATGAATTACTCTCAACCCACTCCCTAATATATGGGTTACGATCTATACATAACCCTAACATGTAATTGGGTTAGGGGTTTATTCTAAACCCTAACTCACCATTTGCTATCAACTATGAATCCAACCCTCTCAAAGGGCGGATTTCATGTGCCATTCTATTCAAGGTTTTACCAAGATTACTTTTTAAGAATTCTAGGGTTAGAAGAAATCCCAACAAAACCCTAGGTTTTGGGGGGAACAAACTAATAACCATCAAAGCATGGAAATTCATACAAACTTTAGAATTCCATGGGCCTCCATATTACAAAACTAAAAGTTCCATACCTCGATTCGCCTGCTTGATCTCCTCTTCCTTCCTCTTCCTCTTCCTCTTCTTCTTCTTCTCCTTCTCTCTCCTTTCTTCTTCTCCACGGGGTTTCTTTCCCCAATAAATGAGACTAATTTGGTCTTTAACCTATGGATTTGATAAGGCCATGTTGCTTAAATAAAACCCATTGTGGTTAACTTTCTTTATTTGCTTTTTAAGCCCATAACTCTTCTATATTTATAAATAAACTTTCCTTTATTTCATTTTTTGGCCTCAAATCTTATTTCACTATGACTTTTAAGTCCCTTGGACAATTTACAATTTTATCCTTAAATCTTGTAAATTTCTGCCCTGCTTTCCATGTTTCCCCTCGCATTTAACTCTAAACAAGCCAAATTATGCTTACAAAATACCCTAAACATGTCGAAAACGACTAGGGTATATTTTGGGGTGTTACAGCCCAACTTCAAAACCCTATAAATATGCAAATTGCCATCAAGGAAGAACTCTCGACTTGAAAGAGAGATTCAAAGGCCGAAGGCTCTTGTATTTTAATTTTTTGATTAGTTTGTTTTATTTCAAATTTGATCTGAACGTTAGCTTTAAAGTTTTAAATAATGCGTAATTTAATTTCTTCAAATTATCACAGTTCGGTTGTTTGAATTTCAGATAAATTTTGAATTTACTACTAGTCGCCACTTAGCGCTGTTTTGGAACAAGAAGTCATCAGATGGTGTAATTCAGGATTAGAAACCCAGCCTATCAATTGACGCTATCGTTAGAAATTATCTTTCCAACAGAATTTATTTCATTAATGTTGAATTTCAGTTTGTAAATTTACTTGCTAGTCTTGTGTATTTTTTGTTATTGATCTCAATATCAGTGTCTTATACCCATTAACGGGATTGTTTCAAGCTCTAATTTCCAGGAGGCCCTCTGAGTAACACAGAGAAGGCATTCCTGAGAGTGATGAACAATCTCTGAATGTATGCTAACCTGATATTGTTGATCTAGTGTGCTCTGTGAAATTAAATCGATAAACTCTTTCACTGGAGACGGCAGGAATGAGCTGGGTTATTTATCAATTTAAGTCATAGAGTTCCCACTCGATTCGAATAGTGAATTTAATCCCGTGTTAGCAAGGATCTAATCAGGGAGAGGATGAGCTATTCTAATTTTGAGGAAGAGAAACCAGTATAGTGTAAACCTATGCAATGACTAAATCTAAGGAGCTAAGGTTTATAGTCCATGTCATGGGTAAGGAAGTATCGAGAAAGAAAAATACCCGCAACCAAAGTAACCCAGATAAAAGTAGTTATCTAACACTGCCTTCGAGAGAAACAAAGGAAGATTAGATAATGAAAGGTGGGGTTTGAGAGATCCACAGACCAAATTATTCATATTCCTTGGACTAGTTTCAAATCGAGATTCAATAAAGTAAACATACGCGTAACTAAGTGTGAATTGATGTTTCACAATAGATGTATTTTCAATGCTCCCTTTAAAAGATAACTGTTCAGCCTAAATTTGTACATTTATTATTTCAGTATTAAATTCATTTGTTCTTATTTAAATTCTTTCGTTTTAGTTTTCATAATTTTAAGGCTTTCAAATCTGATTCAAACGGTCTATCATAGTCCAAATAGTATAAAACTTGAGTAGTCAGGGTAGTTGATTGAAAATTCTTGAGATCTCTGTGGGATCGATATCTAGACTTAAATCCATTTTATTACTTGTATGACCTGTGCACTTGTAGGATCTTGGATCAAAATAAGAAAGAATTTTATCTAATCTTAAGGAAACCGATTTTAATGAGTATACTTGCAACGAAATATAATCAACAAGTTTCATGGCATTATTGCTGGGGATTAGACAATAGTCCATTGGTAATAACGTCATAAATTTGTATATGTCTTTGATCCATGTAATCAACCTCTCCATTAGATGATGAAGATGGAAATCCTAATCCACGAAAGGCTGCACATGTTCGAGAAGCAGGTGTTGATGTTGAGCGTGTTTCATTTGAAGAAGTTCATAGTGAAAGTTTTAGTTAAGACACGGGATACTCATTTCAGCCTGTTGTTACTTTTGACCCTGTTTTGATTCAAGTGTTGAACATAGTAGTAGACTTAGTTTTGTTGGTACTTCTACCACAGGTTATAATGACTCAAGAGGAGAGGGGACTAATGATGGTAATGATACTAGAAATGATGGTGGGGATATTGTAGATCGACAACAAAGTCAATATCCATTGAATCCATACACTGGTGAAGATGATTTCACACATGCTACAGAAGATGAAGACCACAGATCTAGGAGAGCTGGTCTAGGAATTTGAGCCATTGGAAAGCCATATAGAGGTCGACAACAAAGGATGACACAACACAATGATGATTCATTTTCGACTAGTTTTGAGTCCATGAGCATTGGCATTCAATACAGTGATTCATCCAATGATGCTAACATTTTTCCTCCTAACACAATGAGTTATGGTCAGCCTTTTTCAAATCCTTTGGCTTCCATTGATGAAGAATTTGGAATGATAAACTATCTTCATGTTGAACAAATGTCATTCCACACTCCATATCAAATACAACAAAGATTTTAAATGAGCATGTGGGCGAATCTCGAATTTCCTATCCATGGAGAGGTTATGGGTACAAGTCAAGACATTTATGCATTGTAGACCAGTTTTGGGGTTGTTTTGGGTTAAGTTTCAAAGTGCTTTTAGGTTAGGATTGGTTTTGAGGAATTTTTGTATAAATGAAATGTTGAGGTTTTAGGGGAGTTGTCAAAATTTTCCAAAACCCATCTTCTTTTTTTTTTCATAACTTGGCCATCACTCATCCAAATTGAGTGATTCAAATTTTTGGGTAAACTAGACTTCTAGGAGAACAAATCTCCTTGAAATAAGTGTATTCAAATATGGAGCCTATTGGACCCAAAAATTCATCAAAGTGAGGCTCTGTTTTCGAGCAAATTCTGGTTCATTTGGTACAGTTTTGGTATTTAGGCTATAAGTTGAGTTTCATTTATCCAAATTGAGTAATTCAAATTAATAGGTAAACTATTTTTCTAGGAAAACAAATCTCCTTGAAATAAGTGTATTCAAATTTGGACCCCATTGGACCCAAAAATTCGTCAAAGTGAAGCTCTATTTTTGGACAAATTTTAGTTCTGTTTTGAAAATAGAGTAGTCCCGGTTGTTTTGAACATATCTTGAGTTTCAGTACTCCGAATTGACTGATTCCCATTTCTGAATAAAATAGATTTATAGGGGAACAATGGACTTGAAGGAAGTTAAATAAAATGTATTCCCAGAAAATTTTACTTAAAGGAAGTTGGGTGGAAAACAACCATAACTAGAAACCTAAATAAGCCAACTAATATTGTTCTCTAATTACCTGACAGTGGGTTGGGTGACGAGGAAGTCTGACCTAAGAATGGATTCGAGGATAGGAATTGAGGAGCTTACAACCTTGGGTTTGTTCTCCATACCTTTCTTTCTTATTTCAAGTTTTTTGATCGCTGCTGAAATGATTTTTGCGCAAACTCCGCATATGTAATTGCTTAAGCTTATCTGGGAAAATTGGATTTCAAATGCATTGCCATAAATCGCATGAGCATCAAAATGTATTATTCAGTATAAATGTATATATATGGTAAAATAGGTTCAAGGCCCTTGCATTCAGCCTCGGTTCTCCGGTCGTAGTCGAGTACTCTGGCGTGACATTGTTGGTCATATTGTTCTCCACTAATGTAGGTCTAACACCACCTTTAGGATCAAATAGGTCTTTAAGGTTTGTAATGTATGGCTTGGGTAGTGGGTATGTAATTGGACATTTAAGGTTCAAGTTTACCCAATAAGCACATATCATTCAGCATTTTGCATTCAAAGTACTCATCCTCTATATTTTTCTTTTTTATTTAAAACACTCTTTAAACACCCCAACTTGGTTTTGTGCATCATTTTGTATAGTCTCCATTGTGCCATTTCTTTTTACCTTTTTAAAACTATGAATGTAGTTCCTTATACTAGAAGCTTTTCACTCTTCATTTCTGTTCAAGGTTTTGGGAATTGTGCAATGTTTGGTCTTCTTAAGCTTTCTACCACCCTTAGAGAGCTTTGGGTTAGTAACTCTCATACCAGTTGGCATTAGATACTAGGTGTTGAAACACCCCTAAGAACTTAATTGCTTAATGGAGGAAAGCTACAAGACAAAACACATTCCCACTTTATATTCTTGTAGTTCATACAACTGATTCGTGCCACGCAGTGTGGTGATCCCAATCAGCCCTATATCCTGTTCCTCCTGCACGCCGTAGTCGTTTTACCGCAAAGATAAACGCCCAGTGGTCGAACACGGGGATGGGTTTTCATCCTAGGAATGATTTGCATCGTTGTTGAAAAAAAAGTGAGGCTTTAATTTGGATTGATTTTGCTTAAAACAAGGTGAGTTGTTTCGACCGATGATTAATTGTAAAAATCTAAAGTGAAGTGAGAAAAGGTAACTTTGAAGGTTTAGGTCACTAGCTTGACAACACTGGGGTAACAAGTGTCCTCGGTTTTATCCTCGCATTATGACAAGCAACCTATAGTCCAAGCCATAACCTGGACTAGTTTAACTAGCAAACCTAACCCTAGAATCACCCTATTTGAGTCAACACAGTAACATGCATCTACAACCCCTTTCTAGTTTGAAACCCTAACATTCAACATCATTTCAGTGGCTCGTAGCGCCATCTAAAGAACAACAGTGCATCTAGCAATAAGTATGCACTGTATCCTAAAGCATGGTAAGTATTGGCCAAGGTAATGACATTAAATGATATTCAACCCTAGTTTGAGAAGACGGGAACCATAAATACAGTACCTGTAGCATTTAACACATGAGGACAACCCGCAACTACTCCCACAAACTGCTTAGCTGGGCAATTCTCTTCAAAGCTTGGTGAGGCTTAATGCAAGCATCTCTTGAGTTGTCATCCTCAAGAGGTTTCTTTGCAGCCTAGAAAATGAGAGAAAGAGGAGAGAAGAGAGGAAAACAAAACCTCAAATGAAAGCTGCGGAGATATTTACATAAAATGAAAATGTGCCAAAGATTGCTTAGGTTACAATTTGGGGGGGGCTTATATAGGCCACCCAATGTATGAAAATACAAGAAAGCCTAACATTTTGGCTAATATAAGGGACAAGGAAGCACACACCAAACGAGGCCTGCTTGCATTAATTACAAAAAGGATGACAAGGCAGTACTCTCGCTAGAAATACATTCCCCGCTAGGTAGCGAAATTGCACAAAGATAGCGAAATCAGAGAATTTCGCTGTAAGACCGGCAATTTTCGCTTAGCTACGAAATTTCGCCAATTTTAGCTTAAATTTTTAAGAGATAGCGAAAGTGTAATTTCGCAGAATGTTGCATACGAATTTTAGAAGCCTAGCGAAATTTCTCAATTTCGCTTAGGATTGTGAGGCCTCGCAATCCCAGCTAAATTTTCGCAATCTTGTAGCGAAATTTCCTCGAATTGCCGCTTCACCGTACGCTCTTACCGGCTTCCTCTACGCATCCATTTTCATCACTTCGCTCTTCATTCCTTCCACATTGAATCTCGTATGCTCAAGGCTGATAAATGGGTTCAATCTTCACAGGTTACATATATCCTCGATATTGAACTCTCAAGGTACGCAAAACCTCGCAAAACAACCAAAATAACCTCTAAACTGCATAAGTGATACTAAGAAGACCGAACACTCGAACTGGGCTTCCCTATTTACATGATTAGTGCAAAGCACTCGAAACCTATCTCAAATAGTGGCTCAAAATAAGACTTTGGGCATTAATCATGCCCCAACCGAAACGCTATAGTCCCTTAGCAATGCAAAATAATAAGGGCATTGCATGCAAAGTGGATTTTCAAAAAGTTTATGATTCAAAAGGTGGTATATACAATTAAACATTACCTTAAATCAAAATCGACACCAAGTTTGAAAACCGCATGAGAGAACATAAACCACAAGAACAATTCGAGGCCAACATCTGATCCATGATTTTCAACCCGAATTTCCACCAAAGTCTAATGATTCAAATATAACTCGTGATCGAGCCAATAAATTGGAAAATCGGTCCCTCCCCCAATCCCAAGATCGGCATGGCCTTAAGTTGTTGAACAACCTAGATAGGGATAGTTACACTCTCCTTTCTTTATTCAACTACATTGTAGGGTGCAATGCTCAAAACCCGATTTCACCAAAGTCCATGTAACGGGGGTCCACCGATGACTCCCAACCAATTAAGGTTTAGGGCATCAAGCCAAAAGGATCACTGACCACAAATCCCCATGTGCTTCACTCTAATTCGAATGACTTCGAGAATTAAGCACCTACAAAACGCTAAACTCTACCCATCCACCCGTGTAACGAACACTAAGTCGATGACTCCCAACCAATTAAGGCTTAGGGCATCGGGCTTCAAAGGCTTTCACCATACACCCTGAGCGTGTTCTGCTCTGGCAAAGTGTCACTTTATTTTTCTTTTCTTCTTTTCTTTTTCTTTTTTCTTTCTTTTCTTTTCTTTTCTTTTGCTTTTCTTTTCTTTTCCTCTTTCGAAGACTACATTGGTCTTCTCAAATGTGGGTAACACAAACCTATCCTAGGTTGCCAACATGCCTAAGGCCTACTTATGCAAAGTGAAATGAGGTATACAAATTTACAACCTATCAAAACAACTGCGCAAGAAGTGACTAGCTTAAGGAGAAATGTCTGTTGAGCATGTTGGGACTTCAACTGACCAAAAATTATTTCAAACATGGAATTTGTTCTAACATAAAGGTAACTTACAATGATTCAATTTTCCAATAAAAGGCAATTCAATTGTCCAATTAAAGCAATTCAATTGTTCAATTGAAGACAAAAACAGTTACACATGGTGAAGGCACAAAACATGATATGCAAAAGTGAAGGAAAACAAAATTTGAACATCCAGGACATGTAAAGCATGATAATCACCTTTAACCGGCTCCTTAAGTACAGGTGGATTGCAGGACTCAGAGGACCCAAGCAGAGAATTTCCTCCCTCGCTCGTTTAATTACAAAGGTTTCCTCACCGGCTCCATTGACTTTAAATACCCCGTCATCATCCGGATTGATTAGATCTACTCTAACCATCAGTAGCGCCTCGTTGGAAATGAATGACCCATTCCACGTGACTCGAAAGCCATTCGAAATAGATGGGAGTTCGAGTCGTGATAAAAGCAACTCTGTCTCCCCTCTTTGAAATTCTTCCTGATTATCATTTGATCATGCCATCTTTTCGATTTTTCCTTTGCAATCTTCGAATTCAAGTAGGCATCATTCCGTATTTCTTCCAACTCATTGAGATCAAGAACCTCACCCTAAAATTCTGGCCAGTCCATGTTCACTGATCGCCCACCATGCTCTCAGACTCGACTTCCACTGAAGGTGACATGCCTTACCATAGGACCAACCGATAAGGACATTCTTTCAGATTGTCTTGAAAGTCACCTCCGCGTAGCCCAATAAAATGAATCAAGTAGCTTTGATAGACCAATCTTTCCCTGGCCGGCGCTTACCACCTTCATTAATGGTCTTCGATCTCCCTATCGGGCAAGTTCTTACTCACCACTCGCTTCGAGGATGGTAAAGGGTGGCCACTTCTCAGGTTTCAACAACCACATATTTAACCATGAGGTTTTCAAATGGTTTGTTACGTAAATGAGAACTCCATCACTAATAATGGTTTCTACATTCCCAAACCTGGAAAAAAGATATCGCTTTCAAGAATTTACCACACTCTATTGCTACCGCCCGCAGGGGATTGCTTCAACCCATTTGGAGACATAGTCTACTCCCACCAAAAATGTGTACGATCATACGACGGAAAAGGTCCTATGAAATCGAATTTTCCACACATCGAATAATTCTGCACCACCAAATCGGGTTCAAAGGCATCATATGATTCGGGCCGAGACAAATTCCGCCCGAGTCTGCAATTCACACACACAAGACATTCGTGCTTCCTTGAATAAGGAAGGCCAGTAGAAACCACAGGACTCCGCAAAGACCTTCATTGCCGCCTGAAGCAAAATGACCGCCACGCGCTCTCAAACGGCAAAGGACTCAGAATTCCCGTCGCCTCCCCGCCCAGCACCACTCCCGATGACGATCTGCACAATACTTCTGAAGGTGCGGTCTTCCGCGAATAGGAACGGATTCAGCAAAGAAGTACTTCCTATCCTGTCCTGTCCAATCAGCTGGAGTTTCTCCTGTGGAGAGAAAATTGGCAATGTGAGCATACCAGGGAGCTTTATCCAAATGCAAGATCAGTGACTCCTCGTAGAAATTCATCATTACGGTGGGACTATGAGTGTCATGAGCTATTGTTAACCCCACATGATCTCCGCCACCACATTCTCTACTCCCTTCTTGTTTTAATTTGCAAAATTAAACTCCCTAAGGTAAGAACCCATCTGACAGCCTCTTCACAGATTTTGTCAAGTTAGAGGTATTTCTCAAAGTTTTAATGGTCTCAAAATGACTATATCGTACCCAACCAAATATGCTCATTTTTGTTCAAAGCATACACCACTCGCCAATACCTTCTCTTAGTGGTATAATTCCTTTGTGCTTCATTAAAGGTTTTGCTTCAGATAATAGACCACATGAGGTTTCCCATCTTCGCAAGTACCGGCCTCCCTATAGCAAGATCACTTGCATCACACATTACTCAAAAGGTAACTCCGCATTAGGGTGCTCACATATCTAAAAGTGAGTCAAATGAGATTTCAGCTCTTCTCAAAGCTCTCCGGCATTCTCTCTCCCAAACAAATTCGCATCTTTCTCAGAGCTCTCACAGGGTTTAGCAATCCTCGAGAAGTCTTTAATGAATCGTCTATAGAAGTCCATGACCAAGGAATTGTCTAAATCATTTTTACAGAATCTCTGGTCGGGGCTAAGCAGCTTGGAAATAAGTTCAATCTTTGCTTTAACACCTCTATTCCCTCGTTTAGAAATAATGTGCCCCAAAGATAATTCCTGGTTAACCATAAAATGGCATTCCAAGCATAATCAAGTTCTTTCTATGCACCTCCGCAGATAGCTTCTGTGAGTCAGGTCGACATTCTACAAATTAAAGCCCCATATACAATGATGTCATCCATGTATACCTCCACATACGCTCCACCATATTTCACCAACATACTAAGCATACACAATTTCAGTAAGGGCCTAAGGCCGCAAAGACCAAAAGGCATCCTCTCATAAGCATACGTACTAAATGGACAAGGAAAGTGGTCTTTTCCCCCCGATCTTCTCTAGTAACAATTTATCCGAAATATCCCGAATACCCATCCAAAAAACACACAGAATGGGTGTCCGTAGACTCTTCAAGGAGCTGATCAATAAAAGGCAACGGAAGTGGTCTTCGTGTTACCTCATTAAGCCTTCTCTATAGTCACGCGGCAGCCCCAACGGGTAGTTAGCCTGGGTAGACAATTCTTCACCCTTTTCATTCTTCACAAATAGTCACCCCCTACTTTAGCACTCACCTGAAAGTCGACTCACACCCAAGTGCTATACTCTAAATAAAGGGTAAATGATACCAGCTCGAGCTAGCTCTTAAGACCTCATCGCTTATCTACTGCTAGGAATTTTAACTAGTGTAATGTTTGTCACTTTAGACTCCCTTTCTTTCTAAATAGATGATGGGTACAGATTGGATGGATTGTGCTCTTCAAATCAGAAATTTTTCCAACCCAAATACTAAGAAACTCCAGAAGGTAGTATAGTCATCCTCCCAAAGGGCTCATCATGCTGAGAAATTACAATCGGGCACCGCCATTTTCTTCCAAAAAATGCATACTTTAACCCAACTGAGTGGTTCGTTCAATGAAGTTCCTTTGGTTCATCACCGCTAATAGAGGTGTAAAAAATTTCTGCTTTTTCATTCCAATACCCCTTGTACTAAGCTCATGCTGAGGTTCCGTTGGTTTCCAAGACACTTGATAACTCTCTCAGGGTTAATACATCTCACCCGATGCTCATTAGCCCAAGGTTTCAAGAATCGCATTTATTATACAAACTTCTTTCACAAATTATCTTTCTCCAAGTGCATATGCCTTTACTTAAATGAAAATATTTAGTTCTAAAGTCATATTCCCAAAATGTGAGTTGCATAACCCCATTCCTAAGTAATTGATTATGGCATTTGAAGGAACATAAAATGGCCTCCCTAAAATGATGGGCACATGATTAGCTCCCCACTCGTGAATCAAGCTCATTGCACACGAAATCCACCGGGTAATAAAATCGGGTCCACTTTGTATTAATACATCCTCAATGGTTCTTCGGTATTTTAATAGACCCATCTGGCCATGACGTTGTGATGGGAAGTGGGTTTCAATTCTTCCAAACCCAATTGCTTGTACATGAATATGGCGTAACGTTCACACTAGCTCCTAAGTCTAATAGTGCTTTCTCCACGGTGATGCCTCCAATATTAACCGAGATTGTTGGACATCCTGGGTCTTTATATTTCACTGGAGTTTTGCAATCTATGATAGCACTCACTTGCTCAGTCAAAAAGGCCTTCTTATTTTCTACATTAAATTCTTTTTACTCGTGTGCATAAACCTTCAAAAAAATTTTGCTATGTGAGGTGGGGACTTGTTTGATCATGTCAAGGAGAGGAATGTTAACTTTTACCCGCGCAAAACTTCTTAATTTCATCGTTAACATAACTTTTCTTTCTGAAGAGCCCGTGGGTAACCCAGGGGGTACACTCATTCTTCACCTTCATTTACCGACCGATCTTTCTCGCATGGGTCGCCTACTTCGTAATGATTTGGCTAGTGTCAGGATTGTCAGTCCCGCTTCTTTACCACTTTAAAGTCACCAACGCCTTAACTTCATCACTCTGCAATTGGATCATTGGTCAACCTATTTCATGCACTCCCTTCTTATGTTGTCGTGATCGAAGGGAAACCCTCCTCTTCGAACCCCTGTACCTGTCGTTGATAGTCTTGAAATTCCCCGTAATGGCTATCATTCAGCTTCCCGTTTTAGTGAGCTTTCTACCGCTCAATTTTCCGATTAGTTTGGAATATTCAGCACCTTCTGTCTCTCCTTCTGGAGTACAAACATGCCTACCACTTTACTTAAGCTTAAGATTTGCCTCGCTCAACAGAGAAGAAAGTAGAGGGAGGTCGTTGTTGTATCATGGAACTCAAACTCGGCTGTCAGGTTCTCGAGGGGCGTATGCAGGGGGTTTTGGGTCATACAGACAGTTTGGATGATTCCAGTTAGGGTTTATAGGTGTTACCATATGGAGCATCTATGGCAGATTTATTTTGATTTAGGACATGGGCATACTCTAGACAAAGGTTCTCGTATGATTATTCGACCGAGCAAGAAAGTCATGATAACTCATTAACCGCTTGCATTTCATATGCTGATTTTTCATTTCCAAATTTCATCCAATTCTAGTTAAAGTGGTCAGTTTTTCTTTCATCTCTGTGTCTTCAGAAAGTGCATACATGCCCCCCCTCAGTTGGTTCGAAGGCCTTGATCTTTCTAGCTTCCCTCGATCTCGCTCATCCCATGCCTTTGAGGCCTCTCGTAAACCCACATAGTTCAAAAGTCCATGGCTTCATCCGGTTTTTGCTCAAAAGTTACCTCCACACATAGTCTCCAATAGCGTTTCATGGTTGGAGACATACCATCATAAAATGGTTTACCAGCATCCATGTATCAAACCCATTGCGCGACAAGCAATTAATGGTCTCCATGAATCTATCCCAAAGATCAGAACCTCTCACCATCTTCGAATGCAAAGGTGTAAATTTGTCTCTTCAAATTTTGGTCTTATGAGCACCGGCTGAATTTTTTTTAAAAACTGCTGCAGCGCTCAACCCAGTAATTTCTTATGGTTCTGGCCTCGTGAGTTAAGCCAAATTCGGCCTTATCCTTGTGTGGTCAATGGAAATGTTCTACTTTAGCAAATCCATGTCAATCATACCTTCCTTAAAGGTTGTAAAACCTCCTCAAACTCCTTATGTGTGTGTGTATGATTTTCATTTTCAATACCATGATATGTGGGGAGAAGGGGTACCAAATAGGGCCTCACTGCCACATCTTCAGCAGGAGGTATGATGCAGGAAGGGGCACTAACTCTAGGAGGGTGGATGTGGTCCCTCATCGATCTATAGGCTATTGGATTCATTGGGGTACCCGGGTCGACTACTGCCTCGTAGGATCCACGGGTCTATTGGCACACTGATTCACTGCCTGTTCAATTGGTGCTCCGACTCTTGCACTACTCCGATGTCTCTTTCCTGCTGGTATAAACACCATACACAACCGAGACACAAGAAATAAGACAAAACAAACTTGCAAAAAAGGGTTATGGTTAGCTAAAATAAAACTCGCATCGTAAACAAAAACAAAAACAAAGGGAGCCATCGCGAAATTGATGAACACTTGCGCTACAGCAACCGGATCAAAAAAGAGTTAAAAAGGTACCTTCACTTTGTGATGTTGATCACAAGTACACTTCAACTTATCAAACGAAGCCTCGCACCCATCCCCGCGAACGAGCCAATTGATTCGCGCCATGCAGGCGATTCGAATTAACAAAATTTATATCCTGTTCTCCCATCGCCGTAGTCAAGCTACTGCAGCATAGTGGTCTAGGGTCGAACACGGGGATGGGTTTTCATCCTAGGAATGATTTGCATCAGTGTTGAAAAAAGTGAGGCTTTTAATTTGGATTTTTGGATTTTTGTTTAAAACAGTGTGAGTTGTTTGACTGATGATTAATTGTAAAAACTGAAAGTGAAGTGAGAAAAGGTAACTTTGAAGGTTTAGGTCACTAGCTTGACAACATGGGGGTAACAAGTGTCCTCGGGTTTCTATCTCGCATTACGACAAGCAACCCATAGTCCAAGCCATAACCTATCTTTGTTTAACTAGCAAACCTAACCCTAGAATCAATTCCCATTTGAGTCAACACAGGTAACATGCACTGGCCAAATTTCTTTCGCTTGAAACCCTAACATTCAACATCATTTCAGTGGCTCGTAAAGGCCATCTAAAGAACAACAGTGCATCTAGTAATAAGTATGCACTGTATCCTAAAGCATGGTAAGTATTAGCCAAGGTAATGACATTAAATGATATTCAACCCTAGTTTGAGAAGATGGGAACCATAAATACAGTACCTTTAGCATTTAACACATGAGGACAACCTACAACTACCCCACAACCAAGCTAGCTACCTTCCTCTTCAGTTAAGAGGTTTAGCCAAGCATCTCGAGTCAATATCCCCAAGAGGGCTGCTTGGTAGCCTAGAAAATGAGAGAAAGAGAGAAGAGAGAAAACAAAACCTCAAATGAAAGCCGGGAGATATTTACATAAAATGAAAATGTGCCAAAAGATTGCTTATGGTTACAATTGGGGCTTATATAGGCCACCCAATGTATGAAAATACAAGAAAGCCTAACATTTTGGCTAAAACAAGGGACACAAGGAAGTAATACACCAAAATGAGGTCGGTTTGCATTAATTACAAAAAGGATGACAAGGTGAGTTCCCCTTAGAAATACAATTGCTTAGGTAGCTTAAAATTTCATTAGGTAGCCTAATCAGATTAGAAAGATAATAAATCAGAATCTCCTCGCTTATGCGACCGGCAATTACTATTGTATTTAAATTCACAAATTAGCCAAATTCCTTAAGAGACAATAAAGGTGTAATTTCCAGAAAGGCACAGCTTAAATTTTGAAGCCTAGCGAAATTTCTCAATTTCGCTAGATTGCGAAATTTTCGCAATCCCAACGAAATTTTCGCAATCTTAGCGAAATTCCGAATCAAGCCGCTTCTTCACCGTATCGCCATCAAGCTCCCACGCATCCATTTTCATCACTTGCCTTCATTCCTTCATTGAATCTCGTATGTTTGAAGGTCGATAAATGGGTTCAATCTTCATGGTTAAGCATATATCTCGATATTGAACTCTCAAGGTACGCAAAACCCGCAAAATAAACTAAAAATAACCCTAAACAGATAAGTGATACTAAGAAGACCTGAACACTTCAATTGGCCTTATTGACGTGATTAGTGCGCAAAAAGCACTCAAAACCTACCTCAAATAGGGCTCAAAATAGCACTTTTTGGGCATTAATCAACAACTTCTTTTACTTTTTCTGTTGTGCACATCTATTGGTGCATCTTCATCTCAATTGATCATCCTCTCTCCACCCCTTATCTTCATTCTTCTTCAAATTTCAAATTAATACTCCCCCAAACTTGTCCCATTATCACTTCTTATGCACTTACTGTAACGCCCCAAAAATATCCTAGAATTTTTATAATAATTTTATTTATATTCTCGTATGATCAGTCAAACTGGTTTTTCCTAATTTGACAAATTGATAAATTGTAAAATGTAAATTGAAAGAGTGAGCATATGATTGAATATTATATGCTAAATTGAGAAATTTATTGAACCCGGAAATAAACCCAAGTGAAAAAGGGAAAAATGTGGAAATTTGTAAAATGAGGACCTAAGGGTCAAATGATAGCTTAAATGCTAATGAGGAATTAATGATAAATGATAAGGAAAGTGAAATAAAGAGTTAGAATGCCAAAAATGGAAAATTGAAATAATGGGTTTTGAGCCAAACATGGCCTTAAGAGAATAAGTGACTTAAGACCAAAAAGATGGAAAAATGAGAAATTATAATAAGTGTGTAGGCCAAACAAGGCCTTACACTTAAAGGAGTTATAAAGGCCAAAATGTGGTCTTAGATGCTCATTTGGAGCAAATCAATGCTTTTGAGTATAAGGAGAGGAGAAAAGGAGGAGAAGAGCTAGGGTTTGCTAGGAGGATTGGCTTTGGTTAGATTTGGTTCCCATTTCTTCCTCCTAAAAGATCAAGCAACATACAAGAGGAGATTTGAAGAGGTAAGGTAAGAAAAATCAAAACCCTAATCTCATTCTTTTTGATTTGGATTTTGGGGAAAAAGACCTAACTTGAGAGAAAAGAGTTTTCATTGATTCTAAACCACTTTTGGAGTTGTTTTGAAGGGATTCCATGGTGGATTTTTGATATGGGATGAATTCAAGAGAAGATTTAGAAGAAAATGTAGAAAAATGCCAAAATCGGATATTTTTGGACAAAACTCAGAGGTGTACCAAAGATAAGCCCGAAATAGCACCGGGTACAAGGATGCAGCGGTAACCTCAGACCGATACAGCCAAAGTCAGACCGTACAGGTTATTGTGCGGCGGGCACCAGACTGCACAGTCAAAGTTGCATCGGGTACAGTTGTTCCAAGAAATTCCATTTTCGCTTATTTTCGCGACCGCTAAGTCCCATGTTCATACACCGGGAATGCTTAGTGGACCCTAAGAAACGGATTAATTCAGGGTTCAAATAAGGATAGAACTAAGTGAAAAATGCACTGCACTCGCTCTCGACGACTGCCTTCGCATCTGTCTTAACCCAAGATCAAGTTAACAAAAAATAAATTTGTAATTCTACTAAAATTGTTTAACAATTATTTATCCACTAAGAGTGGCATGAATGCTACTGGATCAGTGGATTCGTGATGATCGCTAACCTAGGACTCGAGATCAAGAGAAGGAAGCTAGATTCACGCTTTCGCTTGTTCTTCGACTCTATTCCTTATTTCAAGAATTTTCGTTGTTTACCGGCAACTATGAAATGAGTACATGAATGAGTATATGAAATAAGTACATAGATCGAAAGTATATCTTTTGAAAAGATAATACGAAGTGAATATGGGGAATTGAAACGCGATATTGAAACCAATGAATGTGAATGATGATAAAGACGGATTCATCAAACCGAACTGGCCGAAATGTACTGAATGATATATCGAATGAACCGCCTGATGAGATGCACCAATCGGCATCCGTCACGAAGGCACCCCGAAATTGTCCAATGTCCCACTTGGCGGGATGCACCAATCGGCATCCGTCTTGATGGCATATGGAATTGAAGAAATGTTCTACTCTGGCGATGCACTAATCGCGATCCGGGCCATAACGGAAGGTATGGCATTTGATTGATACCATTTATGCACTAAACGGCATCCGTCATGATGGGAGACCGAATTGTTAAATGTGTAAGCACATTACCGAATGATAATAAGGACGAGATTCATCAAACAGAATCCGTCAGAAATGTAAATTGATTAGTCAAGGTGAAAGAACCAACATTGACGAGTGAAAATGGGATTTTTATGTATATGCTTAAATATCATAAATTGAATTGTGAAATGAATTGTTGCATTGAAAATGTATGTGGTGATATGATAATGAATTGTAAAAATGAAAGCATGCGAAATTGACTAGCATGAGTATATGTTGATATAATAGGCATGGTTTAATGTTAAATGCATGCCCAGATTAATTGAATATTGAAATAGAACTGTATAGAACCACTAAGCATGAAAATGCTTAGCGTATAGTTTTTATCTATGCGCAGTTACTTAGCAGACAGAAGGCATAAGATCGTGAAGCGCAAAGTCATAGAGAAAGTACGGCGTATAAGTATATACTCCGTCATTTTCATATCATCTCTTTTGAACAAGTGGTATTTTGTAAACAAAAAGGGGTTAAACTCTGAACCTTGACTTTTGTATATCATTTCGAAAAGGCATGAATGCCTTCTTTGTAAATGTATTTTTGTTTTATGGGCCTAGTCGAATTGCATTGAATTTGTAAATGATTATGGGCTTGCCCAAGACTGAAACCGCTTCCGCAACAAAATGACATAATAAAATGTTTTAATAAGATAAATGAAAACGTCGGAGTAAACCGGGCTCCGGTTCAAATCCGCCATTCGGGTCGCCGGGGATTCGGGTTGCGACACTTTTGAAAAAGAAAATTTAATAAAACGGAAAATAAAAAGAATTAAACGAGCGTCCCCGGGGTTTTGGTTCGGACCCGCCATTCGGGTCGGACTGGGCTCGAGGGTCGCTACACTTACAATGCAATTTGGGAAAACTAAGGGTTCTTTACTAGAGAATCATATTTTTGGGAAGGTTTAAGGTTCTTATTTGGCACTTGATGAATTTGGCATTAAGCTCAAAACAGGGTTTCAAGGTATATGCAGATGCATATTAACATGGTAGGCTTTGAAAGGCTCAAACTTCCAAGGATGACCTAAATCATTTCCTTTTGGTTCTATTGCCTAGGATTTTGCCTTAAACAATAATCTAACAAGTTCTAGGACACTTGGATGCTCAAAAGTATGATGGATTTCATAAAATTTTCCTATCCCAAGCACAATCAGTTTTTAAGGTATTTGTGACCATCTGCATGTTTTCAGGGTACCTTAAAACTGAAATGTTCAATGAAATTAGAATTATCAACTTTATCAGCTCGATAATTTACCAGAATCTTCATGAATCTAGAATCTCAACCTAGTTATCCTTGACATCACAACTTCACTTCTATTGAGCTCATCCTACTCCAATTTCCATCTACCAATTTTGTTGTTTAGTCTATTTAAAGGTTATTGTGCTAACAGCTACTTTTAGGATCTGATTCCCTCTAAGATGTGGTTGTCTTTCCTAAACCAGTACTAATCAACCAATTCTTAAGATTGAAGCTAACTTGCCCCCATAGACAGGGTAATACAAGCCCTCTAATCATAATTGGCACCTCAATCAACATTTCAATCAGAATAATCTCTTCCAAGATAGGACAAGATTATTCTAGCAAATGAGATTAAACCTCTAAATATTAAACTGATAGTTCACGAGGTTGTCCTTGTACCTCAAGAACATACTTCTGTTGTTACTCAGAAGGGATCCTTGAAGTCAGAGGTTAGAACAACACCTGTGATTTATCACAATAATATTTAGGGTTCATTAATTCTAAGAGTATCAATTTAGCATACCCCTAAGTTACTACTCTTTGCTCTCAAGAACATCCTTCTGTGTAGCTCAGAGGTGTAACGCCCTAAAAATACCTTAATATATATATATATATATATATATATATATATATATATATATATATATATATATATATAAGTATATATATATATATATATATATGTTTAGGGTATAAAATAAATTAAATGAAATTTTTTCAGAATTTAAAATCTCAAAACGCAAAAGATATGCAACTTGAAAATTTTACAGAAATCAATTAAATTTGATAAAATGTCAAATGGGGACCCAGGGGTTCTAAATGAGGAGTTTAAGTGCAAAAGTGTAAATGAAATGAAATAAAATTGAAATGAAAGTGAAATGAAATAAAATTGAAATGAAAGTGAAATGAAGTGTTAAAATGGAAAAAATGAGAAAATGGGATTTAGTGTGAAAGCCAAACAGGGCCTTGTGAATAGGAGACATAAAGACCATATTTTGGCCTTTGAGAGACATTCCTCTCATTAAGGCATTTTCGTTTTTGAAAAAAAATGAGAGAGCTAGGGTTTTTTAATGGGGAGATTTGTGAATTTCTCCATGAAAATCAAAGGCTAAAGTGATCAAAAACATGGAGAAACCTTGGTATTAAAGTTTGAAAGAGATTTGAGGTAAGACTCAAACCCTAAACCCCTTTTATTTGTGTTTGAGTTGGGGAAAACCCTAAATGTGGATAAAAAGAGTTTTATTTTGGTTATAAATAAGTTTTGGGGTTGTGTTGGGTTGAGTTTTGAAGAGTATCGTTGGTTGGTACTTAATGGAGGAGTGATTGTAAAAGAGAAATGTTTGGTTTTCAAAGAAAATGTCACAAAATGTCACTAAAATTCTCATTAAACCCCTGTTCTTGTTTTGGCTATAGATTAAGTTATAATCATCCCAATGAAGTGATTCCAATTCGTAAAGAACCATAAGAGATATAGCTACAAATTTATAGAAGGGACCAAGAGCAAATTGTACCACTAAGGCTCCTAAATATGGGCTTAAAGGGGGGTTCTGGTAGCTCAAGGGTATGCCCTGTTTTGGGTGTAGTTATGGTGTTTTGGCCATAAAATGAGTTTCACTCATCCAATTTGAGTGATTCAAAATTATGGGCAAACTATAATTCTAGGGGAATAATTTACTTGAAGGAAGTGTATGCAAATCAAAGCCCAAAGTGCCCATAACTGGCCAAAGTGGAGCTTATGTGCGCATTCCGTTTTGCAAATTAGAGTAGTCTAGATGTAAAATGCAATAACTTGAGTTTTGGTGATCCAAATTAGATTATTCCAATTGGAGAAGAAACCTTATAACCATAGCTTCAAATGAGTGAAGGAAACCATTACCAATTTATGGAGTTAAGACCCCATAAATTGAGAACAACAGTAGGTGATTCAGTGAGCTAACCAATTTCGCATTAAAATGTCGTAACTTGAGTTTGAGACTGTTTTGGCTAAGTGTGTTTTGGAATTTATGAGAATAGATTGTTGGGATGATTAAAGGTCTTGGGAAGGAATATATTGTCTTGGAAATATTAACTTGTAACACCCCGATATATACCCTAGCAGTTTTCGGACTTGTTTAGGGTATATTAAAAGCTAAATGGAATTTTTCGGAAATAAAACAATAGAATCGGAAATTAATAAGAGAGAAAATGGGTAAATATGTAATTTACCACTTGAGGACCTAGTGGTCATAAATGGGAAAGACAAGGGTAAAGTGGTCTTTTACCACTTGAGGACATAAAAGGCATAAAACAATAAGTTTACATGCAAATATGAAATTTGAGAAAAGATGGAATAGAAATTAGAAGATAATGGAAGGACCTTAGGGTAATATCTCATAAGAGTGTATGCCAAAATAGAAATTGAATAAGTTAGATTGAAAATAATAATGAGTTAAAGGGCTAAATAGCAAAAATGAGAAAATAAGCCAAAAATGGCTTTCCAAACATGGCCTTAACAAAAAAAGTGGATAGCAGGCAATCGGCTCTCATTTTGAGAGACCAAAACGTAAAAAGATATGAGAACCTATAAGCAAGCAAGGTTATGGTTATGAAGTTATGTTAAGAAGAGAAGAGGAGGAGTTCAAGAAAGATTCAAAGGTATGGAACTAGGAATTCTTGTATGAATTTCCATACAATTGCATGATTAGTAGCTTGCCCCAAACCTAGGGTTTGATCAATAAATTTCCTCATCCCAAATTAATGGTTGGCTGGGCATTTGATTTTTCTGTGGTTTTGATAGGATTTCATCCTAACCCAAAAATTATTGAGAGTAAGGTGGGTAAAACCCAACTGCATAAGAAACATGGAATCCCCTCCCTTTGAGGTTGGATTCATGGTTTAATTCGTAAAGTAAAGGAGTTCACAGAACAAACCCTAACAAATCCTTGTATTTGGTTTATGTATGGGTTAATTCATTATGTATTTGTTTTTGGGGAGTAATTCAATAAAGTTTTCAAAGAAAGATATGTAATGAAAGATGAATCGAGTAAAATTGAGATTACAAGATGAACTCTGTATGCCTAATACAGAGCACTGAACATCTAAGAAGAACCATGAAAAAAGTGAAGAAAAACCCACATTCTGGGCAAAATTTGAGGGGTTGTACCGGTACAGATGAGAGTTGTACCGATACAGGTAGTGTTCTGTTTTTCTATTTTGACCAGAGTTTGTATTTTTGCCATAACTTGCTCATTTCTGATCCAATTTGAGTGATTCAAGTTTCTGGTTAAAATAGACTTCAAGGAAAACCAAACATCCTGAAATAGGTACCTTCAAATTCGGATTCTATGTGGCCCAAAAATTCACTCAAAGTGGGGCCATGTTCAAGCCACTGGTTCTCGTTTAAACATAGAGTAGTCCGGGTTGTTTAGGACATAACTCGAGTTTCGGTGCTCCGATTTGGGTGATTCTAGTTGGAGAAGAACCCTTAGCACCTTAGCTTTAAATTAGTACAAAAAAACAGTGTCAAATGTAAAGTTAAGATCCCCGAAAATGACAAAATACGGTGGCTACTGCTGCTGCTGCCGTTGTGTGCCAAGCAAGGTCGATTTTGTCACGGCTTGCAACTTGCATAACTCCTTCGTTAGGACTCCATTATGGGTATTCTTGGACTCTATGGAAAGCTCATTGAGTCTAGAATCTAACCATATGCTACTTAATGGCATTTGGGGCCCACATCTTATCTGAAAATTGAATTGTTGTACCAAGTGTACTAATCGTTTAGTCAAAGTTAATTGGAATACATGGTAAGAAAGGATGTAGATATGAACAAGAAATGTAATATGTATAGATGTGTTCATGAAACATGAATGTGATATGGAAAATGAAAACGAACTAAAACATGAAAGGTAATTTGGCATGAACACATAATGTGGTTAAGTTATATATGATTATTATCACATATAACCAGAAAAATATAACAAATGATAGGAAATACGTGAATGAACAAGTGATAGCCAATTAAGAAGGCTATGAATAGATAAAGACCTGGTAGATCTACATAAATATATGATGACAGTAATGACTATGATCGGTTATGAATGTTATTTAGAAATATATATATATATATATATATATATATATATATATATATATATATATATATATATATATATATATATATATATTGATTTGAATTGTTATTCGGGAATAAGCTGGTCATACATAAATGATATGAAGACAGAATGTGATTAAGTGATCATTATGAGTTCTATTTAGAAATATATATATATATATATATATATATATATATATATATATATATCGATTTGAATTATTGTTATTCGAAATGTTTGTCATACATATGTATGTATGCTTGTATTTGAACTATAAGTGAAACTACTGCATAAAAGTAAATTGATTTGAAATGTATTATGAAATTACCAACATGACGGGATTCACCAACTGAATTCGTCATGAAGGTAATCGTAAATATTGAATGCGAAATCACATTTTTATTGAATGACCAACATGACGGGATTCACCAACTGAATTCATCATAAAGGTAACCGTAATTATCGCACGTGAGATCATACAGCATCAATGACAAATGTGACAGATTCACCAACCGAACTGGCCGTGTGGAATGTCGATTTCTATAGCCATATGTGAGATGGTGATATTGAATGCGAAATCACATTGCAACTGAATGACAAACAAGACAGGATTCACCAACTGAATCTGTGGTGAATGTCGATTTCTATAGCCATATGTGAGATGGTGATATTGAATGCGAAATCACATTGCTACTGAATGACAAACAGACAGGATTCACCAACTAAACTGGCCAGGAATGTTAACTTTATAGCCATGTGAGACGGTGATATTAAAAAGTGAAAACACATTGCTATCACTGATAAAATGTAATAGGATTCACCAACTCGAATCACTGTGAATGCCGACTTTATAGCTATATGAAATCACACAAACCTAAAAGTGAAAATGACATTAAAAAAATTGTATTTGTTGGCATCTTTACATTACACGTACATTGTATAAAGGCATTATTTTGTAAATGCATTTTGTTGAATGTAAATGTTAGCGGCTCCAATTTGTAAATTTTTATGGATCGCTCGAAATGAAGTGCTTTCTCGCATAATTAAAAAGTCTAAAATGGAATAGCCACGAACAAAATGTTTTGGGAAGATAATTGAAAATGCTCGAGTAAACCGGCCCGCCTTGATCCGCCAACCGAGTCAAGCTCCGTGGATTCGGTCGCGACACCTTGAAAACAAAAATTTAATAAACCAAACAAAATGTTTTGATTGAAAATGTCGGAGTAAATCCGCCTCGGGCTTGATCCGCCAACCGTCGAGTAGGGGATTCGAAGTCGCTGACCCTTTGAAATGAAAATTTAATAAAACGATAACTAAATGAATTAAACGGCATCCCTGATCATGAAATGTAATCGCTAAAGGGATTTGATTAATGGTCAGTCAATAATGATATGAGCTCCATTATGTATCGGTATCAACTGATTTGACCCTTATATGTATTTAATATGACTTTGATCCGTCTTAATTTGCCATTGTATACGTATAAGTTTACTTTTGAATATGATATGATATGTCAGACATGTAGAAGATACTTAGTTACAACCTCGTAAAAGACATGACACGGAAGTAATACGAACAAGATAATGATATGGAACTTAAAAGATAAAATCTAGCATGTATAATATGATATGAGTTAGAAGTCACATAACAATAGGCTTCGTTATATGGTTAAGGAAAAGTAAATGTAAGATAGTGACGGGCGACACGTTATCGGGTCGTTATCGTTTATATGTTCCCACTAAGCGCAGTTTAGCACGTGTTCAATCCGTGCAGGTAATCGAAGAGAAGATAAAGGAACAGGACATTCCACACCAGCAAGTACAGGCCATCTCAGATAGGTACTACCAAAGATCAAGCCCACAAGGACTTCTCGATGTTTGTATTGTATACAAATATGTATGTTTGTATATGTAAATGATTTTGGTTATTACAAAATTGTTTGTATACCCACGTGCGTTCAGCTCAAAAAAAAAAAAAAAAAAAAAAAAAAGGTAAAGAGTCCCAGATTATAGTCTCTCGCTCCCCGAAACCGGTTTGAATCCACCAATCGGGTCGGACCGGGAATCGGGGCGTGACATAACTTTTCTGCTGGACAAATTTATTTGGGAATTTATTTGATTTTAGAAAGTGTTTACATAAGCCGGGCCAAAGTGACAAAGTTAAGGCTTTGGGATGTTAAAGCAAAAAGTGACCAATTGGTTCATAATCTGATTGGGTGCTTGGGGTTGGTTAGACCTTGCTCCAAGCTAATCAAATCAATGTTTCAGTTAATTTTGGACAACATTGATCGGGTTTTGGTGAGACATTTTAAAGGTAATTGTCTAAAACATGTTTTTCCCTGTTTGTGTTATGTGGTTGAGGGCCTTAGAGAAGCAATTTTAAATTAAAAATTTTTAGAGATGTCATTGGATATATAAAGGACTAAACTGGAGAGTTTCATAATTTTTGAAGACCATTTGAATAATTTTTAGGTAATAAAGTCCAAACAGTGTCTAATCAACACATTCATAAACCTGGGGCCTTTCCTCCTACTCGCCATAGCAAAGCTACTGGCAGCATAGTGGCTCTGTGGTCCAACAATACGTGGATGGGTTTTCTTTACACAAATGAGTTTCGGCCATCGGGTTTAGGATTTTAAGGCAACCAACATGTTCCTGGATCTTTTCCTCACATCAGAGCATGACATATAGTCATTTCCCGAACCGGATCTTCATTTAGCTTTAAAACCTAAACCCTAATAATTTTCCTTTTGATAGAAAGCCTTTTATTAAGCATAAATGTCCCTAGCAGTGAAAACACATCTCAAAAACCCTACCCCACAATAACTACAGAGACAACTATCCCAAGACGCTGATCTAATGAAAGCATCCACCGAACCCAAAGCTTGCCAAACACATTAAGGAGGGCATGTTTAAGAGATTTTAACTCTAGTGAGCTATAGAGAACGTGAAATACCATAACTGCATACATGAAAACATTCATGGTCCTGCATAAGGAAACCTACTCTCCCGGACCCATCTTACAAAGAATAAATAAGAGGGCAACAAATGAATATCATCAATCTAATAACAAGCATTCAATGAACCCAAAAGATTGCCAAATACTGGTCACCAAGATGTATCTAGGAGATTTCCAACCTAGAGTGAAGGATGTGAACACAAATGAAAATAATACGCAAAAAACAGAGGACCGTCACATTTCCTAAACTGCTGCTCAAAGAGCCCCTCCTCTTCAAAGAGGAAGAGGTCTAGCTAACCATCCTCTAAGTTGTCATCCTAAGAGGAGTGTTTGGCAACCAAGAAAGGGAGAGAAAATGAGAGAAAAGAAGAAAAACGGGAGAACTGGAGCCCTAATTTTATTCATAGCAAAAAAACATCTCCTAACAGTGCATACAAATGGCTTATATAGCCTTACAAACCAAGTGAAATACCATACAATCCAAACATAAGTGATTACAACAAGGGTAGAAAGGAGAAAAATCAAAAACCGTAAAACAAAAACAACAAAAAGCGTGAAACGGTGAGAACAGGTCGCAGGAAGGAACAAGCAGCCGAGGCGTGAACGTTGCTCGCAAGAAAAGCATTCTACGCTGGTGCATTGTTCTTCACTTTGCCTTCTTCCCTTCTCAGATCTCGACCGCAATGATGAGTTTGACTCGGTTCTTCTCGTGTTTGATCGACTCAACAATTTTGGCATAATTCAGTCAGCAAAAACTCGCAAAATTTGCCACAAAATGCTATCAAGAGAATAGTAGGGACCTTTGATGTGCAAATCGGGTTAATTAGAATGATTGGCACACAAAAAAGCACTCAAACCTATAATAAATAGGGTTCAAAATGGCACTTTTTTGGGCACTAATCACACTCCTCAACCTACACATTGCTAGTCCCTTAGCAATGCAAGAAAGAAGAACAAGCAAATAACAAAAGTATGGTAGTTCAAAAAGGTTGTGAAAATGTAAGGCTTAACCCGCAATGAGAATCACCGAAACTTAGCCCAATAACTATCTCGAGAGAATGAACGCCATACAAAATTGAGTATCAAAAGAGCCTCCTTCTTGGTGACTCAACCAGGAACTTCCAGCAAAATCTAAGTGTTTGTTTTATCAGCTCTCAACAATAAACTACCAAACTACACTCTCCCCCCAACCAAGCTTACCGTCGCTACCCAGATTAATTTAACCAACCTAAATAGATCAAAGACCCACTCTTATTCACAAATCCTTTGTATTGTGTGCGCAATGTTGAGGAATCGAATTCCTCACCAAAGTCCATGTAACAGGGATCCACCGCTGACTCCCAACCAATTAAGGCTTAGGGCATCGTTCATAAGCGGTCTTTCGGAACAATTAACTCTTTAGGTTTCAATTTCGACCGAACAATCTAAACGCCAAGACTTACAATCCCGCTAAACTCCACCCATCCACCCGTGTAGCGAGCACTAAGCTCCAAGGGCTCCCCAACCAGCTGGCTTTAGTGGCACCAGCCGTAAAGGCCGCCATAAACCCCCGATCGTGCCCCGTTTCAAGGCAAAAAGCTTGCGGATTATTTTTCTTTTCTTTTCTTTTCCTTCTTTTTCTTTTCTTTCTTTTGGAAGACACATTGGCCTTCTATTCATGGGGCCTAACCTATTACGTGGTCAATGAAACTAGGTGGTGGTTTTACAATGTTTAGAGGTAGGCAATTTTTCAAATTTTATTATTGAAAACCTAAGTGCACTGTGGTGTAAGAAGCAAAGGTGGAAGAAAAATGGTCGAAAGCAATAAGAGTTCAACTGATCAATTCACCAACTAGGCATGGCATCACTTAACATCACCGTAATTGACAAGATTTCAATTTTTTCAAACTTGCAAGTTAGGCAAAACACACAAAAATGGGTGCAATTTTTGAAAAAGAAAGCTGTAAAGTATAATAGCTTCACAAAAAGGAAAACCAGCAAGCCACTGAACATTACAAAATGGGCTTGCTCAATATAAAAACAAAAATAAATGTCACTTCCTTCGATCCTTCCCCCAACCAATGTCACATTGTCCGGCAATGGGTCTTGATCTCTGACGCTAGAGGAGGAAGCGTTACTCCTTGATGATATGTGCTCATTTTGGATGTGAGACTACAGCTTTCCATACACCTTATCTACTCCTTGGGCTTCAAATAAACAAGTTAGAGAAGAAAAGAGAGGAAAATGTGAATAGTTGATCATTTGAAAATTACACCTTCATAATAATTCTCAAAAGTATTCTTTCTAGATATATTTGGATTCTACGCCTCTAAGCTTCCAACGGTACCAAAACACCTAAAACGGAGTTCGATGAAAGTATGTTTAAACAAAATCACGAGTAAAAACAGGCAGTTGCGAAAATTCGCAACTCATGAAATTTCAAGAAGCTGCGAATTTCCATTAATCGCGATTTTTTTTTTTTTTTTGAAAATAAAATTAAAAACAAAAAATTATTTTATTTTTATATGTGAGAGATAAATTGTTTTTAAAATAAATAATAATAATAATAATAATAATAATAATAATAAAAATATATATCACAAAATGACAAAATAGGCGCACGCAGAAATCGTGCACTGTGTAATCGTTGCAATGCGACTTTCGCAAATTTTAATTTTGCCTTCTCGCTCCACTTTAACTAGAAACCTACAAAAATAAACAACAACACACAAAATTAAGAAAAATGCATAAAGTTGAAAATTGCTTAAAAACAAATATTATTAACTAAAAAATTAGAGAAAATCTAAAAAGAAAAATTAACTAAATCAAAATAAAATAAAATAAAATAAGCTAAAACAACAAAAATCAAAGCAAAATGTGCGGGAGGCTATGATCCCCCCAAACCAGTTTTTTAGGCCTTTGGAGATTGTTGGAACTCGATGAACTCTGATTATGTCGAGGTCTCGGGTGCTCCAACCGACCTCCAGCATCTCGAACCATCCACTATGTGCTGCTAAACATCAGCAGCTACTATCTTCTTTGGAGGAGTGGCAAAAAGTCCTAACAAAGGCCACTAACTTCAAGTATCGCACGTGCAAAGGCGTATCGATGGACTCAAACTTTCGAGAAGGTGCTTCAGTGTGAATCAGGCCGCATGCATGGTATACACCAAGTCGAGAGGGTACTTCGCAAGGATATTCGATACTGGGCGCGGACTGGGGGCTTTTCTATTTCTTCCTTTCCACTACCCTCCTCAATCAACATTGGGGAGGTTTCTTCTTTTTGATGTTTACATTGCTCCTCCACTGTGGTGTCAATCAGGCACTCTTCTTCTGGGTTCACTTCCTCTTGGTAAACATGTTGCTGATTGGTGAGCATTGAAATGGAAAATTTGTGCTGTCTAATTTATGCTCCATTTCACTTTGAAGTCCATCAATTCTCTTGTCCACAATGTTTTCCATAGTGTCAATTTTCTAACTTAATTGAGCATTGATTGTCTTCTGCACTTCCACAAAGTTACCCACTAGCTTGGTGAGGTTCAGTATGGCTTCTTCCATTGGAGAGGTTGACTGTGGATGTGGAGGGGGTGACATCGTGGAGGCATTCTCAGAGTTGCACTCACCCATGGAAGATTTCTATAGTCCCCATGGACACGTATGTTCTGTGGTTTCTCCACAAGGTACCATAGTGTTGTTCCTCTCTGGGCACTCCATTAGACCACAATTGCCAAAATGCACTCCTGTAGCAAGAACAGAGCAACACAAAAACAATCCTGCAGCAAATTTTTTTTTTTTTTTTTTTGATGAAACAAAAAAAAATGACAGTGAAATAAAAGAAATTCACCAATACTTGTGATGAGGATCACAAGTGTTCTACGGCTCGTCAAATGCACTTAGGCACCATCCGCTTAATCTGGGCCGCATTTCATTTGATCTGGCAGGCCACGTGAGGTGTCGGAATCAACAATATTTATAAACCTAAATTTCCTCCTATTGACGTAGCAAAGCTACTGCAGTATAGTGACTCTAGGGTCGAACACAAGGATGGGTTTTCTTTACACAAATGATTTACTGTTAAGCTCAAAAATGGTGAATTTCAACTTGGATTTTGGGGTTTGGTAAAAACAGGGGAGTTGGATGGTCACAGACTGGAAATAAAATAAGAAAAAAATGTAAAATAGAACCCCTTGAAGTTTCGGGCCATTGGTTTAGGATTTTAAGGCAACCAACATGTCCTCGGTCTTTTCTCAGATTGGGAAGGCTGATATGTCATTTCCGAACCCGATCTTCATTTAGCTTTAAAACCTAAACCTAATGTAATTTTTTCTTGATAGAAAGCCTTTTATTAGGCATAAATGTCTTGAAGAAGTTGAAAACACATCTCAAAACCCTACCCCACAATAACTAATAGGAGATTAACTGACCTGGCATCATGGATCTAATGAAAGTATCCATCGAACCCAAGTGCTTAAGCAAATACACATTAAGGAGGGCATGCTTAAGAGATTTTAACCTAAGGTGAGAAGCAGGAACGTAAATACCCATAACTCCGTATACATGAAAACAAGAGGAACTTGCATTTAACGATTCATGGTCCTGCATAAAGGAAAACCTACCTCCGGACCCATCTTACAAGAATAAATAGAGGCAACAAATGAATATCATCGAATCTAACAATAAGCATTCAATGAATCTCTAAAAGATTGCCAAATACCGGGTCAATCAAGATGTATCTAGGAAATTTAAACCTAGAGTGAAGGTTAGAAACACAAATGAAAATAAATGCCTACGTTAAAAACAAAGGACCGTCAAGACTCCCAAACCGTTACTCAAGAGTCTCTCCTCTTCAAAGAGGAAGAGGTCTAGCTAACCATCCGAGCTTGTCATCCCCTCGCAGGAGTGCTTAGCCGCCTGCAGTGGAGAGAAAATGAGAGAAAAGAAGAAAAACGGGAGAACTGGAGCCCTAATTTTATTCACAAAAAAAAAACGTCTCCTAACAGTGTATACAAATGGCTTATATAGCCTTACAAACCAAGTGAAATACCATACAATCCAAACATAAGTGATTACAACAAGGGTAGAAAGGAGAAAAACCAAAAATCAGAATCCAAAACAACAAAGCGTAGAATGCGTAGGAGAACAAGCTACGCATGAAGGAACAAAGGCTGAGGCAAGAACGTTGCTCGTAGGCAAAGCAGATCTCCCGTAAAGGGTGCATTGTTCTTCACTTTTTGCTCTTCTTTCCTTCTAGGATCTGATTTGTAATGATGAGTTTGACTCGAATTCATGCTTGATCGACTCAACAATTTGGCATAATTAGCTTCCAAAATCCACAGAAAATTTTCCACAAAGTTTATCATGAGAATAGTAGGAACCTTGATGTGCAAATCGGGTTAATTAGAATGATTAGTGCACAAAAAGCACTCAAAACCTATAATAAATAAGGTTCAAAATAGCACTTTTTGGGCACTAATCACCAAGTGAACAAGAACAAAGGACAAGATCGAAGAGTGTAGAGTCATCAAGAAAGCTGTGGAATAAAAGTATATACTTTGTCATATGTATCCATCCTACTTTTGAACAATTGATGTTTTGTGATCAAAAGAGTTAAACTCTGAAACGATTTTGTATATTATTTTAATGGGCATGGAATGCCTTCATTGTAAATGCATTTTTGTTAAATGTAAATGTTTATGGGCCTACCGAATTGAAATCACTTCCGCACATATTTGAAAATGTTTATACGAAATGGAATGTCTGCCTAAACGGTTATTTTGTTTTTGTATATGTTTTGGTAAATGAACTCGGCTAGCAACCCAGATTCAGTTCGGATCCGCCAATCAGGTCGGGCCGGGAATGGGGTGCTACAAGAGGTATCCTTGAAAACAAAGCACAGATACAACTCTTTTTGGGTATACTCCACTGATACTTAGAACAGTTCATTACAAGAATAATATCAATCAGATCAATTCAGTCTTCAAATCCACATCTTACATTAAAATAATACAAACATGATAATCAAATCACCAATCCCTTCCCAGAGGGAGCTTAGCCTTTCATAACTGGATCACACATAACAATGATTAGTTGTTTAAACAAATTCATTGAAAATGTAATCAAAAACAAGAAGAAAATGGTTTCCATAAATATTTATAGCCTTTCTTCAAGTTCAGACAGTAATGAAGCTTAATATTCAAGGATCTCCGCTCAATATTACAGCTCATATCAACTACTCTAATCCTAAAAAATGAAAATTAAAGAAGAAAATAAAGAAAATAAAAATATGTACAAAGCCTTATTTTTCTATTTGTCTATCTCTCCCTCTGTGTATCCCCTCTTCTCTGTGTCCATCTCTCTCTATGTCCTATCTCTTTCTATTTATAGTCCAATAAATGTTGGGCTGGAATTCTAGGTAGATTTTGTGGACTTCAATGCAAGCCCACTGAATAAATTGTCACAACAATTGATAAATTGTCGCGACAAATTATTAGCATTTTTGTCTTCAGCCTTTTCGTCAGGTTGTCGTAACAACTTCTTGTTGTTATGTTGCTGGTCTCTTTTGACTAATTGTCACGAATAATTATTAGCATATTTGTCTTCAGCCTTGTCATCAGGTTGTCGCGACGACTTCTTCTTATTATGCTACTGCTCTCTTTTGATTGATTGTCGCAACAAAAGTTTAGATTGTCGTGATAAATTATTAGCATATTTGTCTTCAGCCTTGTCGTCAGGTTGTCGCGACAACTTCTTGTTATGCTACTGTAACGCCCTAAAAATACCCTATAATTTTTATAATAATTTTATTATATATATTCCGGGTATAAATTGTGCCAAACTTGGGTTTTTCTGGGAAGACTAATAAATTATTAAATTGTGAAAAGAGAAATGAATATGTGAGCATATGATTAAATATTATATGCTAATATGGTTAAGAAAAAAACCACCATAGAAAGTATGCAGAAAGATACACCAAACCAAATAGGAGGTTAGAAAGTTGACATGAATGGAAAAAGTCAAGAATGCATATGAAGGCAAATATGTAAAGTTGTAAGTGAAATCTAAGTAAAAATTGAGCCTAAATTGTCCTATTATCTACCCAATTACCCAAGCCTCACATTATAAGCCTAAAAGACCTAATTGATTCTAAAGGTGGTATGTGCTTACATTAGTGGAGATTAATATGAAAAACAAGCATATGAGGCTTTAAAAACCAAAGGAGAAGTATGCTATCTGAGTAATATCCCAGAAGATTAACTAATCTGCCAAGAAGAAATTGATTGAACCCGAAAATATACCCAAGTGAAAAAGGGCAAATTTGGAAAAATGTAAAATGAGGACCTAGGGTCATTTGAGAAAATGTTTATGTGTTTAGGTGCAAATAGAGTGATATATGTGCTATAAAGTAAATAGAGACAACTTAAATCCAAAAATGGATTTAATGAACAAGCCAAACATGGCCTTAGGGTGAAAACATGACTTACATGCTGGGTCTTAATGCTCATCGAGCAAAAAACGTTTTGGAGACAAGAGAGAGAGAAAAGAGCTAGGGTTGAGGAGAAATCAAGATTTTGGTGGGAGATCATCCCCATTTCTAGTTTCCAAGTGATCAAAGAGGAAGAAGGAAGTTAGGGCTTTAAAGGACAAGAGATTTCAAGGTAAGAACCAAATCCTAGATTTCTTTAAATGATTTCTTTAAATGGTAATTGGGTTAGAAAAACCCTAATCCATCCATGGGTTTTGCTCATTGTTGGTTTAAGAGGATATTAGAATGCCTTTGGGAGTGATTTCTAGAGTTTCATTTGAGATTTTGAGTGATTTTGGAGAAAATCACAAACAAGAAAAACTCGAACTGGTGAACACAAGCCCCACACAGTAGTGGCACCCACGCCGTGATCTGGGCCCTATGCCGCTGAAGATGGGCCGCCTCCGCAGCGAGGCCAAAGGGACAAAAAGGCCCCCCCACCCCTCGGGTACACTACGGTGTAGCTTTGCTACGCCGTGGCATAGATACTGTTCACGCAGGAACAAATTTCGGATTTTTGTTTCGAAAGTCTAGTATTCGTACACCGATAGTTTAAGGACCCTAATAAATTATTAATGGGGATTCAAATAAGAATGAAACTGGGCTTAAAACGCATCGCACTCGTCGCCGACGCAAGTCGATATTCGCTAAAGACGTGATTAATTTGTTCAACCAATAAGAATGGAGAATTTGTATTTGACTAGATACGGGTAAAGACGACAACCTGACCTAGAACTGGTATCGAAAGAGATAAGGGATCGATAAATTGGTTTGTTCTCTGTTTTCTGTCCATTCTGTTCTCTGTGACTCAATTCTCATTTCAATTTCTATTTGTGAAATTATATCTATATATATTGATTTGAACTATTAGTATTCAAAATGTTTGTCAAATATTTGCATGTGTGCGTGTATTTGAACTATAAGTGAAATTATTACACGTGAGTAAATTGATTTGAAATGTATTATCGAATTACCCAAGGCGATTCGGATTCACTAACCGAATTGGCCATGAAGGTAACCAGATTTGTTCAATGTGAAATCAGGACACACGAATGACACAGAGCGGATTCACCAACAATCCATCGTGGATGCCGACTTCATAAATAAATGTGATTGTAATATTGAACGCAAATCAAGACATACCGAATGACAAACGCGACAGGATTCACCAACTAAATCACAATGAATCGCCGATCATACCATACGCAAATCACAAATCGAAAAATGATATTAAAAAGTATATTTGTATAAGTATTTTTTACATTACACATAGACATTGTATGTGCTGATTATTTTGATAAATGCATGATTCGTGATTGAACCTAAATTCGGTCAAATCAGATAAAACCACTAAAGATAGAAAACGCCAGCTTATTGTTTTTAATCAATGCGCAAGTGCATCGAGCGATGCATGCTGGTTTAAAAGCTACTCTTAGTGACGTATGAAACTGTAGTCATCCAGAAGTTCACTGAGTATACCCACATGCATCCTCACCATTTTTTTTTTTTTTTTATATGAGAATGTTTTGTAAACAAAAGGAGTTCAACTCCGAAATTATTTTTATACCTATATCTGAATATGATTTTGGATATTATGTTGTAAATGTAGAGAAATGTTACTTTTGTTAATGTGATATTTTGTAAAGGAATTGTAATAATTTGTAAATGTTTATGGGTTCGCTCTTAAATTAAAAATTCGCCCTTAAATATTCAAGAATGAAGTTTATATTAATTAAATGTATTTGATAAAATGATTTGATTAATGGTCGGCCTGAGTTCCTGTGGTTTCTGCCGGATCCGCCAACCAAGTCAGCCAGCTCGTGTCGCTATAGCTACACTATTTGTATTCTCCTGCTTTGTCACGACACCATTAACGTCGCGACAAATTTAATTTCTTCCTGACTTGGTCTTTTTAATTGTTTTTCTTCCTTTTTTTTTGTTTCTTTGGATCTTGGTTCCTGCAAAACGGTAAATTTGGTGAAGACTCCATAATTTTGCATTAAAATAAACAATAAACTCTCAATTATACATAAAAAATGGGCTTAAAACTAGATGAGTTTCACACTCATCATGACGTGCTTGGTTTTGGTCTGTCTTCAACCTTATCGTCAAATTACTATAGCTACACATCTGTCTCACGAGCATGCCAAGTGCTATTATGGTCCATTCAAGGTGCTGGAGCAAGTTGGCGCAATTGCTTATAGATTGGAGCTCGCGGCTGGGTGTAAGATTCTTCCAGTTTTCCATATCTCCAACCTCAAACCATATCATGGACCCATTCTAGAGGAGATTCACCTCTTACCTCCACACAATGTAAATAACATACCAATTTCTATTCTTGTTATCGTGTGTGCAGCCCATACCATTCTTCGAAGCAACCAAGAAGTTCATCAACTTCTCATTCAATGGTCTGATTGCTCCCCAGGACATTCAACTTTGGAGGATTATTAAGGCTTCTACAAGTTATACCCTCACTTCACCCTTGGGGACACGGATGTTTTTGAAAGGGTGGAGAATGATACTACATTTCCCATTTCTTTGCAATAGGAGATCCATGAACCAGAAAAACCTAAAAGAAAGCTCAATACAAATATACAAGACCCTCTCGAGCAGACCCAAGTCTCACAAACACTTAGGCCAAGTCGCATAAGAAAACCCCCCCTACTGGATGAAGGATTACGTTACTTAGAGAGATGGAAGGGACCCACCTCACCTCCATTTTATTTTTTCTTCTTTTCTTGCTTTGTTTGCTGCCCTACCCCCTTGCTTGCAAAATTCCATTTTTGGTTGTTTAGAGAAGCCGTTGTGAGGGACCATATATGCTGTGAGGGGAGTAAAGTTACGACAGAATAACAAGCCCTTTTTCTCTTTCTTCATCTCTTCTCCTTTCTCTCTCTATATGTCTGCCCTTTCCTCCCTTCTTTCTTGCAGAAACGACTGAAACAAGGAGTCGACACCCGCTCGAATAGTGCCTCACCTGATTTCGTCTCACATCAGCAGCTAGGGTGTATCACTTTCTCATGATGTAAATATATGCGATTGTTGTCGTATTTTTAGGGAAGTAAATAGAACAGTGAATTGTTTTATTAAGAAAAGTATTTACAAATTCAAATATTTTGTGGTCTTAGATTCTTAGAGATGTTAGAAAATTCGCCTTTTAAAGATTATTGTGGATCACCGTTAATCATTTTTATAGAATTCCTTACCCCGTAGTCTTCTTTCAAAAAATAAAATCCAAAAATAATGAGCATGATTAAAAGAATTAATGCCAAGACTTTTTATTAATTGTTGAAGACAAAAAAGAACTTTTAAAAGAAAAAAAAATGTGATCTCCGAACCTAAGTATTGTTTACATGTAATTATTTTTCATTAATTTACTACCTATTTCTTAGATTGTTTCACTAATAAAAAAAACAAAATATTTGTTTTTTTCTAAATGTTAAAAAGTAATGTATTAATTTTCCTTAACTTCATACTAATTATTAGCAAATAAAACATAATACTTACTACTTTTATCCTTGAAGGCATAGTATTAAAAAAAGACTTAAGTATGAAATGATTTCAAGAAATAATTGAATTATTAAGAAACATAAATGTTTCAAAAACATAAAACCATAGGATATTCCGAAGGTGAGGTTATTGTGGCAAGGAATGGCCGGATGGTGGGTCCAACGGAAGCGTTGGTGGCTAAGGCCCTGGGATGTAGGGAGGCACTCCAATGGATATACAGAAATGGGGTGGTGAATGCAATTGTGGAATCAGATTCCCAGGTTTTGGTATCATTGATCAAGAAACCTTCAGCCCTCAGCTCCAACGCGCTTATCATCAGAAATTTCTACTACGAAAAATAATAAAAACTAAAAGAAATAATAAAATAAACTGAATTAAATTCTCAAGCTTTCACACATTAATCGTTTACTAAAACAATAACATGTCATATTTATGTATTATTCAAAAGAAAATTTAAACGAATAAACTTAAAAATAATGTATAAATCATAAAAACTAAACATATAAATCATAAAAAAACCTCAACAACAAATCCTAAAAAGACGCATTAAATAAGAATCAATAATAATAAAATAATAATCGAACTCGACCTTCCTATCTCGTCGCTCCAAATACGGTACCCTTACCCATGCCATAATTGAACTTGGTCTTCCTATCTCATCTAAGCCTAGATATGAGCCTACCCCATGCCCCATCACTTATCATCAACAATTGTAAGTCCTTAATACAAAGTATCATGGGATGCTATATTGTCCATATACGACGATCAGCGAATGATGCCGCTCATTGCTTAGCAAAGTCGGTTGTTTCAGGGTCCGATTTGGGTGAATTGAGGGAGGTTCATCCTTCCTTCTGGCAAAGGATTTGGATTAATGAAAATGGTTAGTTTCAAAAATAAAATAAAATAAAAAAGTAATATGAATCATTGTTTGGTATTTTTCAATAGACTATGATTATTAATGTATATTTCCTTACACCCAAGGGTGAAAATATCGATTTTAACGGATATATCGGTACTTGAATTTTACAGATATATTGGATATATCGGAGATATATCGGTATTTATAAATTATTCAAAATTTAAAGTTTCAATTTATATATTAAAATTATTTAAAAAGTATAAGAAGTGATAATATCGATTAGATTTGAAAAAAAAAACTAAAATTCATTTTTCTATTATTTATACAAAATAATTGGTTAAACGTTAATATATTATGTCTTGTTATAAATTATTTACTGATAACTGTGAATTACCACACATTTACCGGTGAATAATTATTATGGTATTAATGACTGTAACACTATATATATATGGGTTTTTGGAAGCCTGAAAATACAGTTTTCTTCTTAAATTATCTATATTATCTCTTTTCTCTCTTATTTATCTTTCAACACGTTATCAGCACGAGATCTTGAACAATCACAAAGTTAGAAAGCTCAAACTGTGAAACTCATACTTTACTTATATTACAAAATCATAAAAAACAAGAAACATGATATTTCAATTTCATAGTTCCAAAATTTTTTTTTTTGAAATTTTTAGATTCTCCACCTCGCAGTTAAAAGCCCTAAGCTTGAACTCGTTGTAAAAACCAACTGCTTCACGTTGAAATATTCAAGCCTGATGCTTGAAGATGAAGAAGAATTATTTTCTTTTATGAAATTAGGCATGAAGTCTACGGCTGGAATGTTCAAGCCTGAAGCTTGAACAGTTAAAACAAAAAAAAAAAAAATTGTTTTTGTTATTTTGATTTTGAAAAAAAATTGTTATAAAAGAGGGGCGGACAAAACCGATTTGAACCCCGATGTTCTGTGACACTTTACACTAATTACCACTTCTAAACTCACACTATATTATTATTAAATACACCACAAATTATAATTTCCTTCTATATATATATATATATATATATATATATATATATATATATATATATATATATATATATATATATATATATATTACTTTATTAATATAGTGTTAATTATTTCAAATGTGTAAAATGTATAATATCACCAAACTCGAATTTGCCGTCGATATTTCGCAAGAATTATTTATCTTTGTATCTTGGGGACAATAACCACTTTGACGCATTAATCTTTAAACACAATCAAAGGAGGAAATAATCGCATCCCTACAGATCGCACTAAGCGCCTTAATATTTTCTTCGCTATCATATCGAGCAGCATCAAAAGTGGTCTAACGTTAAGGATCCATCGATCCTCCTCAATAGTTAACGACAGGTCGTTCAGTGCATCATATCCAGCATCGCATGATTGATTCATTTAACACTCGGGCAAGATTCAAAACAAATACGTTATTTGTGATCACGTCCAATATCAAGTCAATTGAAATGAGGTGGTGATTACAACAGATAGTTTGAGAACACGTCACTTTCACTACGTTCAACACAAAGGGGAGAGCATTGTTTTACCAAACATCGGTTATCACCCGAGGTTGGCGTAGTTACGAACTGCACCGAAACCCGATCTTCCACCTCATTGATTCACACCCACAATCAACACGCACGGTACGGACGGCGGTTTCACGGAGGTTTTGACAGCGCTCGCACGGTCGGCGAACTGGAACGAGCACAACACCCTTCAGACACGATCCACAACCGTGTTGAACGCCAGAAATTTTGATCCGGAAGATCGCCGTCGCCACGCAAACGTTATCACAGATTTGACGCACATGGGAATGAGGCATTTGGTCTTTTTACCCGCGCGCGGTCGCCCGACGGCTCAGTGGTCAACAATATAACATTTATCGACTTAAAGATAACGGCGATCTACACCCCGATTTACGGCGGCACCACCCGGCATTTGACGTCAATTTTAGCGATCGGTGTACATTGACTTGAGAGCAGCATATGAGGATCATATATATGATTGTTCCATACTTTTACGTTATTTTTCCATGGTAGCTTATTTATAATGCGAACTTGATTTTCTATTTGAATTTGTTTTTTATTTTGAAGATGATCCCTCCTCAAAATTGATCAATTATATTCCATCCGTCAGCGATTACGCACGCCTCATTGACCGTGGCCACAACCCACACGACCAGCGCGGATAAGAAATATTTTTCTAAACTTCACATTAGCTCAATCTTAATGTTCATACTATCTTTAGTCCCGGCACTGACAGTGCTCCTGCAAGAAAGCCACCATTGTTCCCCTAAAGGCAATTAAATCGCAAATTGAAGATGCCCTTTTATTCTAATAAATCTTAGTAGAAATTTACCCGCCTCAAAGATATTCGCCTAAAATGGATATCATATTGAAACTATGAATCATGATGCAAAATGAGTATTTACTCATTACTTCTATTATTTCTCACAAGAAAATGTATCTTGGAACAATTGTCTTTCTTTATCCCGTGGGTTATATCGCATAACCATTAGATCTATTGAATCTTATGTTGTCATGAACCGGGTTCAATGACTCCAATGCATTTTTTACTTTGGCATTAATGACTCGGCATCCTGCATTCCATGATGCGCCATATAGTCTAAAATTCTATTAAGATCCATTAACAAGGCACAAATTTTAGTAACTGATGGTTATACTTGTGCTGCTTGTTCCAAAGGCAAATTAATTATTAGATCATCTTTTACAAAGGTTACATTTGAATCCCCCACTTTTTTAAAAACATATTCAAGGGGATATTTGTGGGCCTATTCACCCACCTAGTGGACCTTTTCGTTATGTTATGGTTTTAATTGATGCGTCAACTCAATGGTCTCATGTATGCCTTCTTTCTAATAGAAATGTTGCCTTTGCTAGATTATTGGCTCAAATAATTCGACTGTGAGCATAATTCCCCTCGATCACCCTTATCAAGACACCGCCTTGATAATGTGTCAGAATTCATCTCAAACATTCCTTCATTATTGTATGTCTATTGGTATAGATGTTCAACATCCTGTTGTTCATGTTCATTCTCATAATGGGTTAATGACCTATCAAACGCCTGCAATTGATTGCTAGACCATTACTTTTGAAATCCAAATTGCCTTTATCGGCATAGGGACATGCTATTATACATGCCGCAAAATTTAATTCGCCTTCGTCCTACAACCAATCACGATTTATCACCATTACAGCTTGCTAAAGGTTATCAACCTAATATTTCGCATTTGCAAGTTTTTGGTTGCACTGTTTATGTTTCAATTGCCCCCACACATCAACCTAAGTTAGGTCCTCAACGCCGTCTTGATATTTATGTTAGCTTTCAATCTGCATCTATTATAAATTATATCGAGCCTCTTACGGAGGAAGTTTTTACTGCTCGATTTGCAGATTGTCACTTTGATGAAAATATTTTCCCGCCATTAGGGGGAGATAAGCCAATTCCAAAAGAATGGCGATAAATTACATGGAATGAGTCATCTTTATCTCACCTGATCCTCAGAGACAAAGCAATCTAAACCAGAAGTCTTAAAATAATTCATTTACAAGGTCTTACACCAATCGTCGATGCTTTTATTTATTCAACAAAAGTTACAAAATCACATATCCAGATTGCAAATATCCCAACGAGGATTGAAAACCCAACAGGAAAATTACAAAGCAGCACGACAAATGAACCTAAGCCATGATTAAAACGTGGAAGACCTATTGGCTCCAAAGACACAATTCCTAGAAAAATGAAAAGTGTTATATCTATGACTCCTAAAGAGCATATAACCTGCGGCTTCCTGTGTCGATGAACAAGTAGTCTCACAGAGGCACCGGCCAAAGAGTTAACTCTAATGATGTACCGGGTACATAACAATGAAGAGATCTCATCAATTATATACATGAGGGAAGAATATGATCGAAATACTACCACATAACAACGTTTTTTTCCAAGTGGCTATGGACATCATAAGAAATGATGAAGATCAAGAGCCGAATGAATGAATGTTTACATCGAAATGATTGGTTAAAATGGAAAGAAGCAATCAAAACATAATTAAGATCACCGGCTAAACGAGAGGTATTTTAAATTCAATAGTTCAACACCTATAACATACAACCTATTGATATCGATGGGTCTTTATACGTAAAGCTAAATGAGAATAATGAAATACAAGGGATATAAAGCACGCCTCATGACCCAAGGTTTCTACAAAGACTCGAATTGACTATGAGGAGACATATTTTCCTCGTAATGGACAATCACATTCCGATATATTTGATAAGTTGAGCAATCTTAGAAGGACTGGATATGCGTCTTATGGATGTAGTCATAGCATATTTATATAATCTCTGTAATGCTTAACGTGATATATGAATCCCTCAAGACCATATTGCCCTAAGCAATGAATTCAAACCATCTGAGCCGTATTCAATCAAGTTGTAAAGATCTTTATATGGATTAAAACACCGTCAAATGGTATAATCAATTAAGCCAGTATTTACTCAAAGAAGGATATGTGAATAATTCAATTTGTCCATGTGTTTTCATCAAGAAAATAGAAAATGGATTGGCAATAATAGCAGTATATGTAGATGATTTAAATTTGATCGACCTTGCAAAGATTCATCAAAACAAATGTAACTATTTAAAGAAGGAATTTGAGATGAAAGATCTTGATAAAACAAGATATTGTCTCGGCCTGCAGATCGACTATTGTTTGAATGGTGTATTGATTCATCAATCATCATACACAGAAATGTCCTGAAGTGCTTTTATATGGATAAATCACACTCCCCATTTCATGGTTGTTGTGTCACTTGAAGTAACTAAAGATCCATTACGGCCTAAGGGGAAGAAAATGAAGAGTTACTCGTCCTCGAAGATTCATATCTTGCACGCAATCACGCACTAATGTATCTGCAAATTATACTGACCGACACGCTTTCTCGCCAATTTATTAGCAAGACGCAATTTCACCCAAATTAAAAGTGCATTAACTGACCAAACATATATCGAGACATTCTCTGACAAGTGACATGGGATTATTTGACCTGAAAGAATCAATCCACAATTACTTGGCTATGCAAATGCAAAGATATACCTCACAAAGCTCGATCACAAACAGACATATATTTACTTACGGAAATACCGTGAATATCCCTGAGATCAATTAAACAACGATGCAATACCACCCTCTAATCATTCGTAAATACTACTGTATTTACGAAGCTAGTAGAATGTGTCGGCTGGCATCAACGATACAACACATCAGCGAGAATCGCTGCATTATCTCTACGTTATCAACCCAACAAAGATCATACGGCACAATGTCAGATCATTGCGCAAATTAAAGGAGGATATATTAAAGGTGATCGAACTAAGCACATTCTCGCCAAAGTTTCTACACTCGCGAACTCGTGAAATTGATGTGCAACAAATAAGGTTCAAATGATAATCTAGTAGGATTTATTTACCAAAGTCCGCCTTCCGCAAATATCTCAAGAACTTGTACAATAGTTTAAGACAAGGTACAGCTTAAAGATCTTCAAATCGAAAAGTCAACACAATATAGTCATGTCACTATTGGGGAGTATTAATAAAGACGCTTTATACCTGCACTCTTTTCCTTCGTCTGCGTCATTCCACGCCATTAAGGTTTTTAAATTATATTAGCACTAACAATCTAAATACTGGCCATTCAAAGGAGAGTATTATAAATGATTCACCGATAATCGCGACGACCACACATTTACTAAATAATAATTATTACAAGATAACGAATGTAACACTATATATATATAGTTTCTGTATCAATGAAAATACGCTTTTTTCTTAAATTATCTCTATTATCTCTTTTCTCTCTTCTTTATCTTTCAACATGTGTAACTTTTTTATTTTTTTATTTATACTTTAAAATATTCTAATAAATTACTATAAATAATTTTAAATTTTTCATTTAATAATTTTTTAAAATGGTTTGGTATTAAAGATTTGCACAATTGTTTTTTTAATTTAAAATTTTTTTAATCTAAATTTAATATTAATTATTAAAAAATAATGATATTAATTAATAAGAAGCCCTTCATTTTCTCTTTTCCAACTCTTGGTTTTCTCCGAACAATTAATGATAGTATAATTAAAGAAGGAATACAATTAATGATATTAATTGTTAACGAAGGCATAGTAATTCATTCTCTCTTTCGACCGTCTCTTGATCTTTTTCTATTTTCTATTAACAATTAATAATATTAATTATTAAGAAAGACATAATTAACCATTAATGATATTAATTATTAAGGTACATTTTTCATTTTCTCTCCTAGATGAAACACCAACATTTCAATTTTTATTTTTTTGAAAATTTTCAACAAAATGGGTAAAAAAATCAAAATTTGTCAACAATATATCACCCCCAACCAATATATTGTCGATACATCACCAATATTTCCGATTTTTCTATCAATCGATTATCAATATTGTATATCATATCGATCAACATCTATACATTATATCGATGATGTATTATCGATATATCACAATTTTTTAAACCATGCTTACACCAATAAGGATTTTCAAAAAATAACTATCTTCTATATATTTAGGTAAATTATTAATTTAAAATTATGAAGCAAATTATGACCAAAAGATTTTATTATTCGAATGAGATTATCAATTTATTGAACATTTATTTAACGAGTCTTATACAAGATGATTAATCACAATTTCTTCCTCTCACAGTAACAAGACAAATTAATGATACATCCAGGTCCAATAATGTTAAGACTCTTACCAAGGATAAGAGAGACCAAAAATTTATCCATTGTAATAAACACGGCTAATAACCAAACTTAGTTACAACAAAAGGTCTAAAAAATTGAAAAGATAATTGAGAAAACAGTGATGAATGAAAAGAGGAAAAAAAAAACCTAATATATAAATAGGAATAGTATATAACAACAAGAACCGGCACATCAAAGGGATTACAAATGCCAGACCTATATCAGTAACATTAAAACATAATAACCCCCATGATCTATAAATAGTAATAGCACTTCTCACTACTACATTCAAGAGTATTGACTCCTAGGGATTACAACTATATACATTAAACTGAGTCATGATATACCACTTCAATACAGAAACTCAGAAGATAACAAAATCACTTGTTCTGCTTGGCTGCAACTGTTCTCTGAACCGTGGAAATACCGTCCACAAATTTTGTCCGGAAAAGAACATTGGCATTATTGAACATGCCTTCTTTAAGAGAAACCACAATGAACTGCAAGACAAGAAAACAAACAAAAAGGAAACCCATTCAACACATGAAATTTTGATAAAGAGAACATGAAATCTTGTCCGCCAATCACCTGATTTATAATAATTGTTGAGTACGTTTGATGCATCTTTATTTTGAAAATTCTCTTGCAATCTTTAGATTTATTTAACTGCTAATGCAAGATACAACTCCGAAAAAGTTGGCTCCAACAGCAGCTGCTAAATGCATGTTAATTCAATGAGGGATGCTGTTTAGTGTTCTTCTATACAAGGTTGAGCAAGGGTACAAACTGGTCCATTCTATATAGGCTTCCCCCCTGCTTTTCGTGCTTGTCACTTAAGCCATAATATAATATAACATATGCTTATATGTTAAAAGACTCAAAGAAGTTTTCTTGACTATTCAGTTGACCATGTGTAGTGAAAGCACAACTACAATAATTGATCTTATGGCCGCTTTATCAACTTCTAGAAAGCTTTATTTTGCTCTTACTAATGAATAGTTTATTCTTCCAATCAGCATAGAAATAAATGAATAGTTTATTTTGCTTGTTTCATGTCATAAATGCTACTCTTCATACACACCTAAATGCATTTGAAGGTTTTATCCACTAAAACATGTATAGCATGGGATTAAGGTATTCGCTGAGGAACAATATTGCAAGGAGGACAAGAAAAGTTGTGTTGCAAGGAGGACAAGAAAAGTTGTGTAGGTGCTTACCCAGATAAGACTCTAGGGGAGTTGGATCTTCCAGGTTAGGTAAATCTAAGTAAAATCTTTTTTTATGTATTTCATGGATCTATTCCCAACCATTCAATCTGTAGTTTTTCATCTATGAAATTTATCAGGAACTTTCCATGTATACCTGTTGTCCTTGTATACGTGATTGATTTCTATATATACATTATCTGAATCTGCCTCTCATAAAATCTGAATAAATTTTAAATTGGGAAATAAAATTTTGGATTATCTATTCACTTCCTCTCTAGATAGTTTCATTTATCAAGAAACATTACTCCACTTTTGCAGCCATGAATCTTGGTCATAGAGGATTTCATTTTTTATTATAACGTAATTATAACTAAAGACTCCATGACTACTATTAGAGCTAAAATTCAATTGGCAAAAAGATATCCTAAAGTTTAGGAGGATAAAAAGAAACGTGAATCAACATGCTGATGAGAACAAATAAAATAAAATATATACAACTAACCTGAGAATGTGGGAAATGGGACTTAATCATTCTTCCAATGTTTTGAGTGTGACTTAAATCAAGAGCAGCATCAACCTACCAAGAAAATCAGATTATTTGCAGATCCATTTGAATATACAAACAGAAATACAAAGCAACAAAACATATGAGGTAAAGAGACTTTCATGAAGAAAACCCGTAATGAATCATGATTATTCCAAGTCGGGAAAACTCTATTTTTAGTCCATCATTGAATAAGATTTTTTTTCTTCAGTCTAGATTGACCAAATATGATCTCAAAGTTTTCAATATCTCAAAATGCCTAGTCTGATTTTTCAAATATTCGGAAAAATATTATGACTATTTTATCTGAATCATCCATAAAATTAAAAAAAATAATCATGAAGTGAACAAGGATAAAAAATCATAAAATATTTAAACAAATATCTGAATGATAAATAACACTAGGATGGATATCGCTCAAAACTCAGAAAAAGGTTGGGAAAACCTTCTGAGAAATGATAATATAACTAATAATACATAAAATGAAACTATTCTTATTAAATAAAAAAATATTTGTATGATAATACCAACAATATTTTTAAAAACTTGAATATAATGATCCATCTAACTGGATATATTCAATTACATAAAAGAGATGATGACACACACACACATAATTACTGTATAAAAGATATACGAAAGACTTATTAAAAGAATTATCATAATTTTATATTTTTAACAATGAGTTATATCAAATTTGAAAATAAGACTGTTAAGATCACTAAATTTTTATTTAATGCTTAAATTTATGTAGGGATGTGATAAGCCTCCTTTACACTTCACATATTCAAGACTGAGGCAGCATAAGAAGCACATGACACATTAAAATTTTCTGGGCTGCGTGGCAGCAGCTGGGGGTGGGGGTGTGAGTGCCCTGCTGTGTGTGTGGGGGGTATTTAAGGGAGTTCTTGTGGGTCTCGCGGCAGCAAAAATTTAGGGTTGTAACAAATTTGGTATCAGAGCTTTAGCTCCTAGGTCAGGCGGCGAAAAAAGTGGAAGGAAGAATGGGGCAGATTGAGGAAAAAAATGGCGGAGGTTCATAGTGAGCTGCAGTGGGAGGTCCACGGCGAACTATAGAAGTTGGGGGCATTGGAAAAGGTTTTAGGTGTTTTGCTGGAGAGGGTGTGGCTCCTGGATAGAGTTGATAAGCCTCTTCAGATATTGGAAGGGTCTGATTACCCTAGCCCAGATCGAGGCAAGGAGAAGGTCCAACATGGCCAGACAGAGCCTCCCACCATGGATTCGAGCGGTGTTTTTTGTGTTGGGAGAAGCAATTTCAACCCCTAAAAAACTCAACGAAACGTCGACCGCCTAGAGACTGGTCGCCCTGAAATCTAGGGCCGACAAGTGGAGACGCCCATTTTCGAAATCCAGAGAGAGAGTTTTTTTTTTTTTTTTTAGTTTTTTAGGGTGCGGGAGTGCTTTGTTTTTTTTTTTTTTTTTTTTTTTTTTTCGACTCACTTAGGGCCAAGGAAAAGGTCCGACCTTAGGCAGCCCTCAGTTTTCATGTCGAAGCCTTGACGTGGTTCCAATGGGAAGATCTTCGTCGGAGCATAGGCAGTTAGGATGATCTAAAATCTCGACTTTTGGATCACTTCGGAATGACTCAAGAAGGATCACTGTACGAGAGATTTTTAGGACTGCGTCAAGAAGGATCCATGCGAGAGTTCCGAAGTGGGCATTAGGGCAGAGGTCAGAGGTCTGTTTAGTAATGCCCAAGAGGCAGGCTTGAGGGGTTAATCGCATACGCTCAAAGGGTTGAAGATCACAATTGGGCTCATTGGGCCACGGCACATCAGGGATTGGGCCCATAGGCAAGAGGGCCTCGCCTAGCTAAAGGGTAGGAGCTTGGGTATCTGGATTCGGGCCTGCTCAAAAGAAGCTCACATGTATTTCAAAGGGGCTATCGGCAGTACACCAAATTTTGAACCTCAACCCTACGCAGCTGTTGGATGGAGCCCAAACTTGAGCACGTAACCCTAACCCTAGCCCAGAACCAAACTTAAGCCCTAACACATAGCTCCCTTCACTCCAAAGGCCTAAGGCCGTCAACAACGGCAGTAAGGGCACCGATAGAAGCATTAAAATCCAGGATTAACGATGGGGATCACCCTTCAAGCAGCTCACAAAAGCTGAGCTCCAAGACAAGCATGTCAAAGGCATCTGTTATCGATACGACGAGAATTTTTTTATTGGGCACTGATGCAAAAACAAGCAGTTACAGATTTTACTGTGGAGGAGGAAGATGAGGACCAGGTTCCATAATTGGAAAGAAAACTAGTCTTTAGTGAAGCAGCTGAGCTCCCCCTTAATTCAGTGGTTGGAATCTCTACTCCAAAGACTATGAAGGTTCGAGGAAAAATTGAGGGGCAAGTGGTTGTAGTTTTGATTGATTGCGGCACCTCTCACAATTTGCTATCCCTGGATTTGGTTCAAAAACTTGGTATGTATTCATTCTGTCGGCTCTCACTGTTTTAGGATTCTCATGGGTACAGGACTCTCTGTGAAGGGTGAAGGCCTTGTAAAGGGGTGGCCCTGAAACTCCAGAATTCTGAACTAATAGCAGACTTCCTTTCCTTCCTCTCCAACTAGGTAGTGCAGACGGGATTCTTAGCATGCAATGGCTGGAGACACTAGGAGGTATGCAGGTCGATTGGAAAAATCTCACAATGCAATTTCGACTGGAAGACTTGCCCGTGATGTTACAGTGGGACCCGAGCCTTAGTAACTCTTTTATCTCTCTCAAAGCAATGCTTAAAGCCATAAGGGTGAAGGGGAAGTCGTCCTGTTAGAATTAAGTTCTTTATTATCCACAGAACACCCTCCCTGGGAACCTTTTGCCCTTGAACCGATTACTGTGCTCCTCCAAGAGTATGAGGATGTGTTTGTTGAGCCGAAGTCTCTACCCCCTGTCTGAGATTGTGATCATGCCATTATCCTACAACCGGGATCAAGTCCGGTAAATGTGCACCCGTGTGGATTCCCGTACCATCAGAAATCTGAAATCGAAAGGTTGTTCGAGATATGCTAAGCACCGGAATCATTCAACCAAGTGTGAACCCCTTTTCTAAGTCACTAGGTCCCATGTGCTAGTAGAATGAAGAGCAACCATTTCTTCAACCATTGTCTGTTTCAAGCTCGGATGAGAAAGGGCCTCATACACAATTTGAGGAAGATAAACAAAAAACAAGGTGAAAATAAAAGCAAAATATAGTGAAGATAAGCGGTGATAAGTAAGAAAATTATAAATAGGATGGGGATTACGAGAGGAACGAGTACCTTTCCGAATGGCAATGGGAAGATCAACGGGAGATGACAAAACCGACGTCGTGGAGGAGGGCCCCATAGGAGATGAGTCAATCGAAGGCCCGATGTTAGTATGTGGGTGACAAGTATAAACCTGCAATTGTTGAGGTGGAGTAGCTAGAGGTACAAGTGAGGTATCCGAGACGAGATAAAGAAGGGGTAGAGATATATTATTAAAACTGGGACGATGGGTGATAGGAAACATAGAAGAGTTTTCAAAAAGTGTGACATCGACAAAGACAAAGACAAAGTATTGATGTGTATCAAGAGAGTAGCAGTGATAACCTCATTGAAGCTAAGAATAACCTAGGAAGACACACTTCGTGACTTTGGCTGAGAGCTTGTCTTGTCCAAGAATAAGAATATGAGCAAAACAGACACAACCAAAGATAGGAGAGGGAAGGCAAAAGAGAACTTGGTTTGGAAAAAAATAATGGAATGAAGGATTTCATCCTGTAAGACAAATGATGGAATATGATTAATCAAAGAACAAGCAACCAAGGTAGCATCCCCTAAAAATGTTGAGGAACCTTATGATAGAGTAGGAGAGTGCGAGCGGTTTCAACTAAATGACGGTTCTTGAGCTTAGCCACTTCATTCTATTGAGGAGTGTAAGCGCAAGAAGACTGATGAAAAATCTCATGTGAAGACATAAAAGAGGAGAATGGTGCAAAAAGATATTCCTTAACATTATCACTCCGTAGGATACGAATTTAAGTATTAAATTGAGTTTGAACTTTAGCATGGAACTTCTGGAAAATAAGAATAACTCAACTCGAGATTTCATTCAAAATAGCAAAGTACAACAAGAATAATCATCTATAAAAGTAACAAAGTACCGGAACCCCAAATTAGACTCAGTCCGAGAAGGACCCTAAACATCAATGTGGACAAGCTCAAAAGAAAACTTTATCCGTTGATCTAGGCACCTGGGGAATGAGACACGAGTATGTTTCTCAGGCTAACATGATCCACACTCAATTGAGGACAAACTAGAAAAACAAGAACCAATTTTCGAAACTTGGAAATAGTTGGACGACCAAGGCGACTGTAAATAAGGAGAGGAGTATCGATGGAAGTATAAGCAGTGGAAGATAAGGGTGAGCTAAGAAGAAAGAGGTCATGTGACTCACGTCTTATGCCAATCGTCCTCCCTGTACTTCGATCCTATAATGTGACAGAGTTATCAGAAAAGGTAATCAAACAATTAAAGCCACGAGTCAACTTACTGATGGAAATCAGATTAAAAGGAGAATTAGGAATAAACAAGATAGAAATAAGGGGTAAGGAAGGAAGAGGGCATGTCGAACCGATTCCTTTAGCTATGGTTTGAGATCTATTAGCTAAAGTTATCATGGATAAAGGAGAAGAGTAAGGGAAGAAAAAATGTTCTTATTACTGGAAAGATGATCGAAGGCTCCAAAATTAAGAATTCAGGTGAATGTGAAAGACAAGTAGAAGCATTACCTGTCTGTGCAATAGACGAAATGGATGCAGATTTGGTTACTTGAGTAATGCGGAGGTAATTCTTATACTCGTCGAGCATAAGAATGACTCTCATAGGTGTAGATGAGCTCCCTTTGAGTTTATTAAAGGTGATCATTCCAGACAAAAACAAAGGAAAGCTCGGTCCTTTGTCAGCCATAGAAGAAAACATAAGCAAAAAATTAACTAAATCAACAAGAGAACAGGAGTACTAAGCCTATGGAGGGTGTCAAGGCTTAGGAAAAGCTAAGGACATCCGTTGTGGGAGTAGGAGAGCCGCGGAATCTACAAAAAACCTAGGGTTTTAAAAGGCTATCAAAGAGAAAAATGGCAAAAGGCAATAGATGCAAGCCTCAAATGGAGAAACCAAGGGGCTGGGAGTGATTGTCGATGGTCGGCAACCTAGCTAGAAGGAGGATGCCAGAAAGTCGGTGACGCGCCAACAATGGGTGGTTGTCGTAGATGGAAAGTCACGCACATGGAGGCGCATGAAGGACTTGTTGTTGTCGAGGTTTCTACTGACTTGTAGATCAAGCAACAACGAACCAAACGATGGGGTCGCCGATCGAATATGGAGCAATCGCTAGAAAAGTTCATCGAAGAATTTTTCTGGCAGTAAAGAGGTCTGACAACGACAAAGGGGTTTTGGTGCTTCTTTGGACAAAGGTGAGGTAGCCGAAATGAGACAACCACTAGGTGGTTTTTTGGAATTGAGAACACAACAAAACCCTAACCCGAACCTTCCATGGCTCTGATACCATGTGAAAGGCTAGAAGAAAAGAATGTTTTTCTTATTGAATGGATGAATTACACAGTATAGAGACACTTATATATATAAAAGAACGAAACAAAAAAATGAAACAAAATAAAATGTAAAATGAAAGAGGATAATATACACAAAAGGTAGGAGATAAACCAAAAAATATTTAGAGAATATTCTATGATTCTCAACCCAACCCAAATGACAAAGGAGACAACTTTCCTCACACTACCAATCCTAATTCCTTTGCTTTAAAAACTTTAAGTGATTAATATGATAAATAATAATAAATTCCCAATTTTTTATGGAGATTTCTACCATAATATCTGTCAATATCCCTTAATATGAAAATCTTTCAGAAATATCAAGGATAAGTCTGGAAAATTTAATCACAATCATCATGTTTAGCTGATTTTGAACTATCAGATACGGAAAACCTCTTTAACTGAAAATTTGTCAAACCCCTAATATATAATGGTAAATCAAGTAGGTTCAGCATTTATCGTGGCAATAGCAAAGGAAGGCTAGGGAAATTTGTACTGTACTTTCTGCCAATATAATCTGCTCATTCTCAAGACCATCAATTAATAATAGAATAATACTGCCAAAATGATACTTTCTTTTAATCTTGAAGTATTTTATTTAAACTAAATTTACATGCACATATCTGTTCATGTAGAAGGCAACAAAAATGATAGAAACAGAGTGATCCAGGTAAAATAGCAAAGAAAATAAATGTTTATTGAATAGCAAGAACACGATACAGACTCTACCAAGCTTTTGAGAGGCTGGATCTCTCCCAAAGAGTAAAGATCCGATACAACAATTTACATACTGAACACTCATTCTCTGATTCTATTTGTAGTCATCTAAGACCAGTATAACCAAATCTTCCCCCAGAACCTTCTATCCTATAACCAACTAGACGTCTTTCATTACAAACCCTTCCCTGTTAAAGTTTAGTCTCCTAATTAGACTCTAACTTTGTTTCCTTTTTTGCCCTAACACTAAAGTATAAATATGTATGTTTCCTTCTTTTGTAAATTAATGAAAATCAATGTATTCTTTTTCTCTCAACATGGTATTAGAGTCATAAAAGAGTTTGAGAATACTAAGGTTAGGATTTCGCCATGTGGTCAATTCCGACAACTCATCCAAACACTGTGTCACGTGTTACAGTCTTCACGAAGCCTCACAAAAGCCAAACCATCATCGAAACACCTTGCCGTCGGCAATTTTTACCGACGAGATTTTCCAACGACCTCCATTCCGACCGAAGAGCACACCAACAAGAGCGTCTCCCTCCGATCTACCTTTCGATGGAAGCCTTGCCGAAAAATACCTTCCCACACGCCCACACACGCCGATCTCCGGTTTAACACTAAAATTCACGCATCGGCGCGTGAGACACCGTTTGTACACGCGCCTCCTCCTGCAAGTGCGTCTGCCGCCAACAAGCCCATCCACTCCACTCCAAGAGCCCCGCCGTCGCCGGAAAAGCCCATCTTTTTCACTTTTTCTCTCCAACCATAGTTTATGCATTTTTCTATCGCCTGAATCTCCATTGTTTTTGTGTTTTTTAAAGCTCTACGACATCTTCAGGACCTTGGGAGTTGTTTCTATTGATTCCTATTGATTTCTCATCTCTATGGCTGCAAAAGACATCTCTATGGCTGAAAAATGTCAGACTTTCAATTCTTTTGTATCTGAAACTCCTATGATTACCTTGGATAAACTCACAATGAATGAAAATTATCAATCATGGGCAGACTCGATGGACCTTTGATTTATTAGTAATGGATGTGAGGATCATCGTACTATTGCGGACACAAGTATTACTAAAGATAAACATACTCAATGGAAAAAAACTAATGCTTTACTTTGCAATATTCTTCGATAATCTATTGATGCCAAGACTCTATATAATATTGGGGCCTATAAAACTTGCTACACTCTCTGGAATCAGGTAAAAAAAATGTACATTAATGATATCCAGCGTCTCTATCGAGTATTATCCTCCATTACCAATTTGAAACAGCTCGGTATGGATATATCTTCTTATGGTGGACGAATGTTTGCCCTTAAGGATGAACTTATCTCTATTTTGCCAAAGTCTACTAATACTGAGACTTCTGATGAGTGCTTAAAACACTCATATTATACCCGCGTCAGATTTTCATTTTCACGTTTATTTTATAGTAATTTCATAGTTTTTGTGGCTAGACTCCTGAATTGGTGTTTGGTGTGGATCTGCGGGTGCATTGGAAGCGAAGCGGTGATGAAGCAATTTTGGAGCATAAGGAGGCTATGCATGAAGTGCGGAGCGTCGCGGCGTTAGCGTCGCGTTCCGCGTCGTGGCGTCCCCAGCGTCGCTGACGTTGGGCCGGTGTAAATCACTATGCAGTCGGTAAGCGGCAGCGTCGCGCTGGCGTCTCAACGTCGCGGCGTCTCATCCGACGCGTTACTGGCGATATCCACTGACGTCGGTCACGAGTTATGCTTTCTCGGCATTAAAGCAAATGGGTAGCGATTTGGGGGCATCGGGAGCGTCTTGGCGAGAGCCGCGAATTCAGGCGGCGGTGACACGAAGCCGAAGAAGTGCCCTTGTCTGTATTGTTTAGATTTTTGGATACTAGAATGATGTTTTGAGATTAAACATTTTTATGTTTTCTATTCGGTATGTTCTAGATCGTATCTAGGGTGTGTTGAACCACGTCACATGACTATGGATTAAAGTTCGGTCTTTTATATTTATTCATTGATTTATAAAATTGTTGCTTACGCTTTATATCTATAATTAAATTATATATGATGATGTCGCTGACATTAGCATAACTATCTTTGGAAATCGAATTCGAGATGAGGATATCTAGGGATCTGAGTAAACTGACCTTCGGTTGATTCGGGAAATAGAGATATTAGAGGCTGAAGGTGGCGCGAGTTAGAACACTCGAAGCATTTCGTATGCGGAGGTTGGGATAGAGATATACTCAAAACTCTATTCACGAATGAGCGGATTATACCTCGAGAGGATATCTCATGTATTAAGATCACCTTCTTATCAAAGCAATATATAAATTCATTGAATAATAACACCTTTAGAAATAATCCATTGAAAGTGTGGGGGAGACCTCTTCTACAGTCTCCCAATACCGATAATTCATTAGAATCAATAGCTTAGTCGAAATTAACATACTAAATTCCTTCTTTAAAATAAGTTTATTCAGATATTATCTAAGAAGCAAAAACCTTTGTAGTCTGACACACGTCCTTTGTGGATCGATGCTCAAAATCATAGTTAATTTGTATATTACTTGGGGCGACGCGTGCACTTGCGCACATAGGCGTACATTTTACACACCGCGCTTTATGCCTGTCAACTTCCCTATCCAAGATAGATCAAGTCTTTACGATCATTCTTCTGCTTAACCTTGGGCCAGATTTTTAGAACATCAGGAAAGATATTCACTGGAGCAGTTATTCCAAACTTTGATGAGGCTCTTCCTCGGTTACTTCGTCATACCTCCACTGCCACTCAGTCCATGCGATCTGAGATGACACCGAACACTTCTGTGATGATTTCTCAATTTCATTCTCAAAGTGATTCCAGAGGTGGACACTTCTTCCATTGCTTTTGTTGTCCAGACCAATAATGTTTCTGTTTGCCTTACACATTCATTTGCACCTTGGATCCTTGAACTGGAGCCTTTGATTATATCTCTGGTAATAAAGACCTTTTTCTTCTCTTACCTTTAGTCTCAGCACCTCTTATTGCCTTAGCTAATGGTTCTCAAACCATAGCTAAAGGCATTAACCAGTTGTCCCTCCCTTCCTTGCCACCTACATACTTTATGTTCTGATTTTCTTTTAATCTTATTTCCATTAGTAAGTTGGCCTTATGGCCTTCATTGTGTACTTACTTTTTCACACGAAACTCTATAACCTTACGGGGTAGTTACGGGAAGGTGGCATCGAACATGAGTCACAAGGCCTCTTTCACCTCAGCTCGTCTCTTTATTCCACTGTTTGCACTTCCACAAAAGCTCCTCTCCTCCTCCACAGTCGTCTAGGTCATTCAAGCCTCTCCAAGTTTCGAAAGCTGGTTCCTCATTTTTATAGTTTATCTTCGCTTGAGTGTGAGTCATGTCAGCTTGGGAAACATACTCTTGTCTTGTTCCCAAAGCGTTTAGATCCTCGAACAAAGTCTCATTTTGAGTTTGTTCACACTAATGTTTGGGATCCTTCTAGGTCTACCTCTACTTTAGGATTTCGTTACTTTGTTACTTTTATAGATTATTATTCTCGATGTACTTGGTTTTTTTTAATGAAAACTCGAACTGAGTTATTTTCTATCTTTCAAAAATTTCATGTTGAAATTTGCACTCAATTCAATACTTCTATTCGTATTTTAAAAATTGATAATACAAAGGACTATTTCTTTACTTCATTCTCTTCTTTTATGTCTTCCCATGGGTTTCGCCACCAATCATCTTATGCTTACACTCTTCAACATAATGGAATGGCTAAGCATAAGAGCAGTCATTGGATTAAGGCATTTCGCACTCTCCTCTCCTCCATCATGGAGTTCACTTTCAGCGTTTAGGGAATGTTATCTTGGCTGCTTGTTATTTGATTAATCGTATGTCATCCTCTATTTTGCATGATCAGATCCCTCATTCTGTCTTACTACCTAATCAACCTCTCTTTTGCCTCCCTCCTCGTGTCTTTGATTGTGTTTGTTTTGTTCATATTCTCACTCTAGGGCAAGACAAACTCTTTGGCTCCACGAACTTCTTGGGTTATTCTCGCCCAGGGTTATCGTTGTTATTCTCAGAAGCCAATGTCGCTACTTTATCTCTGCTGATGTCACATTCTTTGAGGATTCCTCCTTCTCCTCTGCAGCACATCCTTTTGTTCCGGATGTCTTATCTATTCCTCTTGTCTTACCATCTCCTGATTTCCCTCCTCCACCTACAAATATCGTGACTCGACCACTTCAAGTCTATACTCACCGTCCTCATCCTCCTACAGGGCCTCGTGTTGCCTCATCTCTTATGCCGCGGTCATCTCCTACTCCGGTTCCGCAACCGTCTGATGATCTACCTATTGCCATTCGGAAAGGTACCTGCTCTACTTCTATCCCACATCTTGTAGGCATAGTTTACCCTACTTTGTCTTTGTTTCCACCTTATCTTACATGCACACTTTAAAAGCACTAGTGAGGCTCTCTCTCATCCATTTGAAAGCAGGCGATAGGCGAGAAAATTGATGCTCTTTACTCCAATGACACATGGGAACTTATCGCTCTTCCTCCTAGCAAGTATCTCGTTGGTTGTCGTTGGGTTTATCTGATGAAGGTAGGACGATGCTTAAGATTGATTGGCTTAAGGCCGTTTGGTTGCGAGAGTGCGATCGACAATATGGCTCGAACTATTATGATATTTTTTTCTCACGGTGGCGAATTGCCTATGTTTGCTAACTAACTACCATGGGCTGTATGCGTTCATGGCTCCTTTTTTCAATTGGATATCAAGAATGTCTTTCTTCATGATGATCTCGCCGAGGAGGTTTATATAGAGCAACCACCTGGTTTTGTTGCTCGGGAAGTGCGGTTTGGTATGCAAACTCGTTTGATTCATATATGATGCGAAGCGATCTCCTGAATTGGTTTAGTCGGTTGCTTTCAGTGGTTCCCGGGGAGTTTAGTATGATTCGAGTGCAACGAGACCATTCAGTTTTTATCATCATTCATACTAAACAATGTATTTACTTGATTTTTCATGTGGATGACATTGTCATTCTGACGGTGGCCCAGGATGGTATTTAGAAACTCAAACAACACCTCTTCAGCCATTTTCAAACAAAAGACTTGAGGAAACTCAAGTATTTTCTAAGCATTGAGGTAGCTTAGTCTAATTCCCGAGTGGTTATTTCTCAGAGGAAGTATACCTTGGATATATTGACAAACACTGATATGTTAGACTGTAAGCCTGTAAACACTCCCATGGATCTGAATGTCAAACTTGTATTAGGCAGGGGGAGCTTCTACGAGATCCAAGGAGATATCGATGACTTGTAGGTAAACTGAACTATCTCACTATCACTCGACCTGACATCTCGTTTCCTACGAGCATAGTTAACTAGTTCCTACAATCACCTTGTGATAGTCATTGATATGTAGTTCGTATTCTCTGTTATATTAAAGGAACACCAGGTCAAGGGGTGTTGTATGAGAACAGAGGTCATACCCAGTTGTTAGGCTACGATGATCTGAGGCCCAGGCGAGGCTCACCCGAGATAAACGTTCTATCGAGTGTGTGTGTGTTCATTAGAGATAACTTAATATCCTGTAAGAGTAAGAAACAAGATGTAGTAGCCAGCTCCAGTGCTGAAGTTGAGTTCTGAGCTATGGCCTTAGCAACATGTGAACTCATATAGTTGAAGCATCTCCTCTAAGAGCTCAGATTTGGGAATGATGAACAAATGAAGCTTATATGTGATAATCAAGTTGTCTTGCATATTTCATCTAACCCAGTTTTCCATGAGATGACCAAACACATCGAAGTGGTTTGCCACTTTATCAAAGAAAAGATTGCATCGGGATGCATGACTACTAGTTTTATCAACTCTAATGACCAATTAGCAGATACCTTCACTAAGTCTCTTAGAGGTTCTAGGATAAAGTATATATGTAACAAGTTTGGTACTTTTGACCTATATGCTCCAGCTTGAGGGGAAGTGTTAAGATTTAGTCTCTTAATCCATTTAGGATTCTTTTCCTTCTCTTTTTAGTCTCCTAATTAGACTCTAACTTTGTTTCCTTTTTTGCCCTAACACTAGAGTATAAATATATATGTTTTCTCCTTCTGTAAATTAATGAGAATCAATGTATTCCTTTTCTCTCAACATCCCCAAATGACAAACTCTCGGTTAACAACCTATCTGGTCGGCTACTTAGTTGGATGTGCCTAAATTACCCATACGCCTATGGTAAGTGAAGCATATAGGTGGTCTAACAAAAAATCTGCCTTAAAGATCCCATAGTAAAACCTCACCATATTTTGTATTGGACACTCGAAATATTTAGTTGGATACAATATTCAAAGATTGTAAAATTTTGAAAAGATCAATTATAAATATTTAGAGCTAGTAAAAACTCACCATATTTTGTATTAGACACGTCAAATGTTTAGTTGGATTCAATATTCAAAGCTTGTAAAATTTTGAAAAGATCTATTATAAATATTTAGAGATTGTAAAATTTTGAAAAGATCAAATATTTAGAATAAGAAATTAATTGCTTTGAGATTTTGAGAAAAATCCCTTGGTTTAATGTGTTTCACAAGAAGACCCAAGACTAAACCTCATAACGATTAGAAAAGCTAAAGAAAATCTGTACATAGTACTATGAACATAGATGCATAAAGCAAATCCAGCTATAAAAATTATCGAAAGCATCCTTGTAAACCCTTCCTGAAAGCAAAGACATTTAATAAATTTGGCAATGCAATCAATATCATATGTTTCAAATGCTTTAGACAAGGAAATAAAATATTTCAAGATTATAAATGAGGGGGAAAATAAAGAAAGAAAGAAAAACCATACAATACCTCATCCAGAATATAGAGCGGAGCTGGTTTAAAGAGAAGCAATGCCAAGATAAGAGAGAGTGCAAGCAGTGAACGTTGCCCTCCACTCAATTCTGACAAGGACTGTTTCCAAACATTTCCAAATGCAACACGAACCTCAAGACCATCCAAGAAACTGCCTCCTTCAGGAGGTTCCAGCTTTGCCATTGTTCCTGGTAATAGAGTAGAGAAGATGGATCCAAAGTCCCTGCAAACAAGATAAAAAATTATGAATAGTGAGCTTCATCAATTTCTATGAAATCCAAAATCAATAACTACCTAAATGATTAATTTAAGTGGCAGTAAAAGAACTATGTAATCTAGCAAGATGCAATAGACTCACTTGTGCTTTAGTCCAAGTAACTTTTAATGTTTCCTTAACTTCTTTTCATCCAGCTCTTCCAATCACCATCTTGATTTTGACTTGTCATTCTATTAAAAGGCAAATCATTGTAAGTAAAACAGTAGTATGACAACAAGTCAACAAGTTGGCGCTACAAACCTCAGTATGCTTTTCTTGGATATTAGTTCATTGTACTCATCTTCTGCTTTCTCAAACATCGCCATAACCTTCTTATTCACCCTTTTCTCCAGACTACATATTAGTGGGAAAAAAACTAATAAAAATTTGTTCTTTGCTACCTCTTCATTTCACAGAAGATAATGACAGCACAGTACTACCTTTTGAGTATGAGAATGAGGGAAAAATCACTCAGCACTTGAAATCAAACCAACACATTCAATATAAAAGAGAGACAGAAAAGGTTTCTGAGCTACACACCCTGATTGTTCACTTTGCAGTTTGTCAAGTTCAGCCCTGGCTTTATTAGGGTCACGGCATGCAAAATCATAATCAGTTCCACTTCTTCCAAAAAGCTGCTTTTCTGATGCAATCCAGGCATACTTCTCAATTAACTTTTCTACCTTCAAAGAGCAATCTTTCTGTTCCATCTCCATTCGTTTCACCTAAAGAAATGGAAAGTGGATTGTTAGTGTCTGAAGTTGTGAAGAACACATATAATGCAATTAGAATTTACCTCATTTTCCAGCTTCTTCCTTTCAATATTCATCTCACTAAGTTTGTGTTGAAGCTTCTGCTGCTCCTTGAGAATGCAACTAATTTGAGAATCACATTCCTTCATCTTCAAACGAATCAAATTGAGCTCAGAGTGGGCCTGATCATGATTGTTCTTTATTGAAGCAACCTGAGAGAGAGAGGACAGGTTCAACTTCATCTGACATAACTTGCCAAAACAAATGTTGAAGGGTACCTTGTTCTTAAGTTGATCTACTTCTGATGTGAGACTGTCAATTTGTCCTCTCAAACATGCTAGTTGACTCTCCAAAGATGCACGTTCCTCTATGACTGCTTCCATTTCCATAATAAGCCTCTCTTTTTCATTCTCATGCCCCTACTAGCAAGAAAAATAAAATCATAAGAAATCAAAGGCTATTGAGCACTCAAGCACTTCATCCACTTTCAAAATGAGAAGATATATGAAATACAATTTCCAAACAAAGTTTAACAAAATGGTGAAAGAAATGACTTAGTGAGATGCAAAATCAAAATGAATAATGTCAAATACTACATATTTAAACATCTTAGCAAGCAAATTGACTAAAGGCTTTTAGAGACAATAGTATCACAAATTCTGTGTCATGAAACAAGAATGCCTTCTTTCATGGTGATCTCGCAAAGGAGGTATATATGGAACAACCGCTTGGTTTTGTATTGATGCGTATCCAATATACTCATTTCATTCCCGGTTCTTTAGTTGTTTGTAGTCAGTTTTTATCATTTCAATAAGTGTTTTTACTCCAATTTTGCTCCTATGTACATTGCAGAGTGTGAATTGGGGGTTGATGAAGAAATGAGGCTTTTGGAGGCAAAAGGGTGAGAAAAAAATGAAATACGCCCTCACGTTGCAATGTGGAGCCTAGACGTCGCAACGTGGTGCTACCCAGAAGACATGCCCAGATGTCACAACATCAAGGCTTTTATTGCTGCAGAAGACGCCCCTCACGTCCCACGCAATGACCCCGCGCGTCGCGTGGCTTTATCTGAAAAATGGCCACACATGTGCGCGTGCTCAACCCAATGATTGCTCAAGCTCATTTATTTTTGTGCTTTCCACGAAAGGTGGCCTCTGGACTATAAAAGGAAAACGCCCTAATTTAGCAAGGGAGGACTTTTTGGAAGAGTGGGCATGGCTCTTAAGACTTAGAGAAAAGGAGAAGAGCAAAGTGAGAAGACCATCATACACTTTTGAGTTTCTTCTACCTTGTTCATGCTTTCAATTTACTCTACTCTGCTTTCTTTCCTTGATATGTTCAAATTTCCTAGTCTAGGGTTTTTGGGAAGATTACACATGAATTTTGTAAATAGTTATTGAATCTTATTTTAGTTCTTATATGAAATACCATTTGCTTATTGTTTCACTTTGATTTTAATGCTTATTTATGCTTGATCACCATAAATTTGATTTGTGGCCTATTACAAGACCAAAAAAGAGAGTAATAGACTAAACCTAAGAGAGTACTCATGAGTTTTGTGTGGTGTTTAAGGTCATCTCGGGTTTAGTGCATTTCGTAGATCTCGAGGTTAAGCATAAATGCAAAATTCCTAGATCTATGATATAGGGTACAAATTATCGAGGGAGATTTGTGATTAAAAGTGTGAGGCTCACCATTAGCAAGAATTTCATATGGTGATCTAATTGAAAATCAAGGTTAATTACTCAAGGATTGTGTAATTGAATCCAAAACCTAGCTCTAGCACATATTGTTTCTTTTACATTGTTGAGAGTTTGTATTAGAATTGTTTTCGTTTGTTAGATTAAGATTTCATTAATACATTCGCTTGGATAAAGGAAAAATCTCTCGATTTCAATAATAGACAACCACTTCCTTGTGGGTTCAACATCCATACTTTTACCCTATATTACTTGTTGAACGATGCGTACACTTACGCTCATTGATCTAAATTAAATACCGTATTTCTGTGAAAATGTCACCGAGAGTGGTTTGAATACAAGCTACATCATTCCTCATATGGTCTAAACCAATCTCCTCGAAGCTTGGTTTATAGGTTTAGCTTCAAATGATTCAGGATTTGGCATGATTGGAGCATAGTAGACCATTCCGTTTTTTATCATCGTACCTATACAAGACAGTGTATTTACTTTGATTGTTTATGTGAATGGCATTGTCATTAGGCGAACGAGATGGTATTGACTGACAACACCTCTTGACCGCTTTCAAACAAAGGCTGGGAAACTCAAGTACTTTCTAGGCATTGAGGTAGCCTAACCTAATTTTGGTGTGGTTATTTCTCAAAGGAAGCATACCTTGGATATATTGGAGGACTATAACATACATGGATGCGAGATGTATTTTATGAGCAGGAAAACCTGCGAGATCCATGGAGATATTGACAACTTGTAGGTAAACTAAACTATCTCACCATCACTCAACTTTACATATCTTTTCCTATGAGCGTAGTTAGTCAGTTCCTACAATCACCTTCTGATAACCACTAGAATGCTGCAGTTTGTATTCATCGTTATGTCAAAGGAACACCAAGTCAAGGGGTGTTATATGAGAATAGAGGTCATACCCAAATTTTTTGCTACAGTGATGCAGACTAGAGTTGGTAAATGGGCCAGCCCAACCAATTTCGAGCTAACCATTCGAGCCACAGGCCAAAACGGGCTAGGCTAATCTAACACAATTCTATTTGGACTAGCTTTCGACCAACCCAACTCATGCGGGTTGTAGGCTAAAACAAGACAAAACCTCAAAAAATGCTAAAAAATTAATTTTACAGATTCTATCATTTTCAAATAAAAATAAATAATATATAAAATTATAATAATAATTAATATATAAAATGATTTAATCTAATCATTATAATAATAGTAAACAAACTTAAATAAATAAATAATGTTAGAGCACTGTGATAACCAAAGAACTAAACTAATTAGCTAAATAGTACTAAAAGAATAAAGTAACAATTTAATAACATCTCTAGAAAAAAAAACAACTTCAAAGTATCAAATAAAATCTCATATGCCTCTAATCTTCATCATCATCCTCATTTTAACCAATAATAACATTTGACTTCACATTAAAAAGATATACATCCTGACTTAACATTAAAAAGATGTACATCCTCGACATTGGTTGAATCATCATCATGTATTAATTAAATTTTTAGAATATTAACAACATAAATTTCATTTATATTTGGAATAAAAATATATTTTTTTCCAAAAATGCATCTCACCCGTATAATAATAAAATATCCTATTTGTTTTGACAATTCATCTTGGTATAGATATACAGTCATATTAGAAAAGAAATAAGTGCATAAATTTCGTTAATTATTTAAATATATATATATTATGTTAAACACTAGTTTAAGTAATAAAATTATTAAAAATATATAGATAATTTAGTTATTAAATTTAATTTAATTCATAAACTAGTACAACTTCATTTTTATAAAAAAAAAAAAAAACATATATGATTGAATAAAATTTAAGGATAAATACAAAAGAATGAAATTGTAAATATTTAAATAAATTAATGAGATAAATGAAAATATATTCAATATTAAAACTACAATTTATTTAATTCAAATGCATTCCATAATTTTCAATACAATATTTTTTAAATATTAAATTATCATATAAATTATATTAAAAAAATACATTTAAAAGTTGAAAATAAAATAGTTAAAGCAACAAAGTTTAATATATTAATCAAATACTATAATAATAATTATTTTTAAAACCCATATGCTATAAAAGCAAATATTTTGCTTCATATTAAGAGCCAAAATATCAAATTTTATAGATGAATCCTTGAAAATCTTAATTATTAAGCTAATTACTTAAAAAAAATTAAATAGATTTCGAGGCCAACAGAGACAAAACCCACATAGGCCCTGGCAAAAGCGGTCAGTCAGGTAGAAGTTGGTATTATTCAAGCCTTAAATTTTACAAACCGCAATCCTCAATCGGGCTAAGAGTGGGATGACCCGTGTTCCAATCCCGTATTGTTAGCTCTTATGCGATTAGAGCGGGCGCTCACTTACATAGATAGACATTCTACATCAGGGTATTGTGTGTTCATTTGAGGTAACTTAATATCCTTAAAGAGTAAAAAACGAGGATATAGTAACCAAATCTAGTGATAAAACCAACTATCAAGTTATGGCCTTAACAACATGTGAACTCATATGACTGAAGTATCTCCTCCAAGAGCCTAAGATTTGGGAAGGATAAACAGATGAAGCTTATATGTGATAATCAAGCCACCTTACTTTCATCTAACCCAATCTTCCATGAGATGACCAAGCACATCGAAGTGGATTGCCACTTTATCATGGAGAAAATTGCATCGAGATGCATGACTATAAGTTTTGTCAACTTTAATGATCAACTAGCAGATATCTTCACTAAGTCTCTCAAATGTCCTAGGATAAAGTATATATGTGACAAGCTTGGTGCATTTGACCTATATGCTCCAGCTTGAGGGGAAGTGTTAAGGATTAGTTTCCTAATCCATTTTAGGAATCTTTTCTTCTTTGCATTCTCTTTGGTCTACAATTAGACTCTAACTTTGTTTCCTAACGCTTGTGTATAAATATGTATGTTCACTCTCTTTGTTAATTAATGAAAATCAAAGAATTCCTTTTATCTTCACAACAATAAAAGAGATTCTAGCAATCCTTTCTATAGACTTGTAAGCTTATTATGATAACTTCTACCACTTCAATAAAAGTATTGCAACCATCAATTGAAACCTAAGTAAAAAGATACTCAAAATGATATAAAATCCCTTACTAATTGGAATTATTAGTGTCACGTGATGGGAAATTTTGGATCCAAAAGAATTTCATTTCCTTCAAATTCTCCCTTCAACACTCAACATTTAAAAATACTCATGAATCTACATAGAGGAAATGGTAAGCATTTTTAAGCGGTAGATAGGTTCACCAATTGATCAACCAAGTTTGAAGTTATAATACTTTTATCAAAAATAGGGTTGGAAACTTGAGAGGAGTCAACTTTTGCTTAAATCAATTGGCTAAAGTTTTGATTGCTCATGCTACAATTATTCAATTTTTATGTAAAATGCTTCTTACTTTGGATCGATCATTCCTTTGATATAAAATTTTCTTTTTTTTTTCTGTCAATCTAAGTCATTAAATTAAATTTAAAATCCTTCCATTTAACACTTTTCCATATAGGAATTTATAGTATAGAGAGTTGAGTCTCCTCAAGTTTCAAATCTTTTCCATATAAGGTGATGTTTGGTTTCTAGCATTTTTTGGGGGCATTTTGAGTTGAAAATTAGATTTGATTGGAAATTTTCAACAAAATATTTTTTTTTTCTTTTTCTTTTTTTCGTTTTTTTTTTTTTTTTTTTGGCTTATGCCTACTCTTGTTCTTCATTTATTGAGTAAAACCAAATACATTCTTGTATGAATATTAAGAAGAGGTCAAAATCTTGTTTGGGGGTAATTTTGAAGGGGTTTCATATGAGGATGGTGGAAAGTTTAAGTTCTCTAAGATAATAAATAAGTTATCCAAGAGAGTATTGGTAGCCATAGGCTAGGTAAAACCTAGCACTCAATAAAACCTTGTATTTATTGTTTTCTTCATAGTGGATGCTTTCACTATGATTAAACCATTTTTTCCTCCCTGAAGATTTTCCATAACAAATCATCATGTCTTTGTTTTCTTTCCTTTCTAAAATTATTTTTTTAATTCAATTTATAGCATGAATTTTGAATTTATGCACCATATTTGAAAGGATATTGAGGGAGCTCATCTCAAGGCAAGGCTCTACAAATTAGCTTTAAGGCTATAGCCTTAGTTATGGTAATTGAAGCTTCAGCCTCATCCTATGGAGGGTTATAACTTTGAGGCTATAGCTTCAAGGCTATTGAACCTAAACTCCAAATGTCGAGGAGCTTCTAGCCTTTATAGGCTTTTTGGTATATATTTTAAGAGGGACTTATGTCTGTTCAATAATTACTAATATGATCTGCCTTCTCATCGATCACCAAATACCTTGAGCTCACTTAGGCTGATGTCATTTGAGACTTTAAAGCCTTGGCCTTTTTCTCTAAATCTTTAAGCCTACCAGCCGATTGTTAGCATGCTCTTTGATTAAAGCTTCTCAACACTCTCTGTATTTACACAGTTTTCAAACAGGAGTTGCTTTTCTTTAGCAGCTGACTTTGATTCCCAAGCTCTCTTGTTCAATCCTCTTTACCAGTTCACTGAGCTACATTGCAAGAAATAAAAAACAAAAAGAAGGAAAATTAGAAAGGATAGAATCATATTACACATGAGAAGAGAGACGGCATGATGATAAAAATATATAACTTCATATGGCATAACATCAAGATTCCTCTTAGATATTTTATGAAAGGAAATGCCCCAAACCTTGTGATGCTCATTTTGCTCTGCCCTGTTCTGAAATAATGAAGGTCCTTAGGACTTAAGTTCCAACTGCGATTTCAGTTCCATGAACCTTTCGAAGGCGTGAATCAGAAATCTACAATGCCAAACAAAAAAATAGATAAAAACAAAAAGTAGTATTAGAGAAGACTGATTTCATTCAAATCTTCATGAAGCATCTAATGAGAAAACATACACTTGCAAAAAATAATAAATATTGACCTTCAAATGCAGGACAAATAATCAAGACATAAGTGTCAAGTTTGTGTATTGAATAGGTCAAAACAACATGAATACCACCTCCTAAAAAGAAACTTTCTATAAAATTGGACAAAATCATAACCTACTAGAGAAAAACAATAGGAACTGTTGATGGACTTCAAGAGTTGGCAAACACAACCAGTTAACCTGAATTTTGTTATCAGTAACCATAAAATTAAAAAATTAAAAGAATTCATTTATTAAAAAAATAAAATACAATAAGTTTCATCTGAGTCAAGCACCTTTAAATAGAACATAAAACATCTTTTCATATTGAATGGAATAACAATTCAAGCGAATCATTCATTTTACTGAAAGTGCTGCTTCATGAATACAAACACAACTACCATGTTGAAGAAAACACAAGACATTGTGAAAACATATGTCACAAATCATGTCAGGGCCCGATTGGGTTAACTCAAATAAATACTTCCTATTGAAAAAAGATTCAAGCACTCACACCATTACTATAAGATTTGAAAAGGAAGTTTTATTTAAATAGAACACCGAGACTTTTACTTCATTTCTAAAATCTCAAGTACTTTTCAGGAAGGGAAGGCTGTTCATAGGTTGTGCTTTGATTCAATTTCTGTTAACTTTTGCTGATGGATTGAATTTTTTGATTCAGCCTCTGCCAAAGCATGAGTTATATAATAGATCTTACCACACCTCTGAAGCGATAATTTAATTTATAAGGTTAGTTTACTAAAAGTGGATAACCTTAGAGAGCTTCCTCTATGTAGGTATAATAATTGAACAATGTCTTTTCCAACATACTTGAAGCATATGCATGCATAAAAATGAAGAGAACAAGAAAAAAACCTGCATAATTACTCAAAAATTCATATTTATAAGTTGTTACAAACAATAAGCAATTGAAATGACAGGTAACTACACCCCTATAAGAACCAGATGTAAAAGTTAGCAGGCAGGTGGATTTACTTGCATTCTCACAGTCAGAAGACCACTTGGATTTGAAGCTCTGTATCACCGTCAAAGTGACACTTGGAGTGGAGATATCCTTGTTAAAAGCAACCTGTGTGATTTTATTTCCAATACAAATTAGTTTCGCTATATCAAAACTAAATTGGCCTTATAATTGATACTACAACCAGTTTGCATTTAGATAAAAAGCAATAAGAAAGCAGTGAATGTATTAGAACTGAAAATAATACCCTAGACCTGGGAACATCTGATCTCATCAAGTTTGCCTCCATCTCTTGAGAAAAACAGGTTAACTCATTATAGACATGTTGGGTTTGAAGCTAGGCTCTAATACCAGATAAACTTATGCCCAAGTTGAAGTTGTTCAACTAGGTTTTAAACAGTACATGCTTTGGTTGAATAGTGGTGCAAGAACATGCAGGTATAGAATTGCTCTGCGTCTGAATTATTGCCTGAGGGTGTAAGGAAGCATAATAAACATTATGAGCCCAAATCCAAACAACTTAAGCTTTAAAACCAGGCCACATGTTTTATTTCCCAATTAATTGGGCTGAAAGAGCCATGCATGAAGAAGGATGGTGAAAACATGCAGGTATGGAGCCTATTGTCTATTTTATTGGAGCCTATTTGTCCTCTCAATAATGTGCGGGTTTGGAACACACATGAGGGAAGATAGTAGAACATACAGGGTGGAAGCACATCCCCATGGCTTGTCTATTTCTCTTCATACAAATATGAGGTCTGCATTGGGAAGAGAAAGATATTAGAAAGCATCCTTGTAGGCATGGTAGTGAAAGGCGCACAAAGTGCAAAGACCATCCCGACCTTAAGGCACAACAGCGCACTTAAAGTGGACACTTTTTATGTGAGGCGCACCCGTTTACATATATACTTTTTAAAAATATAATCAAAATATAACAATCACTTTGCCCCATCAGTAAATCATATCATCTAAATCCCAATCCCTCCAATAAAAACACATAAACAATACCTCTAAGCATAAAATACATCATTACATTCATAAAAAATCACAAATCAAGTCGAAAGTTTCTAAAACGTCCCATAAATTATCAATAAATATGTCAACATGCAACGCCGTCCACTTGTTAGATTCATAAAACATCGAACAAAATACATTAAGATAACTAATTTGTACACAACAACGGATCCTCATTCATCCTCCACATCCACATAATGATCATCATCATTATTGTAGCCTTCCTCATCCTCCCCATTTCCCCAATAATTCATTTCTTCATCTTCATCTATTAATGAAAGAGAAGGCGTGGGTTTAGGAGCTTGAAGTTGTGTCATTTCCTCGTGATGTTGGCAACATGCTTGAGCTTGCTCTATCTATAGCTCTAGTATCAAATCCTTTGTCCTTAAGCTTCACTTGCTCTAGCAACATCACCCCGTGTCGAGTCATCATCCGTCAACCTTAAATCATCTTGTGCATCTGCATGGTTATGAGAATCTTAAGTCATCCATTATTTCACATCGACCGCTCGCTGCCTCATCAATTTCTTTCAAGATTATTGGTTCAATGGTATCATGTTCATCGTATCTTTTCTTCAAGGCTCGATTATACTTGATGTACACCAAATCATTCATATGTTGGTGCTCTAATCTATTCCTCCTCTTGGTATGGATATGCAAAATTTATAAATACGCCATGCTATTACTTATATTTAATATTTTTAAAAGTTTTTAAAATCACATAAATATTCCTAACGTTTTCAAAGATGTGCAATTCTTTCACAACTGATACTATATTGGCAGGACCTTCCACGACAAACTTATTCAAATTTGAAGAGCGAAGCTCAAAAATAAAGTCCACCATTCAACAATATCTGATGTAAATGATTTAAGGATGAAAGTTAAAACAATTCACCTATTTTTAAGTATCATTAAATATAATAAATTAGATAAACAAAATTTAAGTGTTGAGTATTATAGGAATATTATAGAATATCCTATGGTTTATTTCTTTCTTTTTTGTACTTTGTATTGTTTCCTTTTTCATTGTATTATCTCCTGTATATATACATCGAGATTGTATCACTTTATACATTCATTCAATAAGAAAAGTATACTTTCACATGGTATAAGAGCCATGAAAGGTTCGAGTTAGGGTTTCTCAGTGAACCTCTTCAACAATTCCTTCCCAGTGGTGGCTGTATCCTCTACGACCACCACCTTCATCACGAGAAGCTCCAAAACCCTCTGCGCCATCAGACCACCTACCTTCAACAAAAATTACTGTAAACTTTCACCAGCAGTTCCTTGACTCGATTGTGGCCCGCGGCCGGTGCACGGAGACTAATCTACTAGCGAGAAGAAACTACAGCATTATGTCGATGATACACATCTGGTGTTTTCCTCTGGCGTTGTTCCTCCCGCAGCGTTGGCACATGGGCTACTTTCACGCTATGCACCTCCCCACACGAAGACTTGCTAACCGTAGACGAGCATTTGGAACCCTGGCCCTTCCATCCTAAAACCTACAAATGTGTGTTTTTATTTGTCTCTGACAGACTTCACAAAACCTAGTTTTGCATACCATCTCCTTACTCTCTACGATTTTCCAGATACGACATCTAGCTCCTGGGATTTGTCGGTGCTCTTTGAAAGGTGTGTTCTTTCAAAGATCTCTAAAGCATGTTCCCGATCTTTATGCTACCATAGACAAAGGGCAGTTATCTCTTCATTTTGTATGGAACTCCTATGATCCTTTGTGAACTCATCCCACATAGGGTTCTTACGCAGCGAGTAAGGGTAACTTCACCTCGCAAACGACGAATCTCATCCAATTCTAATACGTTGCTCGGGCTGGTTATGCCTACTGTTTTGCCTTTCACACATTCATACAGACCCTAGTTCTTAGATTACGGAGCCTCTAACCATCTTTCGATGTAAGGACATCTTTTCTTCTCTTACGCACTTCTCCTTTTACCCCGTGGTTACTTTAGCTAATGAATCTCTCAAACCATAGCTAAAGGAATCGGTTCCAACAACACCCCTCTTCCCTACCTTACCCATATACATCCTTTATGTTCATGATTCTCTTGTCCCATTTCCATGATGCAGTTGACTCGACCTTGGTGTTTGATTACCGCTTTAAATAACTTTATCACGTCACGAGACCGAATTATCGGAGGATGATTTGGCATAGGACATAGTCTTAAGGCCTCTTTCATCTCGACTAAGCCTTCATCTTCCATTGCTTTCATATAAATACTTCTCTCCTTATTCACGGTCGTCTTGGTCATCGAACATTTCGGGATTTGGAAAATGGTTCCTCGTTTTCTAGTTTGTCTGCATTGGGTGTAGTCATCATCTTGAAGGAAACATACTACGTGTCCATTCTCAGAAGTGCCTAGATCCAGCAGTGGAGTCTCGCTTTCGAGCTTGTCCACACTAATGTTTGGAGCCCTTCTCAGATTAAGTCTACCTTAGGGTTCCAATACTTTATTACTTTTATAGATGATTATTCTCAATGTACTTAGCTATTTTTGCTAAAAAATCATGCTGAGTTATTCTCCATTTTCTAAAATTTCCATGCTGAAGTTCGCACTCAATTTAATACTTAAATTCGTATTCTAAGAAGTTCCATCCTTTTTGCCCTCACATGGGATTCTTCATTAGTCCTCTTAATAACACATTCCTCAACGAGAATGGGTGGCTAAAAATGAGAACCTTCATTTAGTTAAAATGAAAACTCACACTCTCTAACTCCATCATAAGGTTCCTCAAACGTTTATGGGGATGACCCTCTTAACTACCCTCTTATTTGATCGATCACATGCCCTCTTGCATCTTGCATGATCAAGTTCCTCATTCACTTCTCTTTCCGATCCAACCCCCTTTTATACCTCCCTCAGCATGTTTTTGAATGCACTGCTGTCCATACTGAGCTTGGCCAAAATAAACTTTCCACTGGTAATGAAGTGTATCTTTACCTTTTGTTATTCGACTTCTACGAGGTTATCGGTACTACTCTCATTACACATCGAGTACTCCCATCTCGATGTCACCTTTTTTGAGCACTCTATATCTTTTAAAATTATTTAAGTACATTGAAACCTATCATAGAACAATCCTTATGGATTACCTATTTAAAAATGTGAATGGTATACTCATCATGGCGATGGATGCAGTATCCTTAGACTTGAGGTCTTTCGGGATTCTTCGGATCTTGGTCACATCTTTTGACACCAATCCGTGTTCTTTGCTTAAAGGTCGCTCTTTGGATGATGATCGGGTATGGTTGAGGTGTTGAAGGTAATTAAGTACCAACCAAAAAGTTCACCACTCCCAATGAGGAGGATATACATGGCCTCTTAAGTGAATCAGGGACCAATGTGATATTTCGTGATATAACGTCAACATTTCGGGTGTCGGGCTTTCCCAGGCCACGATATCGGCTGCTTGAAAATGGAAACGAAGGAAAAATCGGAAAAATATCGTCAGTAATGACAATATATCAGTGTCCTTAGATATAACGAATCTGATGTCAGATTACAAATACAGTGTGTGGAATAAAGCCCCGTTTTGAGACAAAATGGCCAGATATATGCTCCCGGTGACCTCGTAGATATATCAACCAAAACTCAAGAGCACCTCCACTTCTTGATGCCTTTGATATGAAATGTCAAATGCCTACGTTTGCTAGGTGCTAGGTGTCTATTAGTCCACCTCACTGGCCAAATATTTTTCCACCTCATATTACATATTAATGGATAATAAAACCCACATGAATTTTAGTAAAGGCAAGGCAGTCTTTTTTTTGTCATAGTGATTTATATTTTTATTTTATTTTTACCTTTGAGTCGAACTTTAACTATTTCATTTTTTTATAATTAAAAATTAGATTATCCCCTTTCATCTTTGTCATTAATGACATTACACATCACTCTTTTTGGCAGTTTAACCCAATCTTGATTACCTCATTTAAAAAAATCAGCGGAGTATAGCTTTTCATTTTATCTATGAATATATTTGAGGCTTAACTCAATGGTCAGGTGTTTGACAAGGCAAAAAGAAAAACTAAGTTCGAATCTCGATAAGAATAAAATACTATAACGTTATAATGCCAAATAAGTAAATGTTAAAAAAAAAAAAGAACTATCGTCATATTATAAACAGGAATTCGATATAAATTTTGACACAACGATCTTCATTTTGGTTTTGAAAGACCATATCAATTTAATATCAATGTGTCTATTTCATTATTAATGTCATTTTTACACTTTTACAAAGTATGTTTATTAATTTCCGATATATCGATATTCATGTAAAAATATCCCTTAGATATATCATAGATATATACTGTCAAAAACTCGATAGTTTTAACAGTGGAATCATTACTCGGAAATCTCTGGACATAGTAGAAATGCTATGAGGAGTACCTTCAAATACATAAAGGAAGAGTAATGAATCCAAGGACAAGATTAAATATCACTTGGGCTAGATATGGCATAGCCAGTCTAGTTGGAGTTACACATTGTCCATGCTCTGAACCAAGTGGGGTATAGATTAGTGAAAGGACCAATTGCACGGCATTTGTCTATGGGAAGGGTATGCAGTCAAATACTGACTCAGGCCCGATTAGGGTCATGATGTGTTGCTAGATGCCTCCATGACTTGCTTCGATTAAATGGTTTAATCAAGTGGCCAACATAGCAGAACTAATGGGTCACACACCACGGCGATGCGTGGAGCGTATAAGCAGTTTGGATATGATCAAATGTGAGGGAGTTTATTCTCGAGAATGGAATGTCACGGGATTAGATTTGAATCCGGGTTCGGCTTCAGCAGAATGGGCTTGGGCTTGTTCCTCGGCTTAAGGTCGTGAGAACACGCCATAACACATAGGAATGTGTGTAACCTATCATCACTTATGGTGAGGGGTATTTTGGCCATTTCATAAGTTAGGGTTTCTATAAAGGAACGTATGGAAAACCACTTAGAGAGAGTTCAACACTTCAAAGAGAAAAACCATTTTGGTTCTCTCATCTCCAAGAAGGTGTTCTAGAGTTTGAGGGACTCGGGTTTTTAGCTCCCTCTTCGGATCGGGATTTGGCTAGCACCAAGACCCTTTCCGAGACCGTTGCCTTGGAGGTTGTCGACTCCACTCTTCATGTGGATACCGTTGAAGGCGAACCTAGGACTTGGTTGCTTAGGTCTATTTTGCCTGACTACTAGCTCAATTTTGGAACTTTAAACAAGGTGATCTAAACCCTTCTCTTTGTTTGTAGAATCCCGGATTTGATCTTCTGAGGGGTCTAGGATGGGTTTTTTGTTACAGGATTTTTTTTTGTTTTACTATTACCTAATGCATGTGATCTTATCAGCCCGAAACCCTTCATTTGCATGCAGCATGGGCGCATCTGGATCATTGTTTGACACACGTCTCCTACACCGGACTTGACACACGCCAACGAGCCTCTTTGGACTACTCTCATTCTTTGTCGTCGACAAAAAGTTGCTCTTTTGCCTCTTTTTCTCTCCGACAACCCTAGAGTCAATAACCGAGCTTCCACTCCTTTTGAGTTAGTTCATTCTAATGTTAAGGGTCTTTGTTCAGTTATGTTTAGGGTCTTTATTTAATTATATCTCCCACTGGGTTTAAGTATTTCGTTACTTTTGTTGACGATTTCTCTCGTGTCACTTGGTTTTATCTAATGAAAAGTCGCTCTCAGCTTTTTTCTCATTTTAGTGCTTTTGTGTTGAAACCGAGCACAATTCCAGCATGTCTTTGTTCAAACATTGAAGTGATAATACGAGGAATATTTGTTGGAACCTTTTCGATCCTTCCATGTTACAACATGGGATTTTCCATCCCGAAGCGCCGTGTGTTGATACACTCTGAAATGGGAAGATGAAGGCAAACATCTTCTTAAGAGCGCCCTTTGTAACATCGAAATATACCTTAACAGTTTTCGGACTTGTTCAGGGTATATTATAAGCTAAATGGAATTTTTCGGAAATAAAACGAGAGACCCGGAATTAATAATAAAGCCAAGGGTAAATATGTAATTTACCACTTGAGGACATAAAAGGTATAAATCAAGAAGTTTGTATGCCATTTATTAGATTTGAGAAAGTTGGAATAGAAATAAGAAATGGGGGGACGAATGCAATTAGAGAGAAACAAGGGCAAAAAAATGAGAAAAGTGTTAAAAAATGGGTTTTCTTGTCTTAATGTAAACATGGCACTTAACAAACATGAGACAGACCAAAAGTGGTCTCATTTTGAGAGAGAACACGTGGAGGAGAGAAGAGAAGGAGAAGAAGAAAGAAGAAGAAGAAGAAGAGGAGAAGAGGGAGAAGCCAAAGCAAGAAAAGCGAGTATGGAACTTGAGTTTGTATGGATCACATGGATTTTGTATGGGATTCTAGAAAAGTTTATGAGTTCCAAATGCAGGGTTTGTTAGGATTTCTTCTAATCAAAGACCCATTGAAGGTAGGGTTGGAAAAACTCTAAATGGCTCGAATAAGTATAAAATCCTTCTCTTAATGATTGATACATGTTAAATAACAAGTAATTGAGCTAGGGTTTAGAATAAACCCTAAATAATCATCATGTTTGATTTGTATATGGGTTGTGACCCATATTAGAATGATTTTGAAGGAATTCATGAAAGAGAGTTTTGAAAGACATGAAATTGAATGATAAATTGAGTAGAAAAGAGATCATAAGATGAATTTGAAGTGGTCTTGAAGTGTTTATGAGGTATCGAGTTGATTAGAGGGATAAGAAAATATGGAAAAATGGGAGAGAAAAACACACATTTGGCATTTCGGGTGACATGTGCGGAGTCTGACTTGAACATGTACGATGCATGTGTGTTCTACAGTCGTTTTGGCTGACTTGTAGGTACATGAGACATGTACCCGGTGTCTCCTGATACAGTTTTGGAGTTTGACCGGTTTCGTATTTTGGCCATAACTTGCTCATTCTTATCGAGATTGAGTGATTCAAGTGGCGATTAAAATGAACTTCAAGGAGAACCATCCATATACAAATAGACATCGTCAAATTATGACTCTAAGTGGCCAATCCTCGAAGTGGGACCATGTGCAAACCAAATTCTGGTTTCGGGTGTTGAACATAGAAAATTAGGGTTGTTTCGGACGTAACTTGAGTTAGGTTAACCCGAATTGGGTGATTCCGGTTGGAATGAACCCTTAGCACCTTAACTTTTAAATGATTATAGAACATAGTGTCAAAATATGAAGTTAAGACCCCAGGAAAAAAATTAGTAATACAAAGCGTCACTAGAAAATCGGTAAAATGACTAGTTGGCATGAAAATGCCATAGCTGTAGTTTAGATGATCCAGGTGGATTGATTCCAATTCCTAAGTAAACTAGATTCATAAAGGAATGAGAATATATGAATGAGGTGTGATCTCATAGACATCCATACTTCACGGAATATGAAGTGCCATATGTAATAGGCATAAAACAAGGAAAATGTGAAAATGAAAAATGTAAGATGTGTTCATGACATGAAAATGATTATGGAAAATGAAAAGGCAATTGAAACATGATGGTGAACATGCGTGAGGCAATATGTCACTGTTTATAATCTCGGTTAAGTGATATATGATTATTATCACATATAACCAGAAAATGATAACAAATGAATGAGTATACGTAAATAAGTATACGTAAATGAATTTATGAATGAGTATACATGAATGAGTATACATGAATGAATATGTGAATGAGTGTATGAATGAGTATACGTGAATAAGTATACGTAAATGAATTTATGAATGAGCATATGAAATAAGTATATGGATTGAGTATATCTTTGAAAAGATATCTGAGTGAAGTGGAATCGAGAAATGTAGATTGTGATCGAGTTATGAATGCTATTTGTGATATATATAAGTTTATATATATAATGATTTGAATCATTGTTATTGATGTTTGTCATAAATATGCAGCACATAGTGTGTTTTGAACAATAAGTGAGAGTGCGCATAAAGTAAGCAATTTGAAATGTGATATTGAATGACGACATGGCGAGTTCCTGTGAGTCGTCATGAAGGTAACGAAATTGTTAAATGCGAAATCACGGCCTCTTGAATGACAAACAGGAGTGAGTTGACAAGCGAATGCATCTATGAGATGTCAATGAGTCTATAGTTAAAGTGAATCATGTTAAATCGAAATCGGCATTCTTTCTTGAATGACGAGCGGATTCGACGCGAAATACGTCGCGAATAATTCTATAGTTAAAGTGAATCATGCGTAAAATGCGAAATCACATTACTGCGAGATGACAAGCAGGCGGTTAAACAGCTGAATCTGTCATGAATGTAATTCTATCAGTTAAAGTGAATCGTCGCGTAAAATGCGAGGAAATCACATTGCTCTTGAATGACAAGCGAGGGCGAGTTGACAAGCGAATGCGTCGTGGATGTCAGTATAGCCATATGTGAGGCGGTGATGTGAATGTGAAGATCACATTGCCTGCGAGATGACATACAGGAGCGAGTTGACAATGAGATATGTCATGAATGTCAATTCTATAGTTATATGTGAAATCCTGAAATCAGCGAATGATGGTATTGAAAAGTGTATTTGTATAAGTATTTTTACATTACACTGATATGGTATAAAGGAATTGTTTTGTAAATGCATTTTGTTAAAAGTGAATGTTATGGGTCTTTTGAATTTGTAAATGGTCATGGGATTGCCCGAAAAGAAGTGCTTTCGCTTAATTAAAAGGTCCCAAATGAACACTAAACAACATGTTTTGGAAAGATAATTGAAAATATCGAGATAAGAGGGCTGCTTGAGTCATGCGAGATCAAGTCAGGATCGGGTGTACGACACTTTGAAAATAAAATTTAATAAAAATGGAGAACAAATGTTAAGTTGGCATTCGGGAGTAAGCAGGGCTCTAGCTGGAGAATCAGCCAGTAGGTCGAGTTGGGGATTCGGGTCGCGACACTTTTGAAAATGAAAATTTAATAAACGAAAACAAAGTTTAACGGGCATCCCGGATCGTGACAAATGTAATTTCTAAGAGGTTGATTAATGGCCGGCGAGTGATAGTATTAAAGAGTCTAATATGTATTGGTATTAATTACGATTTGAGAACGTATGAAAGTGATATGATTTGATTTGTTACGGATTGCCATTGTATAAGTATAAGTTTGCTTTGAATATGATTTGATCATCATACATGTAGTGATATGAGTTATAACTGTAAATACATGACACGGGATAATATGAACAAGATAATGATAAGGAATGCGAAAAGAATAAAATCTACATGTATAACTATGAGATGAGTTTAGAAGTCACATGAGAATAGACTTCGTATATCTCTCATCGTAGGCAAATGTAAAAAGATAGTAGAGTTTTGTTATTGGTCGTTTATTGTCTATATAACCACTAAGGCGTAAAACATACGGGTGTTGTCAGGTGTGGAGTGCGAAGAGGAGATAAAGAGGGCTGAGACATTCCACCGGTTCGGGAGGTGATCTCGAGGAGATAGGTTTAACTGACCTTGTTTTCCTTGTCTACGATGTTTGTATTAGATATGTACATGTATAAGTAATCGTATAAGTAATTGGAGACAGCATATGTGTAGGAATTTGAATGGATACCTCAGGGGTGGTAGTTCCTTTGTATATGTGAATGACTTTTGGTTATTACAAAAATTATTTATATACCCACAGGTATAAGTTAAGCTCTGAAAAAAAAAAAAAAAAAAAAAAAAAAAAAAAAGGTCCCAGTATATGGTTTCGCACCGAAGCGAGGTTCCGGACTCCAATCGAGTTGGGCCAGGAATCGGGCGTGACACCTTTTGTTCCGAGATGAATGTCTTAAGCATTTTGGACCAATGCGGTCTCCATGACTTGTTTTTATTAATAGGGATGCACTCATCGGTTCTTAGGCTACTCCTTACCGCGATTGTTTCCAAATAATTCGTTTGTTCCACTTTTGATCGAGGTATTTGGATCTTAGCATCTTTTTGTTAGTGTAATGTCCTCGAGTCTCTAAACTTGATCGAAGTCCTTAAAGTGTATCTTTGTAGGATATTCGTGTTGAAAAGTATAGAGTGTTATTATTCACTCTTTGATGTTACTTTGTGTCTCTACTTGAAATTACATTCTTTGAATTACCACATTTTCCCTTTCTTCTCATGTTCTTAGTCGGGGATGATAATGGTTATTAGTGTACTATTTCCTCACCGGATCCTACTCCAACTCTTGTTCCTGTTAAACCTCCCATTGCCTGGTATAATTTCTCGAGCCAAAACCCTCGATCTCTAGTCCAACATCATTGCTCCCGTCATCGGATCAATCCTGATGATGATCTTTTTTATTGCTCTCAGTAAAGATAAACATTAGTGTGCTCTTGATCCCTTGGTTGTTTCCTATAACCATTTGTCGTCTTCTCTAGTTCCTTTATTGCCTCTCTTGATTCTACACTCTCTTCCCCAACACTTGTTTGTGAGGCTTTATCTCATTTGGATGGCATAATGCTATGGTGGATGAAATCTGACTTTAGATGTGACATAATAATACATAGGACTTAGTGCCTTGCCTACTAAAAAGAAGGCTATTGAGTTTGTCGTTGGGTGTTTGTAGTAAGTTTAATCTATACGATGGATACATTCTTATAGATTGAAGGCTCGTCTTGTTTCTAAGGGATATGCTCAGACTTATGGCATTGATTATTCTAATACTTTTTCTCCTATAGCTAAGCTGACATCTATTCGTCTGTTTATTTCTCTTATTGCTTCTTATGCTTGGGACTTGCATCATCTTGATATCAAGAATGTCTTTCTACATGGAAATCTTCAAGAAGAAGTTTACATGGAGCAACCTTCGAGGTTTGTTGCTTAAGGGGGGATAGGGAAGGTGTGTCGTCTTTGGAAATCTTTGTATGGTTTGCAAAGGTCCATGTTCTTGGTTTGGCAAATTCAATCAGGCAATTGAGCCATTTGGCATGCAGAAGAGTAAGTCTAACAACTCCATCTCCTATAAAAATTCCAACTCTAGTATCATTCTACTGGTAGTGTATGTGGATGATATTGTCATCACTAGAGTGACTCCAAAGGTATATTATCTCTCAAATCCTTTCTTCACAATCAATTTCACCTGAAAGTTGCAGGGATATTCAGAAGTATTTCTTGGGTGTTTGAAGTCATGAGATGCGAGAGAATTTTGTTATCTTAACATAAATATGTGTTTGATTTTGTTATCGAACTGAAGTGAGTGTCGAGCAAAGTGTAGTATGCCTATGACTCCTAATGTGTAGATCACTAAGGAAGGAAACCTATTTGAAGACCCTAAGAGATACAAAAGATTGGTTAGGAAATTGAATTATCTTACAACTCACCCGGATATTGCTTATTCAATAAGTGTTTTGAGTCGGTATATGTCATCTCCCACAGTCAGTCATTGGGCAACTGTAGAGCATATCATATTATTTGAAAGAAGCTCCTAGACGTGGAATATTTTATAAGAAGCATGGGCACTTTTAAGATTGGTGCTTTTCTAAGCGGTGGGTTGGATCACCAGGAAAATAGGAGGGTTCACTCGAATATTGTGTGTGCTCTTTTTTGGAAATCCCAATCTTGTGGAACGATGAAACAAAGTGTTGTCTGCGATTACAGTGCGGTCAAAGAATAGAGCGTAAGCGCGTTTTGTATCTTGAGATCATGTGGATACGTCAGCTATTGATGGAAGTAGGCATCGAAACTTCAGTACCAGCTAAGTTTTGGTGTGAAAACAAAACTGTCATGCATATAACATCTAACCTAATATTTCATGAACGGACCAAACATATTGAGATAGATTGTTATTTTGTCTGTGAGAATATTCAATTAAGGTTTATCTTTACAAGATATGTAAAGATTGGAGAACAATTAGGAGATATTTTCACAAAACCTTTGAGTGGGGATCGAGTCAATTATCTTTGTAACAAGTTGGGCATGATCAACATCTATGCTCCAACTTGAGGGGGAGTGTTATAGTATTGTAGAATTAGAAACTAGTTGGAAAAATGAAAGATGTATTCATGTAGAGTTAGGAAACTTCATAGTCTTTCCTATTTGATTTAGGGATTGTCTTGTATATAAATAAGCTATTTGTGATCAATGATACACCTGGAAATTTTCCTTCAAATTAATTCGATTCACAGACATAAATTCGAAAATAATTTTTCATGATGGAGCAAAAAAAGCATAAATATGGCATCGACAAAACATTAAAGAGAATCATGCTCCTTGAATAATATACGAGATAAGCGCATTGCGAAATGGGCTTACCTCCTTTGAAGCATCAACACTTTTACAAACAAAGGTCGAACCATACACATATTCCATTGCACTCTGTAACATTTATGCCTGACTTTTAGAAACGGCTTTTATCAAGCGAGAATTTGGATTTTTGCATAGGAGATCAAATGTAATTCCAGCGCATATGCAATGCAATATTAAAATAAATAAGGCAGAATTTCCCATTTCATAAAAATGTGATGGAATTATGTCCCGAGTGCTAAAGTTAATAGTACTGTGGCAACATACAAAAATTCCACTATACACAGGGGATTCCATGATGACGTTCAGCATCATGGGCTTATACTAGTTCTCATCATACTCCAACCAAAGAAAGAGCCAGTTCTGCATTCTCCTTACCAACCTGGTACAAAATAATAATATTTGAACCATGGTTGACAGTCCAAAACCATTAAATTAAGGAGAAATCTAAGTGCAGTAACTAACCAATCTGGCAGCAGCATTTTGAACTCTAAGAGGAACAGTATGTGATTGAATTTTGTTCAACGGTATGATTGTTACTCTTCTCCGTAGATCACCATTTTGAAGCAGTAGTTTACCAGTATTTTCTGTGTCTACAACAACATTAAACAACTTTCCACCAGCAGCAACCTGTCAGTGCACTCAGCATAAAAGCGCATATGTTATTTATAGTCATAAGTATTGGCAAATGAATTAAACCCTTGAAAGCAAACCAATTATATCCTATCAAGTACTCCCAACCTCCAAGGAAGTCATTGTGGAGCTATCCTTCACTTTAATTAGTTTGGCAACCACGCCTTTCACCCTTGACCGATCAAAATTCTTCATTGGATCACGGTATGTAAACTGAACATTTCCAGTTGAGCAGAAGAAGAATCCTTGTCTCATCTTTGCTCTGCACCACATGTCCAACTCAAGAGCTCGCTCTGAAAGCATTTGCAATCTATTATGTAAAAGCGTGATCAAATTGGGATTCATGTCATTTAGGTAGTGTTGGAAGCCATTGGGGAAGAGCACTAACCTTTTGTAAAGCTTCAATCTCGCCTTCTTTGTATGTAAGAGATTCCAATGCCGTTTTGATATCTTCCACATCCTTTCTCCTCACATTAAGCTCATTCTCAACAGTAACAGCTTCTTCACGCTTAGATATTAACTCATTTGTTTTCTCTTTCAGCTCCTTTTCAGAATGAGCTATCTTTGTGTTGAGCTGTTTCAGCTCTGTTTTCTGCCAACTGCTACTTTAGCATCAGCTAACTGATCTTCAAGGCATTTTTCCTCATTTCCACTGCTCTTACCAGCTAGAACACCCTATCATGGTAAGTACAACACTTCCTTTACTACAGCTCAGCTTGCCCATAAATAAGAGAAAGAACAACACCCACCAAGTTCAACAACAGAATGAGATATATTAGCACTCTTTTACCTGGTACTCTTTTTCACCTCTTCAAATTCTTAGAAAGCTCCTCAACTCTTTGCTTTAGATCCAGCTGCCCCATCTTCAGCCCTTTTGACAGCAGAACTCTCTTCAACAGACTATTTTAAATCTTCAATGCCTCTAATAATCTGGTAATACCATACAATATTCACTTACAACTCATGATGACAGCAGAAAACTATTAAAGGTACAAAACAGTAGGGCTTGTAAACAAACTCTCAAAAACAAAAGCTAGAAGTAGCATGCAATGCTTGCAAGCTAGAGTGTCAGGCTCTAGTTACCTTTTCAGCATTCTCTTTTCACCCGGAGAGTGTCTTCCTGATTTTCAGTACTGATGCTTCACAAGCTCACAGAAGAGCATCTACATTTTCGATATAGCACACGCTCCCGCCCATGCTTGCTTCCTTTTCAGCAGTCAAGTTTGACACTTGTGTCTCCATTTCCTGTATTTCCACCAGCATCTTTTTGTGAGTGTCTTCAATATCAGCGATCTTAGTCTTTACCTGTTCAACCCCAGAGATTGCACTGTCCCTGATCCTCTCTTCCTGAACAAATTCATAGGCAACACAGAACCTTTTAAGTCGATCTAATTCTGCATTGCCATTAGCCCATTGCATATACTGCATCCTTTCTTTCCTCAACTTCTCTAAAGCAGGCAATATCTCTTGGTCAAGAAACATCAATCTCATCAACCTTGCTCTACTTCTTCTCAGAGATGTTTTTTCAGAGCAGCCTCTTTCTTTGTTTCGTACATTCTTGTCCAACAGCCTCTTCAAGCATAGATAAAATCTCAGGAGGTTTCATGTTTAAAACCTTGGTGATGCCCTTGCATAATGAGAAAATAATGGGTTGGTAACATTGAGCTGTACAGAGTGGAAAAGGTTTGAACTCGACTAGGCTGGGCAAGGTGTCCATTTATCAGGTATTTGTTCCTTCCACCAACCACAATCTGCCAAGTAAGCAAACAATTCCAGATTAAGTTGCAATAAAAGAAATTATTGAAGGTCCAAACGGACATTAGAATAGCACTAGTTGGAACAAACCAATTATTGGGTGTATAACATATGCTACCACGTAAAAGTGACAATTATTTTTCACAAATATATGAAACGACTAAATACTAATTAATTTTGATATGAATTTGTCATGGGAAATAAATTCATGATCCAAACAACAATAGATTAGAATTTTTGTCATTCGGTAAATCCCAAAATTAGGAGCTTTTATCTTGTTTCTTTTTTCTATTTTATGTTTTATCATCTAAATTGGTGCCATCAACAAAGATTAAAAGAACCAAAATAATTTTAAAGTCAAAAGAACTTGAACTTTTTTTAACACCCTTAAATGACAATGTTGATATAAGTGAACAGAAAAAACTAGGCTAGGTTCTTCATCACAAGACTTTGATCTCATTTAGTTGCTGAGGAAGGCAGAAAAATGAGGAAATGCCAGACAAAATTTGAATCTTCAAGTTACATTACCAGGACAAGCGGGTTCTGCAAACTTCACCCAACTTAATGCACGACAACTATGCAGCTTAATTAGGATATTTTCCAGTTCCAGATACAAAACCAAATAAACAGAGAAGTAAATCTCTACACTATTTATTTTCCTCTTCTATCAGCAAGCAAACAGGAAGTTCTCCACAGTATCAAAAACTAAAAGAAAAATAACATAATTTCATTTATTACAGTTTGAGCACCACAAAAAATCACCGTGCCTGGAAAATGCACAACAATCCTCCAAGATCCAACATTTTTACCAATTTCTCATGACATCATTAGTAACAGAAATAGGAAAGAAAGAAAGAAAGGAAAAAAAGGAATCCAAAAAACCTAAAATCAAATACCACTGAAAATAGGCTTAAACCATATTCAAATGATAGTGCAATCTCTGAATACAAGCCAACATGCTTCCTGAGATTCCACCCATATTAAGCTTTCATTTCAAATTCGAACATAATTTTTGCATACATACCAGAGATAACATAAAACATAATGTTACAAAGTAGAATTTCGATACTTCTCAACATTTCCCAGAAACCAAAGTTATTTTTCATTTTGATACAGTTTTCAGAAACCTCGCATGGATAATACAATCACAGTAGTAAGAAAACCTAAAATGTCCAAAATGGGAGTAAAATACACTAAAACTAAAGTGAGCGCAAAGCCCACAGACCTGTCTTGTCACCGTGATTTCAGGACAATCCTCGTATCCAAGGGGACTCCGACTCCTATCAGAATTATCGAACACCACCGACACGGTTGCCTTGGTAATCCCAGCTTGGCCTTGCTTGTAGACCAGCTCCTGGAGATTAGAAGCACGCACCTGCTGCAAATTGGTAATGCCCAACACGAAGCAAATGGAGTCTAGAATGTTGGACTTGCCGGAACCATTAAGGCCGGTGATGGCATTGAAGTAGGGATCGAATCCAGGGACTACCGTACGAGTGGCGTAGGATTTGAAGCCCTCCAAGCAGATCTCTTTTATGTACATTATTGGGATGAAATTGAAACCCTAAGGGGGAGAACTGAAGAGGAGGGTGGTTTCGTAGATGGAAACCCTATGGCTCGAGAGAGGGAGTTCGGGATTTTGGAGGGCTTTTGAAATGAATCTCTGTTTGATTTCAGATAGGCGGGAAATTATCATCTGATTTTGATTTTTTATTATGTATTGAATAAATGTTTCAAAAAAAAATTTTATTCATTGAACAAAATTATGTATAAATCATTTCTATTTTTTATTTATGGTTTTTAAAACTGTTTTCTAATCTAAAAAATAAGAAGAACATAATTAATTCCACTTTTCACAATTCAAAAACACAAAAAATATTAGAATTAAAAGAACAATAAAAGTTTAGAAAAACATAAACCAAACAAACCTTAATATTTATTATATACAGGATTTCAAAAAAATTTATTTATTATCATAAAAATATGCAATATTTTAACACCTTTTTCAAAAATATCTTTAATATTTACTGTATGTATTACATCCCTATCTACTACAAGTAATGTTGTAATTAATTCTGCTACAGTTTTTTTTTTCTCAAAAGTAATTTAAAATTTTGATTACATTATGTTTTTTTTTTTAAATTACCATAATTGAATTAAATTAATTTTAATATTAAATTTTATATATTTTATTAATATTAAAATTCAAATATTATTATTAAAAGTTTTCCATTAAATTTTTTTTTTTAAATGCAAATTCTGAATCAACCTAGATTTGATTTAGATAATGTTTTAATTTAAGAGTATCATAATTTAATCAAATAAAATAACATTTTACAACTAATGTATATAATAAATTAGTATGTGTTCACATATTATTTCTAATTTCTCTTTAAAATATTATAACCCTTAAATAATCTTTATTCTTTATTTTTATTCTTAAACCAATTTAAGAGGCGTATTTGTAATTTGCATTTAAAATCTAAAGGGACACAATATTTCATCAATGCAATTGGCTTAAATCCAATGTGCACTTTATATTTAGAGTAAAAACGGAACATTATAATATCACAATTTTCAAAATTCCGTACTAATAAAAACTTTATAAATCTTAACCTTTAAATATGAACTAACATAAAGTCTAAAAACAATTGTCCAAACACTTATAACAACTGTCCAAATAATCGAATGAGCAAGCTTCGTAATAACAAGGTTCGCTGATAAAATTCAAAATAAAAAAAATTTAATAAAGACAAATTCTCATCGCAACTGATCATCACCATGAAGTCGGATCACGCGAGAAAAATAGTCAGCGAATGGGGAATGAGTTAGAAGTCGATAAGGTAAGTGTACAGTTTATGGATCAACGTTTAGATAAACTCAAAAAATAAGAGATATTATTATCAGTCACTTTCATAAATTTTTTTTTGTTAATATATTCAAATATTTAAAGCAAATGTCATTTCATTTCGGTTCAAATACTTTCATGCTCAATTTATTCAAATATTCAAATCAAATTTTACTACGGTTTGCAAATATCGAATGGTGCTTGTAAGTGTGAGAACTTTTGAATGGTGGTTAGTACCGAAATTGTTCTTTTAAAATGAATAATGCAACTGATAATATTAACAATGCTTTAACCAAAACTCTTGGGGTTGGAGTTCAGCATCCAAATTATATTCGCGAAATGTAAAGATGTTATTACCATTGATAAGGATATAATAGTGTCATTATTAATAAAATTGATATGATCAGCTTGTAACAGAACATAAATTTCTAAAATTCAATTCATAAACATAATGTCTTCATAATTTATATTCTAACAAAACATAAATTTCGATATACTTTTCATACGAGAATATATTTGATGCACATTTTTAGGCAAATAACGGAACAAATATTTCAAATTTTCATGCTTAAAATACGTTTAAAAAAATTGTATTAATTTTATAACACATGGTAACTTTCGAATGTTATGAATAACTTTGAAAATATCCAATAAAATCTATTCCACTTAAGCGAATAATAAACATAAACCATTAAAATATGAACATTTATTCTTATTTTATTTTTATTTATTTATTTTTTCTATTATTACTACTATTATTGTTATCATTTTTAATTATCTATCATAACCTAAATTTTTTAGGTATTCCATACCTAGGTTTTCAAACACATGACCATTTTTGTCTTTTCACCTACTTTACCCAGATATGATTAAATTTTTTTGTTGGCTTTTCAAAAGTTCATGTCATGATCAAAATAACTTCATTTTTGTCTTTTTCTATTTCATAAGTCTCATTCACCATACCAAATCTATGGGTGATTACCAAACCTACATCTTTATTTTTAATTTTTTTTATACCAAACTATCATCACCTTTGAATTTTCAAAGACACATGTCATATAATACACAAATTTCCCACCTTACATGTCTATTTCATATCTTGTTTTTTGTTTTTTTTTTCTTTCACAATTCCGTAGCCTATGGTGGTCCTCTACTACCTTTCGCCTTTTTTTTTCTTTTTTCTTTTGATTTCTATGGTGGTCCCCTGCATAACCTCTTATTTTCAGTAAAAAATCTTCATATTTCTCGTAAATATCATCATCTACTGATTTTTATTTTAATTTAATACAAATCAAACTTTTCAAGGTTGACACAAACCTAAAAAAATTAAAATATATACACAAGGGGATCTAGAAAAATAAAAATAAAAATCAAAATCTTACACTGCGTCTTGTGAGCCCCAGATCTAGCAGCGTTAGGTTTTTACCATGTTCTTAGCAATAGAAAATATTAAAAAAGAACAAAAATTTTATTTTCTTAAATTTTAGGTGAAATCTAAAAAAAAATAACCTTGGAAACCCTTCTTCAACCTTAGATTATGGAGTTTTACGATCAAAAGAACCTACGTAAAGAGAAATAGAGGATTTGATGAATAAAATACATTTTTATTATTTTATTTTTCTTTTTATATCTACGATTTTACAAGGAACTAAATGCTTGAAAATTTTTCTTATTTGCCCGTTTTTGGGTTCTGATAGCCTCCTCTTCTAAGTCAAGATTAATCTCAAGCAATAACTCAGTCTCAAATAAATAGTTATCTACTTTCCTTCTTCTTAAATAAATCATTCTGAATCATATTCACCATTAGATTTTCATAAATGAAAGTATAAGTCGTGGGTTACCATCATCATCTGTTTGGATGGGTTTACTCTTCATGGCAAAAAGTCACGAAATCTATAGATTCCTTTCACTAAATAGAAGTAAATATATTTCTCAAGATCAGAACATAAAACATATGGAACTTCTGTACTTAGAATGCCACTCCCCTCATCACATAGTACTACATCTAGTATTTTGAAAGTATCCACAAAATGAAGACTAAGCTTTCCTTTCTCTCAAATCTCATCACGGGATTCATAGGTGAAACCTTTAAGAAAACGTGGTCACTTACCTCAAACTCCAAATCTCACATACGGTTATCAACATAGCTTTTCTGTCTATTTTGAGTTGTCTTTAGTCTTTCTTTAATCAAAGCTATATTTTCCCTTGTCAATTGTACAAGTTCGGGCCCTAAAAGCTTTCTTTCTCCCACATCATCCCAACAAATAGAAGATCGATATCTTCTATCATATAACCCCTCGAAAGGTGTCATCCCAATGCTAAACTAAAAATTGTTATTATAGGAAAACTCCACTAAAGGCAAGTGATCATCCCAATTACCATTTAGGTTTAGAACACAACAAATCTTCCAAAATCAGAATCACTTTTTCTAATTGGCCATCGGTCCCCGGGATGAAAAAACGTGTGAAATTCAACTTAGTACCCATGAAACTTTTCTATAGGCTATGCCAAAATCGAGAAAGTGGCTTGAGGTCTCTGTCAAATACTATGGCGGTACACCATGCATCCTCACAATCTCCTTGACATAAAGAGAAGCTAACCGATCAATGGAAAAACTGACATTCATTGGTAAGAAGTGAGCAGACTTTGTTAATCGATCAACAATCACCAAAATAGCATTATAACCTCCCTAAGTTCTTGAAGTAGCAATGTTAGACTTATAATTTTATAGACCAAAATTGATTAATTGAGACCAAATTAACCAAGTAATTAGCCTTTGCCTCCTAAGACTAAATCGGAGTCTCAGATAACGGCTTAGCTTGTTTGAGACCAAAGATAATAAATATGTGTTTTGCTTTGTATGAGAAGGCTTCATTTGAAAATGTGTTTTGATCTAGTTCACTGCAAGTGCACAGGTCGTACAAGTAATAAAAGTGGATTTAGAATCCGGATATCGTTACCACGATGGTGTTAGAAATCTAAAAATCAATTACCCCATCTACTCAAAATCCTTACTATTTGAACTCCAAAGTTAAAAGTGATTTGGTTTTAAACTAAAGGAATTGTAAAAACTAAATAAAATTCTATAACTCTATATTAAGAATTCAAAATAATTTGATTGAAAAAGTTCCTTTGGGTAAGTTAACTGCTTGGGAAGTAGATAAAGTGTACAATCATCAATTTTTGCATGTTTTTATAACATGGATTGATATGGTTAAATGCGAACTTGTCAAAGATACCCAAGTCGTATGGTTGAATTTCTCCATACACCATACATTTCACTAATTAGATATCAATGTTCATTTTAGATACATGAGTCAAATTAGTTACCTGTATAATATAATCCTATTTCTAAGATCTGAGTATTTTTCATTTTCAGTACTTCACACCCAAATATTTGGATTGAAGAATTCTTGCCCTTATAGATAAAATAATACTAACCTTCTCCTAATCTAGTGGTATCCCATCCATCGTGTAACACGAGAAATATACCCTAACAGGTTTCGGACTTATTTAGGGTATAATAAAAAAACTAAATAGGAAATTTAGGGGAAATAAAGCGAGAAGCCAGGGAATTAATAATAGAGCCAGGGTAAATATGTAATTTACCACTTGAGGATATGAGAGGCATAAATCAATAAAATTATATGTAATTATGGATTTGAGAAAAGATGAACAAACCAAGAATATCTCATAAGTTGCTTGCAAAAAGAAAGTCTAGGCTAAATGCAATTATGAAAACTTAAAGCAAAAAAATGGATTTTTACTTGGCCAAACATGGCCTTAGCAAAAACATGGGATTTAAGGCAAATTGGTCTCTCATTTTTGGAGAGACCAAACCGTAGAGAGAAAGAGAAGAGAGGAAAAGAGAGAAGAAGAGGAAAGAGGAAGAAGAGAAGAAAGAGAAAGAAGGAGAAATGAATCGAAGCAAAAGGTATGGAACTTTGGATTTTGTATGGAACTAACCTTGGATATGAATTCTAGTATGGATCATATGGATTTTGTATGGTTAATGACTTGTCTTCAAATCTAGGGTTTTGTTAGAATTCATTCTAACCTTGGATTTCATGAAAATAGGGTTGGTAAAACCCCATATGGTACAAGATAATTATAGAATCCTCTCATTTAGGTTGGATTCATGGTTAATAGAGAGTCATTGAGTTGGGGTTTTAGAATAAACCCTAACTACCTCATCATGTTTGGTTTGTGTATAGGTCATAACCCACATTTGGAGTGAATTTTTGGATGAATTCGTGAAAGAATTTTGAAAGAAAGATATGTAATTGAAGATGAATTGAATAGAAAAGAGATTCCAAGATTGAATTTAAGAAATGGTTTTTGAGGTGTATATGAAGTATTGGGTTAAATTGGGTATCAAACATATGGAAAAATGGGAGAAAATACACATTCTAGGCATTTTCGGGTCATGTGTAGCGGTACACCTTGAATGTGTACCGGTACACCCTTCAGAGCGAGATGTGTACGGTACATGTTAGGGTGTCTGGGGTACACCTGTTTAACTTTCCCAGTTTCGACCAGTTTTCGTATTTTGGCCATAACTTGCTCATTTCTTATCCGATTTGAGTGATTCAAGTGGCTACGTAAAATAGACTTCAAGGAGAACCAAACTTAAAAATAGGCATTGCCAAATTCTGATCTTAAGTGGCCTCAAAATTCACTGAAAGTGGGGCCATGTGCAAGCCAAAATTTGGTTCCAGTTTTGAACATAGAGTAGTCGGGTTGTGTTTAGGATGTAACTTGAAGTTTGATTGCTCGAATTGGGTGATCCCAGTTGGAATATAACCGTAGACGCTATCTTTAAAGAATACAATGACCTAGAGTCAAACATGAAGTTAAGATCCCGGAAAAATTAGTAGCTACAGTTGTTCTAGTGTCGGGTGCCAGGCTAGTTTGGCATGAAAATGCCATAACTTTAGTTTGGATGATCCGATTGTATTGATTCCACTTCCTAAGTGAAGTAGATTCATAGAGGAATAAAAATATATGAATGAGGTGTGATTCCACATACATCATACTTCACAAGAATATGAAGTGCCATATGTAATAGGCATGAAACAAGGAAAATGTAGAAAATGAAAAATGCAAAGATGTGTTCATGAAACATGAAAATGATTATGGAAAATGAAAATGAAAAGCGGAATTGAAACATGAGTGTGAACATGAGCAATATGTCATGAACACATAATGTGGTTAGAGTGATATATGATTGTTATCACATATAACGAAGTGATAACAAATGATAGGAGTATACGTGAATGAGTATCGTAAACGGGCTGAATGAGTATACATGAATGAGTATACATGAATGAGTGTACATGAATGAATATGTGAATAGTGTATGAATGATATACGTGAATAAGTATAAATGAAATGGGTATGAATGAGTATACATGAAGGAGTATACATAAATGAATTTATGAATGTGTATGAATAAGTATACGTGAATAAGTGTACGTAAATGAATTTATGAATGAGTATACATGAATGAATATGTGAATGAGCGTATGAATGAGTATACGTGAATAAGTATACGTAAATGAATTTATGAATAAGTATACATGAATGAGTATACATGAATGAGTATACGTGAATAAGTATATGAATGAGTATACGTGAATGAGCATATGAATGAGTATATATAAATGATCACACCTGAATGAGTATGTGATTGAGTATATCTTTGAAAAGATATCTGAAAGTGAAATTGGAATTGAAATGTGATTATGATCGGTTATGAATCTTTATTTATTGAAATATATATAAGTATATACATATTGATTTGAATTACATAGATTTATTCAAATGTTTGTCCACATATATGCATGTGCATGTAGTTGAACTATAAAGTGAATTGCAGAGTATAAAAGTAAATTGATTTAGAAACGTATCATTGAATGACCGACATGTGCGGGTTCACCAACTGGTCGTCCATGAAGGTAACATTTGTCTAATGCGAAATCACATTGCTGCGAGATGACAAGAAACGGTGAGATTCCCCCAGTGGATGTGTCGTGAATAATAGGCTTCTATATAGCCATATGTGAAGACGGTAATAATAATTGAATCTTGAAATCACATTGCTCTTGAATGACAAAAGCGATGAGATTCCCCAAGTGAATGCGTCGTGAATGTCGACCCATAGCCATATGTGAGAGCGATAATAAATTGAATGCGAAATCACGTTGCTCTTGAATGACAAAGCGAGGGCGGGATTCCCCCAGTGAATGTCGTGAATAATAGGCTTCTATAGCGCGTATGTGAGGCAGTAACAATTGAGTGTGAAATCGCATTCTTCTTGAATGACAAACGGGATAGGATTCCCCAAGTGAATATGTATTGAATGTCGACTTCTATAGCTATATGTGAAAATCCTAATAGATAAGCGAAAATGACATTAAAAATTGTATTGTTTAAGTATCTTTTACGTTACGGACATAGTAAGGCATCATTTTGTAAATGCATTTTGTTGAATGTAAATGTTAGGGTCTTTGAAATTATAAGTGTATATGGGATTGCCAGAAAGAAGTGCTCGCGTAATTAAAAAGTCTAAAATGGAATAACATAAACAAATGTTTGGAAAGATAGTGAAAATGTCGAGATGCTTAGGGCTCGACTTGAATCATGGCCAGGGTCGAGTCGGGGATTAGTCGCGACACTTTTTGAAAATAAAAATTTAATAAGGCGAAATAAATGTTTGATTGGAGAAAGTCGGGTAAGCTAGGGCTCCGGCTTGGATCCATGGCAAGGTCAAGTGAGAGTTCGGTGCAGCGACACTTTGAAAAATGAAAATTTAATAAAGCAGCTTAAAAGAGTTTAACGGGCATCCCAAATCATGAAATGTAATTGAAAAAGGGAGTTGATTAATGGCTTCGGCCGGGAATAATGAAAAGTCTAAATGTATTGGAAATAGTTTGATTTATTTCTGTATAATTGATATGACTTGATTTGTTACGAATTGCCATTGTATACGTATACGTTTATTTTGGAGCTCTCGTTTGATCTGCTCATACATGTAGTAGATATGATTTACAACTTTGTAAAAGACATGACACGAGGAAGTAATATGAACAAGATAATGATAAAGAATGCGAAAAGAATAAAATCCATGTATAATGAGATGAGTTAAAGTACATAAGAGCCAAACCGTTATATGCATAAGTAAAAGTAAATGTAAAAAAACTGATGGCAGCGATTTTATTGTGTTGATGCATGCATGTATTCCACTAAAGCGTAAAAAGCTTAGCATGATGTGTCAGTGCAAATGCGAGAGATAAAAGAGGGCGAGGACATTCCACTGATGATTCCGGGCCATCTCGGAGATAGGTGCTCACCGTACTGTTTTTTCACTTAATCTCGATGTTTGTATTAGATATGTGCAGTATAAGTATTTGTATAAGTAATTGGGACTTAGCATGCTGTAGAGATTTTAATGGATACCACTAGATGGTAGTTCCTTTGTATATATAAATGACAATTGGTTATTACAAATTAATTGTATACCCACGGGTATAAGTTAAGCTTCAACGAATAAAAAATAAAGGGTCCCGGTCTGTGGTTTCGCACCTGGCAAGTTCCCGGATATGTCGGTCCCGGACAGGGGATCGGGCGTGACCTATAGAATACGATAAAATTCTCTATCTCCTTGATTAGATTTATGTTAACGGGATCAGATCTTTCATCAAATAGAGGAGAAACCTCACGATCAAATTAGGGTGATACATCATCGACTATTCTCACACAAACGGTAAATTAGTGATCTATCGAAGTAATCTTTAAAGTTACTAGTTCCATAATATTAATTAACATACCCCAAAATGGCGCCGTACTCTTAAGATTCTCATATACATTGTCACTCAGAGGGGCTTCTTGGGAAATGAGGAGTAGATACGGTCATTATACGGTACATACTCTTTAATATTTTGAGCCCAATGTTCGAACAACACCTATTAAATAATTAAGATTTCAAACTATGACGTTCTTTTTCAAGTTAACGTAGAAATCAATATTAACATTAATCCATTTCGGAGGAGCTTAGTTTTCAAGGCGGATTACAAATAGCAGATTGACGGATCGGGAAAATTCGAATTTTTAATCGGCTTGAAATAAATGAACTCTAGAAATTCTCAGAATTTCAATTATAAATAAGACAATAATGAAAACTAAGATTTTTGGCCAACCTAGCTCAAAACACTTTTGAATCAGCTGTTCGCAAAAAAAACTAGCTAAAAGCTAAACTAAGACCAAATTGGCGAAACATATGAGAAAAATAATATACAATGAGATTCGGATACGAAAGTTCTTGGTTTGTGATTAAATATGTATGGTCACTTTTATTTATAGATTTTTGTGATGAGTTTGCACTTCAAGGCTAAGTGTGGATCCCAAAATCGGCCTATTAGGTTGCTTTGTCGCAACATGGTTATTAGTCTTTGTTACGGCTTTGATAAGCGGCTTGTAGTTTTACATGTGGCATAGTTTGTACTTTCTTCTTGAATTCTATCATGACGGACTTTGAAAATGTCACGGCCTGAAGTGCAACTAAGAGTTGACTTGTAGTATCAGCGACGCCAGTGCCTTGTGTTGTGACATAATTTGTTCGCAATATAAAAATTTTTGCAACAGCGTTCAGTCTCTTCTTTGCTCTTAAAATTTGCAACATAAAATTTATTTGTTGTGACAAAGCTTCTTATCCTTCAACTTTGTTTATGTTGTGACATAATTTTGAAATGTCGCGACCTCAATATTCCCTTCTTTCTTGTGTCGCGACAGTCTTTTGTTCTCATCTAGGCGTTGCTCTTTAACTTATGTCACGACATAGCTTTCCGTTATTGTGACATATATTTTTGCCTTCATCTCTTCATCTTTGTTGCGACATAAATTAGTGTGTTTCGACATTCTTTCTATGGTTCTTCTCAATCTTTGTTGCCACAATATTTTCGTTTGTCCTCGACGAGTTCCTCTAAATTTGCATGTTGTTGTAATCGCGTATAAAAATTATATATACCTACATAGTCTTATTGTCTTACGCTGTTGAATCTGAACTTTATGTTGTGATATACTTGGAAAATGTTGCAACATATTTCCTTCCTTGATCTTTTTTGTTAGCTGAATTGTTTGTTGCAACATTGAATTATTTGTCTTGACTTGTCTCATTGCTCTTCCATTTTTGTCGCGATAGATATTTTATTTTCACTCTGCAACTCTTTATGTATTGACTTTTAAATTTGATTATTGAGCCAGAATTCTCTTGCCATTTGTGATCATTGTCGGTAGCGAAAGCAAAAATAATATTATGACATCCTTCTTGAGAACTTCTCAATCAATGTTGCGACACAAAATCCATTGTTCGCGACAAAGTTTGTCTTACGGTTACCATTATGTCGCAACATTCATTTATTGTCATAACATTTATCATTCAATCCCTCTCATTTTATTAGCCATTGACCACAGTTGTGAAAATGTCGCTACATTCTTCACTTAACGAGTTGACTTCATCTTTATTGCGACATAGTGCTCTAGCTGGTTCCATGAAATTATGTCGCGACATTTTTAAATTATGTCGCGACATTTCTACCTTAGCCAATTTTCCTCTTCTTTTTTTGCTAGATTTGTTTCTTCTGCATTCAAAACCTGCAAAACACAAAGTTGGTGAATATTCCATAATTTAGCATTAAAATGAGTCATAAACTTCCAAAAATATTCCAAAAAAATGAACTAAAAATAGATGAGTTTAGGACTCATCACCCAATCACAAAATCCATGGTAATGTGCTCCCACTTCCATTCCGGAATAACAAGTGGTTGTAAGAACCACAGTGTCCTTTGATGCTTAACTTTCACCTCTTTTGACACTCTAAACAACGGCGCAAGGTGAAGCGATGTCTCTCTTCATACTGACCACCAATAATTATGTTTCAGGTCTTTATACATCTTTGTCTCTCACGGGTGGATGTCGGCTAGAGCAGTGAAGCTTCCTTCCGCTCCTCCTTATGTCCCCATCATTTGGTACACACAATCGAGTCCCAATCCTCATATTCCATCATCATATAAAATAAAGTTAGCTTTAGCACTCTACTTAACTTTCTCCACAAGATGCACGAATTGTAAGTCATTCTTTTGTAGAGCCATAATCCTCCAAATCAAATTTGGTTGTACTATAAAATTAGCTACAAGTGCTCCTGAAGGCAAAACCTTAAGATGGACTTGTAGACTCCTCTTGTCCTCTAATAATTGCCTTTGACAACCTCTGATAGCTACTAACGAACTAACTGATTTTTTACTAAAGGCATCGACTACTACATTCACCTTCCCTAGATGATACTGAATAATACAAACATAATCCTTGAGTAATTCAAACCATCTTCTCTGTCTCATGTTCAATTCTTTTTGAGAAAGCGGATACTTGACTCTTATATATATCTCGCGGGTTTCACCAAGCAGTGTCTCCAAATCTTGAGGAAATATTTTCTGACCTTTCACAAATATTAGTCGGATAATTTCGCTCATAAGACTTCAATTTCCTAGAAGCATAAGCTACAACCTTCCTATCCTGCATAAGAACACAACCCAAACCTTGGCGAGAGACATCAATATACACCACAAATCTACCTGAACTTGAAGGGATAATCAAAAAAGGAGCTGTTACAAATACGTTATTTAGCTATTTGATGCTACGTTCACAATCGTCATACTACTCAAACTTAACTCCTTTACAGTCAATGCGAGTAGCGGGTAGAGACGAGCAGAGAACCCCTCAATAAAATGCCTATAATAGCTAACAAGTCCTAAGAAGCTTCTAATCTCAATCACAGTAGTAGGTCTCTTCCAATATACTACATCTACTTTCACAGGGTCAACATAAATACCATCTTTACTCATCACATGCCTAAGGAAAGAGACTTTATTTAGACAGAATTCGCACTTATTCAATTTAGCATACAACCGCTAATCTTTCAAAGTTTGCAAGACGATATTAAAGTGGAACTCATACTCCTCTCTACTCCTCGAGTACACCAAAATGTCATCTATAAAATACCACAAATTGATCTAGAAATGTGATTAGATACCATGTTCATTAAGTCCATAAATGTAGTAGGTGCATTAGTTAAACCATAGAGCATTACCAAAAACTTAATGCCCATATCTAGTCATGAACATAGTCTTAGGTACATCCTCACTCTTCACCCTTAACTGATGATAGCCAAAGTAAAGGTCAATCTTAGAGAATGCACATGCACTCTGTAGCTGATCAAACAAATCACCAATCCAAGGAAGAGGATACTTGTTCCTCACTTTCACCTTATTCAACTCCCTATAGTCAATGCAAAGCCTCATTGGCCCATCCTTCTTCTTCACAAATAACACGAGGGCTCCCTAAGGTGAAACATTAGGCTTGATAAAACCCTTATCCAATAGTTCTTAAAGCTAAACTTTCAACTCCTTAAGCTCTATAGGTGCCATCCTATAAGGCGCCTTAGAGATAGGATTTGTTCTTGGCACTAAATCAATAATGAACTCTACCTCCCTTTATGGTGGTAAGTCAAGTACATCATATGGAAAGACATTAGGAAAATCTCTCACAATCGGTATATCTTCCTAACTCACCTCATTCTCATTACTTACAACGTGGCGAAAGCCTTGTGACCTTTCTTTAAGCGAGGGTGCTCGTAGAGCAAAAACCACGTGCGGTGGTTTGTCTTGTTTTTCCCCTCAAAAACTAAGCTCAGGTTGACCTGGGAATCTTAAGGTCACCCATTTCCCAAAACAATCGACAAGGCACAGTACAAAGCTAGCAATCCATACAAAAATCACATCTAAGTGTTGAGGAATCAGAAGAACTAAATATCTTTGGCATATCTCGATAACCAATCATCTGAAGAGACAATTTTTAAGCATTCTATTGAGGTCCTGGCAGAATCTCTTATAGGAGTATAACAACAATCAAATCCAAAATCCATAGCGGATATATGTAAACTGGGCTCTGTGGGGTTATGTAAAATTAATGTAAAACGTAGGTCCGCACGCGCAAGTATATGCGTCGAGTTTACGTAATATAGTGGTTTGTCAAGTGTCGTTCCCACAAGGAGAAGTGTGTTGAATACCGAAATTGGCTCTAGAATATTATCTGGATCTCAAATTCGGTGAATGCAACTAATAACGAAGAGGTTGATCCTAAGCGAATTATTAAGTCAGTGTGGGGATTAGGGTTTACTCCCCTTGCCCTGCGTTCGATGGATTATAATCAGGTAAATTGATCGGTGTATTAATGGATTCCATATTTGGCGGAGTTGATCATGCTTATGAGATATCCTCTCTCGAGGCCATATTCGCCTATCTCGTTGTGGGGTTTATTGCATCTACGCATCAGCCGCGCTCCAGATGCTTGAATGATTAAATACAATCGCTACACTTGGAACCGGGAGATCTCTACTCTTCGATTGACCAAATGTCACTCTACCCGAATTCTCGGGAACCTTTATCTCTCGATATCAGATTCTCGGCAAGTGCATGTTAATGTTGGCCAAACACTACCATGTATATAATTAACAGAAAATAAAGCAAGTCGATATTGGATCCATGGATAAGTGAATGGCGAGCTAATAACTAATCATAGATAAGATAGCAACGAAATTAAACAAAGCCACACAGAAATAAAACTTGAACATCATCTTGGTCATTACAATCGTTGAGTTTTAATCAGTTGGAAGTCGAGAAATACAAATATAGGGATTACACGATATCTCGAATCGCGCCTGTGTCTTCTCTCCGTCTCGTATCTCGTTCCTCCCTTGTTCTCCTCCTTTTTTTTTTTCTTTTTTTCTTTTTCTTCTTATTTGAAATTCATGCTGACCAAGTCTCGGTGACGTCGCAGCAGTGCGGCGATTGAGTGATGAAGTTCTTGATAATTAAAAAACTCCATTGAATTTTTAGTCAGTTTTTGTGTTCTTACAATGTGATTCTTGTTTCATAGTAGAAATAATAACACTATTTACCAAATTTCTATTTCTGAAATAGTGGTAGAAATGAAAATTCAGTGGTCGAAGTGAAAGCAATTCAATGGCACGTGGTCGCGACAAAGAATCGAATTAGTGACGAAGTCATACTATCTTGAATGAAGGATTGTTGCGACAAAGGAGAAGTTCTTGAGACCAGAAAGAAGAGCTTGAGGATTTCATGTCGACACCATTATGAGGTTGCGACACCAAAAGGAGAACAAGTGCGGTTACAGTTGATTTTTTAAAGGTCGCGATAAACCAATTGAGTAACACATCGGTTTTAAAGTCCTATGAAAAGAATCACGGTCCGCGACCCAGAGGTGATGGTAGAGCTAATAAAGGCACATTCGCGACGAAACTTGCGAGACCAAGATAGGAGGGACTTCCGAAGATAATGTCGCGACACCGTTTTGAGGTCGCGACACGAAAAGATATTATTGGTCTAGCAGAGAAATAATGTCGTGACCCGAAAATAATCTTGAATTGACTTGCAATGTCTACGCTAGGCAATTTCGGGTTGCGACAGATATGGATTGGCGACTCAATCAAGGTCGCGACATGCTTTTGGTGCGACATAGAATGTAGTAAACAAGACAGCAGTCCACGACATGGGCGAAGTCGTGACATAGGAATTATTGAAGGGTCGAGGAAAAACATGGTCGCAGCAAAGATCAACATAGCGCAGCGAGGAGCGTGTCGCGACATCAAATCGAGGTCGTGACATATATTCCAAAACAGGGCAGAGCAGTCAGGTTGCGACCAAAAATAAAAAAATTGAAGGAAACTGTTGAGATTGAGAAATGAGGTTGCGATTGGATAGGAAGAAGGGATGAATTAGTGACCTGCCCAGAGTCATGACAAGAATTGCAGTGATTAAAGAAAATACTTGGTCACAACCTAATGTCCACGTCGCGACAAGAAAACAAGCAGACCAGAAGTTTTGAGTCACGACCTATTTGAAAGTTCAAGACAATTGAAGGATGTTCTGACATGAAGAGAAGTTGTATTGGAAGCGAGAGGATGACAAAGCGACAATGAGGTCACGACATTGAATCGGTCGTGACACATAAATCTGATGAGGCAAAGAGAGTGAGGTCGCGACATAGGGTGAGGTCGCAGCACCAGATTCACGGTAACAAGAAAGGGAGGTCACAACGGTCTCAGCTGGCGGCCGGCTAACATGGTCGACAAAGAATTCATGTCGCGACCAGCAATAAGGCAATTGGAAGAAACCGGGTCCGCGGTCGAGAACATTAGGTCGTAGTTCAGCAATTGTAAGAACAAGTGAAAGAAAGTTGCAACCAGTTTCTTGAGGTCACGACAGATTTGACAAACCAAACCAGGATTTTACGTCGCGACAAGCTTTTGAAGTCGCAACCTAAAACAATGAGATGGGCCATTGATTTTAGGGAAATCCACCTGGAGCCTTGGAATCAGGCCCAATTTTTGAAAGTTATAAATAGGCGTACATAGTTTTAGTAAAGCAGCTTTTCTTTTGGGAGCCGAGGCGAGGGAAGAAAACTCGCGTATATTTTTGAATAGATTTTTATTCTTTCATTTCTTTGGATCTATATCGGCGATCGTTAGAGTGTTGAAGGCCCGAGTAATGTTTCAATTTCTTTACAAATTACTGCCCGAGTTTGATGAAGTCTAGACAATTTCTAGAATTCGTTTCTTCTCAGTTTATTGCAACTGCAGTGGGTGTAATTTATCATTGCTCCATTGTCGATTGTAATGCAGTTTTTAGAAGCGCAACTTCCACTAGTTTGAATTCATTGTCAGTTACAATCTTTCCTGCATAAATTAGAAGGAAGTACCTGGAATTTGGGGAGGATTTATTTAATTAATGTGTTTTTTTTATGTAATTGTTCCCAATAGTAGTTTCGAATACCCGTCCAAGGATTGTATCCTGCTCTGATTTGCAGGAGGCCCTTTGAGTGACACAGAGATGGTGATTCCTGAGAGTTAGGATCATTCTAATTGTGGGTATGTTGGACCATTATTGAAGAACTATTGAACTCTGAGAGTTCACTTAGATAAATACCCAGTTCACTCATAATTGATGTTAGAGGGGATTATTTATCAATTTAAATCATCAGAGATTTCTGTATCTGTTGGAAACTCTTGACCCTATGTTAGTTGAGATCTAATCAAGGCAAGGGAAGTATCCATTAGATTTAAAGGATGAGTCATCAATTAAGTTGTAGAAGTCTTGCAATAACCTTGATTTGAGAAGTAAGAAATCTACAGTTTCAAGAAATGGGTATGAAGTATTGAGAAAGAAAAATACCCAAATCTTGTAAAGAATATGTTGAATACAAGTAGCTGATCAAACCT